>JAKKZJ010000024.1:2650996-2691573 GCA_033441845.1 Pangasius mekongensis | reverse complement strand
TAACGTTACGGCTTGCGGTTCACAATCTCTCCGGTTAGTGTCCCGCTCTAGGCGGAGTCTTTTAGATCCGTCTCCGCGCTTGGCTCATTTCCACACCATTTATACTGACCTCCGGGACTCTTGAACATCTTATCGCCGAGCCCCATAACACCATTTTACAAACTGCTCCGTGTACACAGCAGAAGTAATCTGTAATGCTGAGCAATAGATAAATGTTACCAAAAACGTTAGCTATCTGTTGCTGACGAGAGTGTGTAACATTCTTGAGCACTAGCATTTATCCAGACCTTTAGCCTTTAACCTTTGCTCTTGCTGTGTGTGTGTGTGGACATTTAAAGCATTTTAGAGCACCATGAGCTCCAACCTTTGCGTGTATTTGTGTCTATTTATGTATCCTAATGCTCCCTGTGAGTGTTTCTAAGTACTCGCACTTGCTTCAAGCATTGTGTTTAGTTCTGAGCTCTGTGTGTGTGTGTGCGTGCATGTTCAGTTGTGACCCTCCTTGTACAACAATTTTGCACTTGTTTAAGGAATCTCTTACAGCACTAGTATTCACTGTTGAAGCCTGTAACATATCTAGGCTTGAAGTGTCTTTCACCTCTTCTGCATCTCCACTTCTTGGAAGATGCCAAAGATAGGCCTTCATCCCACAAGGTCGACATAATGGCTTCCTGTTTACTCGGAATGGCTGAGAAACACGATTCCATCTTACAGAGCCAGAAAACACAATCACTTATGATGTCCCTGTATTCCAGTGTGTGTCCCAAATCAATCCTCAGGACCTCACCTGATGGTCTACACTTGTGGGTTTTTTTTTTTTTTTTAGTTCCCATACAGACACAAACGAGATACTGAGAAATCTTTATTGTTTAGGCATTTTGGAAGATGGGGTGAAGAAACGTGTAGTAGTCTGGGGAAAACCCATCTGATGTCGCTGTGGCTGGGAAAAAAAAAAAAAAAAATCAGGTTTGGTCAAATTTGGCGTTTTTGGCCACTGGCACACAAATATATTCCACCAAAATGACCTGGAAATGTGTTTGTTTACTTTTCAACCCTGCCTAGGATTATCTTCCTGGAAAAATCCAGTTCAGTTCAATTCAGTTTGACTAAAGATAACTCAAACCTTGCTGTGTAATTTCCTCACACAGTGAATGTCAAGCTTTAGTCAGGTTGGTGGATAGCTGCATGCCATGATAAAATGGATTACAAACAATTGAGTTTGTAATCAGATACCAGCTGTCAAAATGTCCATTACACTCCTGCACTGCAGTTTGAATGAAATTTTCTCTCTCTTCACTTTAGTGTGTAAACAGACTAAAATGCTAGAATTTCACTGTAAAAGAAAAACGTAGTTCATTTCAGGAAACTCTGTAGATTTTAGAACTCCACATACAGATACAGTATAGATTTTATTCTTTTATGACTTCTGTATTATTGAGACAGTGGGTCCCGGGAGGACTAGTGGTTAGTCCGCAGTGCTCTCACCGCTGTAGCCTGGGTTCAGTTCCCGGCCAGGGAACCAATCATGCAACAGTGTGCTCTCAGTGCTGGTCAAAAGCCCAGTCGGGGCCTAATGGTTAGAGAGTCGGACTTGTAACCCGAAGGTGAACCTGAAGGTTGTGGGTTCAAGTTTCAGGCCAGCAGGGATTGTAGGTGGGGGAGTGAATGACCAGTGCACTTATCCACCCTCAATACCACGACTGAGGAGACCCTTGAGTAAGGCACCGAACCCCCAACTGCTCCCCGGGTGCCGCAGCAAAAAAGGCTGCCCACTGCTCCGGGTGTGCACTTGGATGGGTTAAATGCACAGCACAATACTTGGCTACACTTCACTTCACTTAGATAACATTGGAAACGGTTGCATCAGTAAGAGCATCCGGCGTGTGTGTTTAATTTCATTGTTTGTGTGTTTTAATTTCATTATTTTTGAAGGCATCTTTGCATTTATTTACTTGTGCCTAAGACTTTTGCACAGTTCTGTATATGGACTGGATTGGAAAACACTGCAATTTTTTCGAGATGATAACGAGTCCAAACACACTTCCAAATCAAGCGTGTTTTCACCAACACCATGAAAAAATGGTTATAATGATCTCAAGACCTGCCAATGACACTTTCTATCACCTCCATGCATTCAGTTCCTCAGCATAAATTCCTTGTCCTAACTCTAGTCCTAATCTCTTTCCTTTGCCTCCCTGTTTTATTAATTATGGATATGGATGGATGGATTTGCCTCTGCTTACGATGTCAAAGGTCAAACACAGTAAGCATGAAATGTCAAACCAACAATGACAATCCAAAAGAGTAGTAAGATAGGGAATAGTGAAGAGTCAAAACAAGGCAATTAGAGTAAACATGGCTCATGACTTAATGGGAATGATTGGCAAGACTTCACAAAGATACAATGATGTGCTTATATAGTCCATTATCAGGAAGTGGACTTCTGAGCTAGAATTCTGGTGAAGGAAGCGTACTGTCATTGGCTGTTCTTGCATAGCATTGGCAAATTCCTGTGGTAAAAGAGGAATAAAACACTTTGTGTGTGGTTGAGTCTTAAGAGTGGTAACAGCATCACACCAACCTGTTATTTATTATTTTTCCTATAACACTATGCCCCCAATTGTTTTATTCCTTGCCTACCTGGTGATCAAAATTATATCTGCCCTTCTGTACAGCTGCTGTTGTACTGTATATAATGTAGCCAAATGAAAATCAGATAATAACCTGACTTTGTCGAAAAAGGCCAAGTGTAATTGTGGTAGTACAAATGTCCTCGCAATCAAACACTGCATGTCTGAGTTTCATGATCTCTGTCAGGACTCAGCTGATGTTGGGACACATCTCTGTGAGACCCCTCAGGCAGGTGAACTGACTTTGTATTATAATGAGTCATTTTGAGTTTGATTTTAATAAGAAGCACAAATTAGCCCAGACTCGGGCTATAATGCTATGAATAAATAGTGTGTCCCATTGTGTGTTTTAGAGAGCGAGAGAGAGAGAGAGAGAGAGAGAGAGAGAGAGAGAGGCAAACAGACAGACACACAGAAAGAGATACTGTGGTTCATTTTGGATATCTAGTTTATATAAACTCCTCTGAGCCCTGCAGGCTCGCAGATGGGAGATTTTCTTATTGTCTAATCCTATATTGTATGCGTGTGTGTGTTCAGGACACAAGTTCCCCAGGGAAGAACTGGTGCACCAGCAAATCTCTTCAAAGTCCATCTGTCTGTTTCAACCCTGCAAGCCACAAATAAAAAATAGAGCAAACTCAATTAATATTTCCGCCGCAAAGTTGCGGTGTGGCTAGGGGCTTGGACAACTGTGTGTTTTGATCTGAACTCATTAGTGTGGCCGTCTGCACACGTTCCTCCTTCTGGAAATTGCAAGTCGGGTCAAGATCCCTCCATGAGCATTTGATGTTTGTTTGGGTTGCTTTATCAAACGAATTGCAGTGGAGCTGGGAGAAGTAGCAATACCGTAATCCGACAGCCGTAATGCATACTGATGGGACTGAGATGCCAAAGTGCTGAGAAATGAACTGAAACTTTTCACATTTCATTCTATATGCTACTGCCTTTGAGCAAAAACACTTAGTTTCTACAAGGCTGAATCCTTGGTGAATGGTTCAATCCTCTTGTGTTGTCTGTCCATTTGTCCATTCTCGATTCTGATTGGTCAGGAGATGTTGATCAGCTCTGACTGCTTGCAAGGCAATTCACAGGTTTATAATAACAGGATTATATTATATTTTGTGCTTTTTCTAACACTTTATCATTTCTATAGATATGAAACCCATGTGGTGTTTATTTAATATTTATGGAAGAAGTCACCAGTGTCAGTGCCTTGTAACAGTCAGAGGTAAAGCTGTAACTTTAAGTCCTTCTCAACAACATAATAAGACAAAAAAAAACATCTTAACTTCAAGAGAGAAAAAGAGAGGCTGTTTATAGCTGCTATAGCATAAGTGATAGGAGGAACTAACTTCTTTTGCAAATGTTCCACAACATTAAATGTAAATATAAATGGATAAAAAGTATGACACCATTCTTTAATAAATAAAAAAAAAGTTAGCATTGGCAAAAATCCCCCCCCTAAGTGCTTCATTTCTTTATTAATTATCTCATTCTACATTTACAGACATTTAAAGCTTCACCATATCAAGGATTGTTTTTCTTTGATATTACAATTGCTCGGGCAACGTTCTGTTCAATATAGAGTGAAAACTTGTCTCAGATTGACATTAGAGCCAGGCCATCTTTGGTGACAAAATATTTAATAATATATATTAGCAATATTAAAGAATTAGCAATATAGCAAGAATAGACGTTCCTGTGTTTGGGGATCCTGCTCATGGAAGGTGTGTGTCTGTGATGAACATATTGTGTTTATTACTGCAAATATTATGAAAGACCCATCATCCCCCAGAAGCCTAATGCACTTTTCATTTTTGTAAATTAAAACAGGTACCGAATAGGAGACTGTGTGTGTGTGTGTGTGTGTGTGTGTGTGTGTGTGTGTGTTAGGTGCATGATGTCTCTAGATTTTGTAGACAAGTGTGTGCAGTGACTGGCTGATGCAATAATCCACTGGGATGATTTAATCATCCTCTGCAGTGTTTTTTCAGCCCAATATGGTGAAATTTCCATACCAGGGTAGAAGACAGGATTGTGTTTTTGTTTCTTCTGGTATACAGAAACCCTCAGGTTCACGGTTCATTATCGTCAAAATATGGAAGTGGAGACAGGATGGTACCTGGCAAACTAAGCCCTGTGTGCTCCCGTGTGTAAAATGGAGGATATTACTGAAACAGTGTAATAAAGAAAAGTGCATCTTCAGCACTCTAGGTATTAAAGCACCTAAGTAATTTGAGATTGAACTTCATTATAGCTTAATATCTCAATCCATGCTTCAGTCTGCAGTTTATGGCTCGGATTGTGCACAACAAAGAACTTTGAGAAACTCGGAAGAGTTCTTAGGAGACTTTTAGATTCAGTTCTATAAATATAGAGCAATGTGGGTTTATTTTGGAGCTCGGTAAGGCAGCGTTTAGGTCGGAACGAACCACTGACGAAACGTACGTAAACATTAGCTATAACGTTAGATATACTGCAAAGATTGGGTACAGGAATAAAAAGGTTTAAGTGGATGATATATACATATTACTGTGTGGACTGAGATGTAGTTTGAGTGGGAATTTTTGTTGAGACCTGGCAACCCTGTCCTCCAGCTTCACACTTGCGCCCTTTATGCTCTGCATGAAAGTAAAATCCTCATGCTTGTGCAACTTTTTTTTCACTTTAAGGCATCCCAGGCCCAACGAGAGCCCTTCTGGCTTGTATTCATTGCTGTATTTGTATTCAGTTACATGTCTAATATAGGCACTTCCTCAGTGATGTATTATATCAATTTCATATGCAATTGCATCATCAGGATTCGGATTGTCCTTCTGTAGCCATGTGCACAGTGAAAAATCCATTTAGATATATGTAATAGTCTCATATTACCCTTGCATAACACATCAATCAGTTCCTTTATATGTAATTATACTCATATTCCTTAGGATTTTGCCATAGTCTTTAGCCCACTGACACAATTAAAGGTCAAATATACTGTAGGTTGCTTTGTATGTAATACACACATACATTGAATTAAATATACTGTACGTGTGGCAATTAGTAAGGAATAAGTCATTTGGGTGTGTGCAGTTATAGGAAAGTAATCAGTGACAGGGTGGTGTGATGCAGCCCGAAACAAGGCAGAGTTACTGTTACCACCTCAAATACATTACACACTATACATTAACTTTAATTCAAGACTTGGGCCTTTGTAACTATTGCAGTTTCCTACCCAGATACCCCGTCTTATTCCTTCTCTCATCATCCCTCTTTTCCTCAGGGCTGCATTTGTCCATTTCCTGTCTTTCCGCTGTAAAGAGCTGAAGCTGACGGTGCTTATGATGTCTGCATGAGATAAAGTGCTCCAAGTCTTCCTGATGATAGGACTACCATTTTACAATTCACACCACTCTGGGCTTTAACTATGTATCCAAGGTCAGTGTTCTTAGACTGCTGGTCGATAACTGCGATAAAGATTAAGTTACTGCAATCTGATCCTGGATCAGACCTTATCCTGAATAACAAGCTGCGGTAAATAGGCTGGCAGATGGACAGTGTTCAAGAAAAGGGGAGCAGATAAGAGGCTTTATTTGATTTTATTAATGACCATCCTTCATCCTAGTGCTTGCAGAGACGATGAGTCCAGAACACAAGTCCAGAACACAAGGGGTTTACATTGTTTGTTTTTCAAACTGTTTCACACTTCAGTTGGCACTTTTTATTATTTCATTTATGTATATACAGTTGCATAAGTAGTGTTACAACCTGGACCAAAAATTGACTTAATTGGGATTATGTCATTAATATTTGTCATAAAATATCCAATAATACTGAAGTAGGGGTTAAAAAAAAATCAATATAGGTTGCAGAGATTTGCAAATAAAAATTATAGTTGCAATTGCATTGGTACTAACTACCGTTGATATGAATTCCCGAAATTAGATAACTGGTTGCACATCAGAAGTTAGCTTTAAAGTCCACCAGCGTGCAATTGAAGTGTTACAAGATCATGTGCTACCACCCCCATGCTTCATTCTTAGGGTGACGAGCAGTGTTTTTGTTCTCAGCAAAAGTGTGCCAAGTTCAAAAATCTTTATCTGAGTGATGGTTGTTCGTCATCATGTCGATCTCTCCAGCTCCTTCTCTGAATAATACTCAGTCACTGACTTCTAGTGGATGGCCTCCTCTCGACAGAGTCACAGCTGTTCCTCATATATTTCATTTAAATATATAAATAATTTGACAGCCTACCTAACTGAAACATGTAACACTGAAAAGAGAAATGCTAGTGTAAGGAAGTAAATGACTTTCTGAACTTGGTGAAAAACCCGAGGCATTTATTCCAGTCAACACCACAATGATACACACACACACATGGAAAAGCTCTTCAGAGTCAGTGGAGTCGGACTGAACCCCAAATTTACAACATCATTACAGTATAAGCTATCTTGAGCAACGGTTACTATACACATTGTGAATATTTTAGTCTCATTTCGTCATATTTTGATTCCCATTCTATGGTTGCATAGTGTAAATATGATGCTTGGGCCATTTTTTTGGTCATGAAACTGACAGGGGTGTAGACCTTCCAGAACCTACTTTTCTGGCAGGTGCTGTAATTTCTTACACCAGCTACCTTACTGTTGTCAAGATCATGGATGTACTATTTTTCTGTTGATGTCAGTTTATGCTATAGTGAAATGTCACTATGCAACAAACAACATTTTCATCTTTTGACTTATTTACACACTACAAGTTAAGATACACCTTACTTCGATTCACCTAACTTACTTGTGCAACCAAAAGTTTCTAAAGCACTTATTTTAAACTCTTAACATAGGTGTGTTAGAATGGACTTGGACCATAAAGCTCATCTTATACCTTTTTATTAGGTTAAAGAATCATACTTAGATTTTCATAACAATCTCTCATATGAAACATGGGGATTATAAAGCAAACTGATAAGATGTAGGAAAAATACCAGTTAATAAACAAGACTTGTATTGCTGTAGAAAATGGATTAATTGCCTGCATTAATGCACACTAACATCAAATTACACTGGTTCCTCGGTGGTTCTTTGGAGAGTTAAGGGTTTTATTGCCTCCTAAGGGTTTCCATGCAAAAACCCGTTAACATAGAACCTTTAAGGGTTTCCTCAGAGGGGCAAGCCAAAGAACCCTTAAGGGCTCTAATGTTAACATTTTCTCTAAGTGTGTATGTGTATGATCAAGGATAATAATTTTTTTATTATTCTGTGCTCTTTGGGGTTCCTGGAGGACTAGTGGTTAGGCCTCGGTGCCTCGGTGCTGTTCCCAGCCAGGAAACCGACCCCAGCCCCTGGGGTTGCACATGATAGTGGTCTCCCAGTGCTGGTCCCAAGCCCAGATAAAATTGGGGAGACCATTGATCCGCTATGGCCACCCCTAACAGGAGCAGCCAAAAGAAAAATTCTGCACTCTTTGAAATAAGTTCCTCAAGGGTTCTTCACATGGTCAATTGTGCTAGCTTTTTAATAGGGTTATAATTCTATATAGGATTCCCTTAGTGGGACAAACCAAAGAATGTTTCGCGCTAGATGAAACATTTTTTCATCCATCAAGTATATATATCATTTTCATTAAGTATAACAACCCAATACAATGGTTTGTTTTGTTATTTCATATTCTATATCTCATTCTTTTACGAGAATGTCATCACCTGGACTAAACGATGAAGGACATGGACTGTATGTAGACTTAAAAAAAAGGCTACTCAATGGTTCTTTGGATATTTAAGGATTTGTAGCTTGCTAATAGGGTTCTACATGGATAGGGAAACACATTGCTATAGAGTTCTTCATATGAAGTTTGAGAGAAAAGGCCACACCTGAAGCTCCAACTTTTTGATTAGTTCCCTTCCTATACATTCCCAGAGTCTCCTTTCTACTATTCAGCGACTCCTACTGAAGACTCTTGGATGAGGGGGGATGTGGCTAAAGCAGAAGCCGTCGACAACTCCAGCCCAAACTCTGAGTCTTCCTCCATCTACAACCACACCATACACGGCCTCCATGTCAGCTGAAGTGTTGGTTAATTTGCCAATTGGAAAGTTGTGAGTTAAAATCCCAAACTGCCACTTTTGGGTCCTTCAGCAAGACATTTAACTGCTTAGTTGCATCTTGATCTTGCATCTCATTTGTAAGTAGCTTTAGATAATCAGTCAAGCCAAATGAGCAAATGTAAATGAAGGGGTGGGCCACACTTGGGACTAAACCTTTAAGGGTTCCCCAGGGGACAAACCAAAGAATTCTTTACAGGCACTGGACAAAATCCTTTGTTTTTTTTTGTTTTTTTTTAATGCTCATTTCTATCCTCCCACTCTTGAGCAGAAAGACTTAAATTATAATGACTTGATTACAGTGCACAGATGGAATACATTGTGTTTCATTCCTCTGGAATTTTCAGCTCAAGTCAAGAAAGTACTTCACCTGCTCCCGAGTGTAAAACATAATGTTATTAGAAACCAATGCAATAACTAAATTATGGTGTGCTTTTCTTCTTTACCACTCTCTAGGACTGAACCTTATTACAGTTTAATACCATTTTATATCATTCAAAAGTGGCTCATAGACTATAACACTCACTAGTGCACTAGATACGGTTTATGAGGATTCTATCGTACCATTGTAGGATGGCTATTGCCACACAAGTGGAAGCATCTCTCAAATCTTAGGCTGCAGTCAATAAATATTTTTGTTCGCTCTTTTTCTTCTCTTGAGTCTGTGCTAGCACTGGCGCCTTCTCTGGACTGGAGGGCACCTTACAGGCCTTGTAAATGATGATGAAGAGGAGGAGGAGGAGAACGGCAAGTACTGTGTTGCACACGATGGCCACCACAGCTGCTGAAGAAAGGCCGGTTCTCACTTCCACCTCCATTATGGTTTTCCCACCAGAGCTTAGCTTCTCAAAACGAACAAATACACTCTCATCTTGGTGCTGATTTATTTGAAGAAGCACATCTACTGAAGGTGTAGAGGATTCGTTGATAATGAAGAGTTGACCCTTTTCCTGGTATCAGGTTCTTTATGGAAGATGCAGTCTGAGCTTGGTTCACTCCTGAAAAGAAAAATGAAGGTCAAACAGTCATGTGCCGTCTCATTTGGCAGAACAGGAATAATAATAATAATGTAATGAAGACTTGCAATCCAGTTCACTGACTGCTACATAGTCAATGGTTCACTTGAGGTTAAAAGAAAGAATCCAGAATACATTCTTAAGAAATTATACAGTCCTATAAATTTTGTTTTAGCTGTTTCTTAATTCTCACTGTTTTTGATAACTGAATTTAAAAATTGTTAGCTTTGAGGGGTGGGAGGCCACGCCTCCTTCACAGGGACTAACAGACACAGAGGACACTCCTCTTTTATCTAGACTGAAAGGTGGAGGGGCAATGCCTCTTCTATACTAGTACTGACAGACACTAAGGTCATACCTCCTTTATTGAGACTGACAGGTGCAGAGGCCACACCTCCTTCACTAGGACTGACAGGTGCAAAGGCCAAGGCTCCTTCACAGGGAGCAACAGGCACAGAGGCCATGCCTTCTACACTGGGACTGAATGTCAGAGGCCATGCCTCCTTTCTAGGGATTAACAGACACTTCCTTCATAATGAGGAACATGCACAGAGGCCACACCTCTTTCAATGGAACAGTCAGAGTCCACTCCTCCTTTACTGGGAGGCAGGAAAGTCACAAAGGCCCCGCCTCCTTTGCTGGGACTGACTGGGGCAGAGGCTGTGAGGACTGACTGGGGTTCTAGTCTGTTGCCTGCTAAATGCAAAATTACAAAGTTACACCTGACCATATTTTGTAAAATTCCACAAAAAGTGGCACATGTTAAACGTATTGTCTATGTTGTAACATATGTTGTATAACTTGTCACGTCTTGTGCATGTACATTTGACGCTGAAAACAGAAAGCATTTTCTCTACGTCACATTAAAGAAGCTGCGTCATCTTTTTCAGCTGTAATGACTGCGTTCTGATGTGACCTCAGTTTCTTGACGAGTTTTGTCAAAGTGTTTTGTTAATGTGTGAATGTGTGGTGCAGAGAAGCACATCGCAATAACTGAAGCCAATTGTTCATAACCAGCTCGCATAAAGCCTCCACTGATGATAATTCAGTGAGTGACTGGGAATGCAGATACACTCAAATTGTCATTAAACACTCGTTACGCAGCTGGACGCTAAACTTCGCCTTTCGCAAAGTAAACAAAACTGTGGCGCAGCGACAGGCTAAATGAAGATGGATGGACTTTTGATACACTGAATCCATCTTCACTGCAGGTTAATGTTTGCATCAAGAATTTTTCCTGCTTACGAGGCTGAATAAGATTCAATCACAGGCGTCGCGCCAGGTCTCGGGGCAATTCCCCTCTCGCCCCCGCGCCAATTTCACACCCTGCACTGTTATTACCGAGTCTGGAATGAGACGAGGTAGGAGGAAGATTGAGGACGGTCACTCACACTCTCTCTCTCTCTCTCTCTCTCTCTCTCTCTCTCTCTCTCTCTCTCTCTCTCTCTCTCTCTCTCTCTCTCTCTCTCACATACACACACCCCAATGAGCTCAGGCTTAGAGATGAAAAAGAGAGAAGTGAAGTCAGCTGTATAACAATTGTGTAATTTCAGTGTGATGACAATCTGGGCAAAACGGAACCAAATTAGAAAAAAACAGCATGTCATATCTGTTTACTCAGCGAAGAGTTTTTATTGATTTTATTGTAGTCATTATAATTGCTACAATTATTAAAGTATGAGTCATTAAACTTAATTCCAAGGAGGTTGGCGTTCTGAATAAAATATGGCATTTACAAAACCAAAACACGTTCAATCAGAAAAGAAAGCTCTTTCAGCCAGTGGTTGTGGTGTGGGTCGGCCTTTCTGATGTGAGTCAAGTGAATCTTTAAATGCGAATTTTATAATTTAGTTGCTCGGTAACCTTCATCAGTGGAAAGCATGTTCGAAAGAATGCTCGAATCGGATTGGTCAGAAGGTGGTGAGGGAACACCTGTTTATAGCTGCTCTAGTATGAGTGATAACAGGACCTAACTTTGTTTCAAAGTTGTTTACAGACTTTCCACAACACTGAATGTTAATATAAACAGATACACTTGCTGTGCTATAAGAGGAATAAAACAGTTCGGGACATGCTGCTAAAGGAAAATAATTCACTTTAGAGTGGTAACAATAACTTGGCTTTGCCTCGGGCCGCATCACCCCACTCCGTTGTTTGATTTATTTTCCTCCCTTATGATTCAACCTTGCAATTTTAAAATGAGGGCCAAAACCATTCAGAAGTGTGGAAATAAAGCGGACGTGGATTCAATCATTTTGTGGTCGTTTGTGCCTCAATCCACAGTGCAACACAAATGACTCGGGTCACATTAATATCTATAGAGACTTTACACGATAAACACCTTTTTTTTTTTTAAGTACACAATATATTGTGTGTTTTTATGCAAATCATCCCACCTTTGCTGGCATTCACTGTTTTATTTGAGTTTATGTAATGAGTGTGAAAGGTTAGCTTACACACATTTGAATTGAAAGAAAAACAGAAAAGAACGATGGGAGGATGGAGGTGATCTAACAGACCTTTTGTCGGTTATGGATTGAAATAGCCTACGCAGCCATGGCGGAGTGTCCTGACCTGCAAACTGACATTTTCTTAATGTTCTCGTTTCTGCTCCGTGACGTTGATGGTGTCAGTGAAGTGAGTTATTGGGCTGTACTTTGCTGAATGAGAAATTCTTTTTCACATATCATATGTCATGAAAATGCCTTCAAGTACCACCCACATCTACAACGGGAAATGAGTTCTCGCTGACGATCTGCATCATTCAAGTCAGTCGATATCTCATCACCTGAGCTGAAAGTCACTCATAGCATGATCTTGACTGATCTCTGTCCATGCTAACATCGGTCGGGAAATAATCGCCGATTCATTCGCTCCCTTTTGTAATTTACATCTTTTTAGACATAAAATTGTCCACTGTAGAAAGCGTGTAAGCGCTCTTCTCTGTTTTGATGATGATCGTGCAAAACCATCATAGACACCTGGTATCTGATTACAAACTGAACTGATGTCCATTTTACTATGACACATAGATATCCAACAACTTGATCAAAGAATGGCATTTTTAGTATGCTTTAAAGAACATCTGGCAGTAACAAATAACAAATTAGATGCAATGCTGCTGCAGCATCACAATACATTTAATGTAAAATTCTAAATAGTTAGATTACAATATCTGCTATAAATATAACACTATTAATACTAAAGCAAAACTCAAAATTACACAGATATATTATAGTGTAGTTGTTTTGTCCATGTTGGTGACAATTTAAGACTTGTGTGTATCCCTGACTGGGGGCTTTGTGCTGCTTGAAGCTGGTCATGACTGTGGATCTGAATACTAAACAGGATGAACCAACATACAGTAAACACATTCAGAATTGGTGAATGGACTCATCCAGGCTTTGTCTCAAATGGTAGTCTGCTTAGTATTAGGCTGTTTTGAAGAGAACTGGTGAAATGATAACAAAACATGATCTGAAACTTGATTTTTGTATTTAAATCAAGTCAGAGTTTCCACAAAATGTGCTTTCAACAACAGGCTTCAGTCACATGCCATGACATCACCACGAATTATCTGCAAGTGTCTAAATGCATCAGTGCATTCACCAACCCAAACAGAGAGAGAGGGAAATACAGATAAAGACTGCATTCTGTGCAATAACAATAAAAACTCCCAAATAAAGTCAGGAGCGACGAGTAGGGGGCCAGTAACTTCAAGTCAATAGAACTTATAGGCAACTGACAAGAAAAGAAAACATAATGAAAATGATACAGTCTGTTATTATAGGATAAGGAATAAAACACTGGGGGGGGTGTCGTCGTAGGAAATTAAGCAACGATGTTGTGGTGTGATGTGATTAGGACAAATCTGAAATGGAGTTACTTTCACCACCCCAAATTTGAATACGTCCTACAACAGCATGTCCTGAAATATTATATTCCTCTTATAACCAGAGAAATTGGCCAATAATTAAAATTTTTATTAATTAAAGAATTACATGTCATACTTTTTTTTTTATCCATTAATAGTTATTTCATGTTGTGGAACGTCTTGAAAACTGTTTCCTGATATCACTTATGCTAGGAGCTAGCAAGAGGGGTGTGGTTTAGCTGGAGTCTATAGAGGGAGGGTTTGGTATGTGAGTGAGCTAATTAACATGGCACACCTGACACCTATCAGAGCGGTTTGTGTGTCGCGCTCTCTATCTCTCTCGCATGAGCCAAAAAGAAGTGATCACAGAGCGAGCTGAAAAGCTACCGAGTTTTCTGCTCTGCCTAGACATGTTCTTTTATTTATTTATTTATTTATTTTTTGTTTCCTTGAGTAGAGTGCCTTGGAATTGTTACATCATTTTACTGAGAAACTGGAACACAAACTTCTCTAACCTAACGACTTTCCCGTGGCAGAACACCTACTGATCTTTACACTAACACTGCACTGTCACTGGAACACTCCTTCCTAAATGCCTTTAGAAATTTTGTGCACCCTATCAACAATTATACGTTCTTCTTTGTTAAATAACTTTGTTATAATTCTTTCATTATTAGTTTTACGTTATGTGCACTACTGCCAGAGCTACTGTTATAGACAATTCTGCACAAAACTGCACATATCCGCACTTTATAGCTGTACCGTCAGGCTGCTGCTGCCACCATCTATATATTTATACATATAATATTTTTCTATATTTTCTTATTTTATGTCTGAAGAGTTGTATAAAGCATTTCACTGCAACTGGGTATGGTTATGCATGTGACACAAAATTTTGAATTTGAATTTCTAACCAATCAGAATGGAGAACTCAACAGTGCTGTGGTAAATATTTTAACTACTTGCACAATGCTGGATTTAATTCTCTTCCGTCACTCATTCTGGTATAAACCTTCAACATTTCAAACCATTTCAAAAAAAAAAAAGAAAAGGTCCCAAAAGACTCATTTGGAACACACAAGGGGTTTAAATTGGCCTACTTCAGTAGTACACTTTCCTCGTTTAAAGCAAATCCAATTCTGACAAATCACAATTTCTAAACCGGAATCCCTCATTTGTAATTAATACTGAAGCAGTGTAGGTTATAGAGATATAGATAAGATCTAACACTGAGCAGAGAATCTACCTGATGCATCCTTGAGACTCACATATTGCTGTGGATGGATGCCATAAAGATATACAAGATATGTATTTACATACAGTAAGCACATTCAGAATTGGTGAATGGACTCATCCAGGCTTTGTCTCAAATGGTAGTCTGCTTAGTATTAGGTTGTTTTAAAGAGAACTGGTGAAATGATTGGGGGAAAAAATGTAACAAAACATGATCTGAAACTTGATTTTTTGTTTTTAAATCAAGTCAGAGTTTCAGTGCATTTTGCCAAAACGAACAGAGAGAAGCTTTTTCTGTGGGAAGTACAGATAAAGACTGCATTCTGTGCAATAACAATAAAAATCCCCAAATAAAGTCAGGAGCGACGAGTAGGGGGCCAGTAACTTCAAGTCAATAGAACTTTTAGGCAACTGACAAGAAACGAAAACGTAATGAAAGTGGAAATGCTATTAATCAGTGCTACTTCAGTGCTCAGATAATAGAAAAGGAACAAAACACTTGGGGGTGTGCTGTTGTTATAGGAAAATAATCGCTTCCCAAAAACAAGTTTATTCCCAAGTCTGTCTTTACTCTTCTTCACCTGTATACGATAATGATTTATTTGGGGTTATATATTTATAATCATGCTAATAAAACCATTGCCACCCAGAAGAGGACGGGTTTCATTTTGTCTCTGGTTCCTCTCAAGGTTTCTTCCTCATGTCCTCTCGGGGAGTTTTTCCTTGCCACCGTCATCTCTGGCTTGCTCATTAAGGACCTCAGTCTACATCTGGATATTATTATTATTATTATTATTATTATTATTATTAGCAATCTAAAATTGCATTTGAATTGAGTTGAGGAGCATATCACTTTAAGATTCAACACTAATAGTTCATATACAGCTCAATATATCAAGAATGGTGTGTTAGGACAATCAAACTGAAAAATAAATATTATTATTATTATTATTATAAAATATATAATATGCAATAATATTAAATAATATAATTATTAGTATAATGTGCATATAATTCTCTCTCTCACACAAACACACACTATTTTAACTATTTTAAGTATTTTATTTTCCCAGAATACTAGGGTGCTGTTTGTACACTACAGTTCAGAAATGCAGAAGCAGTATTATAGATGCACTGACCCGCTTCCTCAGGAACTTCTCTCCGTGTTTATTATGCAGCAGTCCAGATCCTCAGCTTCTCCGGAACTTACTAAATGAGTTGAAAACACAGCGCTGAAGTGTGTGAGAGTGTGTGTGTGTGTGTGTGTGTGCGTGCGTGCGTATGTGTGCTGATGCTGCTAAGACTCTTTCCGTTATTTCCCCACGTCTACTGCTGACTTTTGGAGCGCGAGCATGAACGGGTCGTGTTGAATTACGGCGTCGGTGCAAAGTCCAAAGCGCGCACTAGCACACTAAACAGTGTGTGTGCGCAATAGTATGGTCCCACAGGGGGGGGCGTGGCTTCGACCCGCGACATTAAAAAGGCTCGAGTGAGAACAAAGCTCTCTTTTGTGGGTGGGGAAGGGGGTTGGGGGGTGGTATGTGAACGGGCGCGAGGAGGCTGAGACAATGCGCATCTGCCGGAGCGCGCGCGCAGCTGAGAGCTTCCCACATTACATATGCAGAGAGGGTGGGGGCGGGGGGGGTGTTGAGGAGAGAGAGAGAGAGAGAGAGAGAGAGATCACACACATACAAACAGAGAGACACAGAGCAAGACAGGAGAGAGAGAGAGATTGAAAGACAGAGTGAGGGAAAGAGATTCACACACAGAAAGAGACAAGACAGGAGAGAGAGAGAGAGACTGAATGATGGAGAAAGTGTGAGATTGAAAGACGGAGAGACTCACAGAGAGACAGAGAGAGAGATCACACACAGAGAGACAAGACAGGAGAGAGAGACTGAATGGCAGAGAAAGCGTGAGATTGAAATACAGAGACAGAGAGATTGAAAGACAGAGAGAGACACACAGACAGAGAGAGATTGAAAGACAGAGAGAGAGAGATCACACACATACACAGAGACACAGAGCAAGACAGGAAAGAGAGACTGAATGAGAGAGAGACAGAGAGAGAGATTGAAAGACAGAGTGAGGGGGATAGAGAGAGATCACACACACACACACACAAACACAGAGAGACAGATAGAGCAAGATAATTTTGCGAGCTATATTGAGATCCAGGATGTAACACTGCGAAGTGTAGAATACATGTACAAACCAGTGTAGCTACCAAGTAATAGAAGTTAACAGAAGGTGCTGCTTTTGATAGGTGTCTGGTGCACACACTCCTCAAGTGCAGGGTGTAAGCAGGTGGTGAAAACTGCAGTGGAAGCATTTTGGCTTTAAAGCCTGGGTCTGGGAGCCTCAGGAAAGATGAGTTTTGATACGAGCAATTGCAGAACGTCACGTCCTTCCAGTCATAACTCAGTTTTTGCCTCCTTTCACAAGTGTAGCCAATCAGCCCAGACGGTGGTTAAGGCTCTGGGTTACTGATTAGAAGGTTGGGGGTTCAGAATGGAGGGGAAACCATTCCAACACAATTGCACTTATCTTGCGACAGTAATGTGTTTCGAGAAACCAGAGATAGAATAATTAATCGTTAAGATGGATGTTTATTTCTCAACGACGGCTAGTGTTAACATTCACCACAATGCTAACATTAGCTACAAACTACTGTAATTAATTGTGATTTACATTTTCATTTGTAGTACTTTGTAGTTTATTTTGATGCACTTGGGATTTTTTACGTTGTGTAAGAAAAGATTTTTTGTTTTCTGAGCAGGAAGAAATAGCATATACAAAGACGACACATCATGGCGGCTGGTGAAAATGAAAACCGATCCAAGGCGTGACGGCAATCTTGGAGACGATGATCAAACACGCATGCAGATATGATGCACTGCTTTAAAATCCACAAAATAAAAACCCCTCCACAGTCGCAATTTCAAACACAGTTCCTCTCTCTGTGTTTCTTTCTGGTGCAGCAGGTTCACGTCTGATCTTAGGCGTCCTGCTATGCTTGGAAACGCAGTACCACCTGACCACGAACCAATCAGTCCTGCTCATCGGGATGGAAAACATGTGCGTGACCTTGCGGAGAGCAAAGATTTATAATCTGACTTGGACTGGAAATGAGGTTCCCACTTGTTTTGGCACCAGCTAGCAGGGAACGTTCCCAGAACTTTAGCTAATGTTAAGTTAAGGTTCTCTCGATGTTTTAAAGAAACGTTAAGGGAACCTTCTAACGACGTTATGTTCTCGCAAGGTTCTTTGCAACGTTATATGAATATTTTAAAATCTTTTGCAAAGCAATCTTGTGCTTATATATATAATATATAGTATTATATGTAATGTGTGTGTGTGTGTGTGTGATTTAATCCAGAAACCACTGTTTTAGTTCAAATGGTGAGGTGAATACTACAGCATTCCTTTCTCATAATTAATGTATGTGTATAATTGTATTATAGCAGAGAGAGTGTGTGTGTGTGTGTGTGTGTGTGTGTAGAGTATATTGTGTGATTTCTAGAGCTTTACAGTGTGAGAAATGTAAAGATGTATGTCACATTTTATTTATTTATTTATTTATTTATTTATTTATTTATTTATTTAGATGTGGATATATAAACCATGGATCCATGATATGTTGCCCAGTTAAAAGTAATTAATACATTAATATATCAATAATATATTCTATATTTTTCTAGAAATAGTTTTTTTGTAAGTTTTGTCATTAAATGTTCGTGATAGTAGGCTAATATTAAGTTCAGTCTTTCCTTTCCTTAGCATAGCATATACAGCTTGGCAACATGGCAGCAAACCGAGCCGAAATCTGAGGGGTCGGAGGTGGTTAACATGGAGGAAAGCTTAAACGATGTAGAAAGCCTTTGTATGGCGACTCGCTTTGAGGAAATACGCTCTGAAGATGATTACTGAAATGCAGAGCACTTGTGAATGACAATTTTTTTTGTAAGAGACAGGCTTGCACGTTGGACCACTGAATTTCAGAGGTATGAAAACAGGTTGTGCCAAACATTTAGGGAATATCCTTAGAACTAAACCTCTATATTCCTAGAATTTCTGTGTTAATCATGTTGAAGTAACATCGTGGGAATGTTTCATCTAACTTATTAAGAATGTCCTGAAATCATTAAGCAAACTGGACATCTTAATGTTCAGGGAACGTTCCAAAACAAACGTTCCCACAACCAAACTGGAACGTAAGAGTAACGTTCCGAGAATGTAAATTTGGTAGCCGGGACAGCTAATGGTGGGAAGTGTCTCCGCCTGAACGCAGGCGTATGGAGAAGCTTTTCATTCTCTCATGGCTGGGCAGAAATCAATCTTAATACGAACTGGGTGGAAAACCATGTTCTACGTGTCTGATATTAGAATGCCGAAAACATCCGGGTGACTCCGTGATCTATATTTACAGTCATCAAGTGAGCTGAAGAAGTTTAGCATGACAGGTTGAAAAATATGATGCGTGTGTGTGTGTGTGTGTCAGTGTCGAATGGACGAGAGACACTTATGACGAGAGCACGAGATGATTTATTGAAATGAGTTCATCACCTTTAGTTACTAATCATAACCTGAAAGCAAAGAGAAAAAAAAAAAATAGATTCAACTGCTAATAATATCCAAATGATTTAAAAACATACATAAGTACCACCATTTTATATCTAAATATACTTCAGGATTGTCAGCTATTATCATAATTATTAGTGTTTTATTAGGATTATCATTAATAACACCAAAACAAACAAAAAAAACAGCAAATAATATGAATATTTCAATTGTAGCTAGATTATACACTTAAATAAACGCTGTATAAAAATATATTACAAAGGATATTACAAAAAATCAATATTGTGCACAATTATATAGCAACATTTAGAATACCGTAGTAAAATATACTGGATGTATATGCGTATAAATATTGCAAAAGTAGGAGAAGTGTTAACAGTAGTACTAGTAGTGGTTGAGGTTGTGGCAGTAGCAGCAGCAATGGTAGTAGTAGTAGTAGTAGTAATATTAGTAATAGCAACAGCAGTAGTAGTAGTGGCAACATTACTAGTAATACTAGTATTAGAAGTGGTAGTAATAGTATAGGTTCATGAGATTGCAGTTTGCTCGGTCACCTGCTCGATCCAGTCGTTGTAGGCTGACACGCGGCTGAAGACGGTGGGTTTCTTCTCATAGTTGCAGCCGAGGCCTGAGACGAAGCTGGCGATGCCGTGCACTTCCCACACATTGAGTGCGTTCTGACAGTTGAGAGGACCACCAGAGTCGCCCTGCAGCACAGAGCACCTCAATATCAGCTTACGATAACGGTTCAGACTCTCACGCACATACAGTGTGGGCTCCAGGTAATGGGATAACTGCGTGCTGAGTTGTTTCTCAGTCATTGCATCATTAATTGATACAAGAACGTTGATTCTAGATGTGACAGGCTGTGTCTGGGATCTACTGCTGCATCTGGGAACTCGCGTTATGAGCTGAAACTCCAGTGAAGCAGGCCGTTACACATTACCAAAATCCCCAGAAAACAGCATTAGATGGACTAGAGGCTTGGCAGAGAATCAGGAGGCCATACAGTATATCATGCAAGTATTGATGCAACCTCATTTTTAGTTATGTTGTTGAAGGGACCACCGCTAGTCGGATATCATTTGGGGGATGAAGCAGTGATGGTACGAGTGTATCAGATAGATAGAGCGGCACTTCTTTGGCTTTTAAACACCACAGTGTCACCGCTGAAATTGCGTCGACATGGTTAGAGGATCACTGGTGTCCTTCCAAATGTTAGTAAAATAGCCCTGTGTTAACAGATAGTGGCTTCTCATGGAACGTTTACATGGAAATTTACACACACACCCCTCCCTGACATTGAATATAATCATTACCGACAGCAAAGTAGCCAAAAATATTGAACGCTGCCACTCACGTTGCAGCCAGCGACGATGCCATCACCACCAGCGCACAGCAGAGTGTCTCTCAGCAAAAAGCCCCACCAGTCGGGTTTGGAGCAGGTGGCATGGTCAACGACGGGCATCAGAGCCTGCTGAAGGTTATCAGCGATGGGACCTCCAGCTGGAACACACCACAACTCGGTCTGAACACTCCAATTCATAATGCTTAACGATTCCTAAGGCTTTCTAGAAATAAACAGTCGGCAAGAAATCACCCACTGGGGTAGACAGAAAACATATCCTTCTCAAACTCATAATCACAGCTACATATAGTAATTAAAGTATAGCACACGTCTGATTTTTAGCTTATGACATTTAGTTTTCTATCTTAAAATAAACCAGTGAAAGAACAAGTAGTTTTGCTGGCTTTATGGGTTCAGGATGTGTTTTTACGTTATGGCCCCCAAGTAGAATCGTTATTTCGTGATTGCAACAATTCCGAAACAACATGAGTCCGTGAATAAACACTGCACATTTAGCAACACACACACACAAACACTTACTGGAGGTTCTGCCCCAGCCGGTGATGTAGCAGGGGTAGTTGTTGGGGAGGATGTTACCAGGAGGAGGCAAGCAGGCCAACTGCACGGTGTCGCTCAGGGTCACGTGTTCAGTGAGTTTAATCAGAGCAATGTCATACCTGAATTCACAATCACATAGATGAGCACGAGAGTCACATCTTCGTGTACCGCTGGTTTTTAGACTGATGGTACTTTTAGTCCCTGACATAGTGACCAGCATGAGGATACGAGACTACTTCTCACCCAAACACTACAAAGGTGGGGTTCCACTTCTCGTGAACGACGATCATCTCAGGAGTCATGGCTTTGGATCCAGGCTCCTCTACCACCAGGTTGTATTTTCCCACATACACACGGTAGGTGTTCTGTTGGCTGCGAGACAGGAGGGCAGAACATTGAACATACACAACATGGTAGCTGCGCTGTCTTACAGAATCACACTATACATAAGCTCACTTCTTGTCAGCGTGTCTCTTAGTTTTTTTTTTTAATTTAGAACAAACAAAACGTAGACCATCATACTTGATACAATGAGCAGCGGTCATCACCCAGTTGGTGGCGATCAGCGATCCTCCGCAAGTGTGTCTCCACTCATCATTTAGCAGGTACTGCAGAGAGATCTGTAGGGAAAAATGTTTGCAGATCCAGTCACAAAGAACAAGGGAAAGACAGAGAAATACAGAGAAAGGAATGAAGGATTACCTGCCAGGGCCAGCTGTGAGGAATGGCGTCCACTCCATTGACCACGCGGGTGGCGAGGGGCTGGATGGGGGGAACGCCACACCCCAAAGCTAAAGCATCGACACAATAATCAGTCAATTCAAGTGTAAGACTAAAACGACACAACGGGGTGGTGTTGGATTGTCTCGTGACATTTTATATGAGCTCCAACTGATCTGCTCTTGCAAATTTGCTGCGAGATCTAGCTGTACAATTTCCTTACATTTTGTTCTTTTTCATCCAGTTTGCATTTTTCTTTTAAATTAGCAAAGAGTTGTTAACGTAAAGCGAAAAAAAAAAATCCATGATGCAGCTCTGAAGGCTAGTCGTGTGAACACCTGTCCAGATGTTGAGGCTGCTTACCGCCAGCGATGAGCACCGATGCCAAAACGAATGGGAGCATGTCGACTCGATTCTGCACGTCACTTACACGGCGAGTCGGATTATAAATCCTTCTTCTCGCAATAAAGCTACACCCCGTTTATAAAAAAAGTATGAACTTGTCAATCACCCATTGGATAAAAGAGACCAAATTGGTTTATGAGTGTAACGCTGTGTCATGATTTGTGCAGCTGGTCTCCAGAAATGAATTCTCATGGCCTTCACTCTTTCATACACACACACATACACACATACACACACGTTTTTATTACTATCCTTCCACTGACATAATTATTAATGCGTCTAATTAATTCTATGCCTACTCCAACATCTAACTCACAGGGACCAGCCAGATGTCCCCACAATGATGCTCACTGTATCACAATATATGATCTTCAGTGGATGTTTTTTCATTTTGAACCTTCTTAACATACATAGCTCAAGGTTTTTTTTGTTTTTTTTCCCCCCAGAAAGCCATTTTGGTACGTTTATCTAAGTTAAAGCAGGTCAACACATGGCGCTTTCTCATGTCAGGTCAGGTTGTGTGTATTTGTGTCTAGTTACCTAAAATGGAATATCACACACATTCCTCAAGCAACTGTAATGTTAAATGTTGGATCTGTAGCTTTTTGTCCTTTTTTTTCCCCCCAAATTAACCTGTTTTTGTTCTGTTCTGGCTAATAGCACACTTACGTCAGATAACTATGGCCCCTTTAATGTGTGGCCCAAAAATTAGGGATGATTCAGTGGGAGAAAAAAAAATTAACTGGGGTTCCTATGGAAGAAAAAAAAAAGGGATCTATGACAGATTTTGACAGAAAGCGAGAAGGAAAGTAAAAACATTTCTGAGATTGATATTCTGCCTTATGTCATGCATTAGGATCTCCTATTCTGCCTTATTTGGAACATGTCTGATGAACAAGACTGCAGCGTTAATTCTCTATCTAACTCTCTAGACTATTCACATTCAGAACTGAATTCCTTTTCAGTTTTGGTTCGTATGGACTTGTGCTTGTCTCGTGTATCTTCTAAATCAAGCTAAATCAAGAAAAACGTACACGATCAAGGCTTAGCAATAATTCCAGGGTGGTTATGGACGGAGGAAAACAAGAATCTTTATCATGCTGTTGCCATAAATTTACTTATGGTCCCAATGGTGCTTCTGATGAGGGTCAGTGTTTAAAGGAAAAAAGAGAAGAAAACTGTTCAAGTAAAAAAAAAAAAAAAAGGTATATTTGAATATATTTGAGCTTTTAGTACTTGTTTTTCATTGATTCATATCAAAACAGTTCATCTATGATTCATATACGACCATATGAAGTATTTTTTACTCCATGTCCACCTTTAAAATTGCTTCCCTCTACTTTCATATCCTTCTGGATTCTCTCAGGTTTAATAATGTAGCCCACATTTCCAGAACATTCATCATGACATCTGTTATCCATCTTCCACAAGGCACTATGGGTAAACGTCTTTCTTTTGGTGGTTTTCGGATTAGATTCGTGTTGATTTTGATTTATGCTTGGGATTGTTTAATTATGTTTAAAACTCTCTATTTTACTGTAGCTACATTGACTTACAGTGTCCAGAGCAGCCCCTGGAGATGCAATATACCTGTGTGTGTGTGTGTGTGTGTGTGTGTGTGTGTGTGTTCAAATAGCCTCTGTTTGTTTTCACTGTCCAGGAAAAATGCAACAAATCAAAGAATTTACAGCATGTGTGTCAAAGCAAAACAGCAGCAGCCTCTGTGTGTGACACTTCTCTTGGGGGGATTCGTCTAAGTGTTAAGGTTGATGGAGAGCAGGGGTGCCAATAATTTTGCAGTCGTGCAACTGATTAATGGCGAATCATTGAGTGAAATTACACTAAACCTCTCCCTCACACCAGCTATGGTTCTGATCATTTCACACTGAGGTGAATGTGGGTTATGCTTCCTTCACAGGCTACCTGATTTAGGGTGAGAAAAGGTTTTCAACTTCAGAGACGCCCATGAAGTAGAGGTGTCGTAAATAATTTTCGGGTGAGAGTACTGGTACTCTCAAGGGTACATCTTTCATACTTTTAATATACTGTAAATGTTGACATTTTAAATGATTTTAAGATACATAAATGACCATGATTAGTTTTTAAAATAAAGCTTTAAAGACACATGTATTATGTACTTTTTAAAGGGAAGTGTTAGAAAGATCCCAAGCTAACATCATGTAAGCTAAAGTTTCAAGGACTTTGTATTTACAGCTTCACAAGTACAATGGATCAGTTCAAGGATCGAGTGAAGGAAGGCAGAGAAAAGGCACTAAATCTGCCCTGGGCTTTTCAGGGCAGGAAGTGTGTGTCCTCTAGAGGTCATAGTGAGAACAACAACAACAACAACTGAACAGACTATGAAAGAAGAAATCATGTGGTGTTCAAATCAATTGAAGCTAGCATAAAATTTTTTTAAAATGTTAGTCTCAGAAATGGAGGATGATGGTATCCTGAATCCCGAAGTTACTTTTTGTTCCTCAGGATCGTGAGCGTTCACTCTCCTTTATTGTGTAGCACAGATCGATCGCACATACTATATATTGGTTCTTGGTTCATTTCGAAATCCACGACTACCTGAAGAAACCTTGTTGAACTGCAAGCTCCTCTTCAAAGTATCATCCATTTTTTTTTTTTTAAATAGCATCTTCATTCCCTTCAAGGCTAATGCTTTAATCAGTTTAACATAAACTGTGAACTCAATATACAGAACCATGGACGGTGTTTCCCCTTTTAATTCTGTTACGGGAAAATAATCAATCAGTGACAAAGTGGCGAGTTAGTGTTAGTTGATTTTGTTTTCCAATTTCTGTTTATTAGTCTGGGATTATGTGAAGGGACTTCTGTCAGACAATTACAGACAATTAATCAACACCTTCTGACCAATCAGAACTGAGAATTCACCTGCGCTGTGGTATAACACATTTTAATGCACATGTTATTTCCTCCATTTCTGATCGGTAAGCGCCAACCACACTTGTGATTATAATCAATGAAACATTGTTTAATGAGTCAAAATTATTATTCTTTATTATTGAACATCTGTACATTCTTACAAAGTGTAGTATTACAATGTACAATGCTGTAGCATTCATCGGTGTTGACTGAGACAGTAGAACAGTCACATTAGTGCATTAAAATCATCATCATCTTCATCATCATCATCATCATATTACTGTCAAAATCCAAAATGATCTTGTTTCACTACACAAACGTGTGCTGCGATCTGTATCGGAAATCTGTATTATAAAGAATTAACACTGTTTAACACTTGTTTAATTACAAATGTTGGCTGAGGTGCAAAAATGATGATTGGAATAATTTTGAAATAACTGTTGGCACAGTGAGCGTGTGTTACAGTTTCTACCTGATCGAGTGCAGCATCTTTTTTTTTTTAAAGGCACACACTGGCTTCATTAGTACTGACCTACGTAAACCGTGCTTTTAACATTTAACGCTGGGGTTTCATTTCCTGATAGATGTGAGGTAGGCGTTCCAGAACAAGGCGATCAGGTTGGCAAACAGCACCCGAAACTGCAGAGGAATAAAGGAAAAAAAAAAAACGAAAAACAGGATAAGAACTGTGTCGCAATCCTACTTTTAACACGTGTACATCATCTTCTCTTTATTTCCTTTCAGCGCTATCTTATGGGCTGTTTAGACAAAATCAGGGACGCATGAGGGATTGAGTCAACATTCCTGCTCCTGAAGTCTACAGTATGTACCCAGAATGCACCGTGATATACTGCAATTTCGAAAAAAGGGTTGTTTTTTTAAAAAAATATATATATTCCCATCTACATGTATATCTGAATACCTCCTCTTTTTGGGTGTCACGACTCACCTGCACAGGCACGTAGTTGATGTTGATGAACTGAAATGGCGTCCAGACTTTCCAGTTCATCTTGAGAGCAGGCCAGTATCTCGCTTTCAGCTTATCCTGAAGGTCGGCGTTTGTCTTCCCCTACAGCGAACCGTCAGATTTCACATTTACAACAGCAGGAGGCTATTTAAGGCATGTTTATAGCTTTGCAAGGACATGAGGGTGCAGCACAGTATAAAGTTATCGTAATGCAATAACAATGACAAAGAATTAGCATTATTTGCTGAAAGAAATATGAAACTTTTAGCAAAACGGATAACACTAGACACACACACTTACCGTCCACTCACTTTATTAGGAATACCGGTACACCTGCACATTCATGCAGTTATCTGATCAGCCAATCATGAGGCAGCAGCACAAATGCATAAAATCATGCAGGTCAAGAGTCCTGTGGGTGGAAACACCTTGTTGATGAGAGAGAGCAGAGGAGAATGACCAGCCTGGTCTGAGCTGACAGGAAGTCTATAGTAACTCAGATAATCACTCTTTACAACTGTGGTGAGCAGAAAAGCATCTCAGAAAGAACAACACATCAAATCTTGAGGTGGATGGGCTACAACAGGATGGGTTCCACTTCTGTCAGCTAAGAATAAGAATCTGAGGTTATCATGGGTACAGACTCACTGAAACTGGA
Organism: Pangasius mekongensis; assembly: GCA_033441845.1. Classification (NCBI taxonomy): domain Eukaryota; kingdom Metazoa; phylum Chordata; class Actinopteri; order Siluriformes; family Pangasiidae; genus Pangasius; species Pangasius mekongensis. The sequence continues at coordinate 2,664,606 of JAKKZJ010000024.1, read as the reverse complement.
CAGTTAGAGTCTGGAAAAAGACCAGGTGACTTTTTTATTTTTCTGATCTTCAGCTGTACAGTTTGGGTGACTCTGTGCCCATGATAGCGTCAGATTCCTGTTCTTGGCTGACAGGAGTGGAACTCACTGTGGTCTTCTGCTGTTGTAGCCCATCCACCTCAAGGTTTGATGTTTTGTGCATGCCGAGATGCTTTTCTGCTCACCACGGATGTAAAGAGTGATTATACGAGTTATTGTATCCTTCCTGGCAGCTTGAACCAATCTGTTCAATGTCTTTTTGGTTTTCGCATCATTCTGTGTAAACTCTAGAGACTTTTGTTGTGGAAATCCCAGGAGATCAGCAGCTTCTGAAATACTCAAACCAGCCCATCTGGCACCGACAGCCATGCCACGGTTAAAGTAACAGAGATCACAATTTTCCCTCATTCTTATGTTTGTTGTGAACATTTAACTGAAGCTCTTGACCTGCATCTGCACGATTTTATGCATCGTGCTGCTGCCACATGATTGGCTGATAACTGGTTAACTGCATAAATGATCAGGTGTGCAGGTGTTCCTCTTAAAGTTGACGGTGAGTGTAATTGGGCGCTACTTCACCACACAGTGTTACTACGCTGTAGTATTCTGTGGTAACATCATTTAAGGATACCATTTTTATCCAGTATATAAGTAAGCTGTATATCCAAAAACACAGATACTACATTTCCGATATTATTGAATTTTGTCCAATCGGACTCAGGTGTCAGTGTTTCATAGACCAGGACAGAGTGAAATCCTGAAGCGTCTACTGACACGCCCGGGACAAGGTGTGTCTACCTCCAAAACGTTCATCACCACAAAGAAGAGGAGGAGGAAAGCGGGGGCGAAGACAAGTCGCTCCAGGAGGAGGCGTTTCAACATGGAGAACGGAGCCGAGGCTGGAAACAGCAGCTCCAGCAGCTGGTAGAAGTAATGACTCAGTGGACCTGTGATGACAAGCCTGAAAACATCAAATCACACTATTAAATACTAATAAATTATCACTAATACTAATAATATTAATACTAATAAATTAACACTAATACTAATAAATTATCTGAACCAGTTTCTTTGGTGATTTAGCAAAATAGAAAGAAAAAAAAAAAACAACAACTGAAAATTGTAATACTGATCATTCTGGTTTGAGAAAACAAAAGATATTGTTAACGACTAGCTAGCTTGCTGATTACTAATGCACTAATCTGAACAAATAAATTAGGGCTTAACCCAAAAAGATTGAGCTCATGTGGATGCCTGATCATCTTACCCGTATACAGCAAAGCGGACGGGTCCATAAACGTCCACCTCTTTCCCGGACCGACCTTCTTTCAGCTTTTTCTTGGACTCTAGAGCTTGGGAAAGCAGGTTTCCCAATGCAGAGAGAACCGCACTGAAAAACACAACACAGTCTTGTCCAGCTAATCAATATTAATGACATCCTAATAAATAAACCGTAAACAATAAACTAGCTAAGTCGTGATAGCGCTTGCACAAAAAGCTCTAATGTAGCCTTGTTGGTTTCTTGGTTATAAAGTCATAAAGTGCTTAGCAACAAGCAATCCTACTAGCTAATATTAGCTAGATGGAATCATGGCTGCTAGCTGGTGTCACTGAAACACTAGTAAATAATCTCAGAAAACCATGGATGTTAAAACACATTTGACCAAAAATACAGACAGGTGAAAAAACATGATTGTTTACTAGAAAAAAAAAAGATGAGATAGCATGAATAATTATTACATTATGTATAGGTAATACATCATCGCTTCTAGCTTGAAAGCTAATCCCTTATACCCACTAGCTAACATTTGCAAGTCCATTTGGTAAAAATGAAAACACTCATTTTATTTTAGACTGCTTAACATTTAGATAACATTAGCTTAAATAAAATAAGAGCATCACTAACTTTTCACAACTATCTACTAGCCAGCTTCAAAACGTTTATCCGCAAATAAAACAAGCTAGCTATAAAAGCTAGCAAGAGAAAATACAGTATGTGAGAAATACGCTTTGCTGCCTCTCCCCTCGCTTGCTAGTTTCAAAGCTAAACATTCATAGGTGATAGCTTATATTTGGAACCTAAATAGGTATATTTTTCTGGTTGAATTGAACTTCAGATTTATTAAAACAACAACAACAACAACAACAACAAAATCAGCCCTGCAACGGTAAGCATTTTTAGTCATATTAACACTTTTATCATGTTTTAGCAATAATGTTGCTTCTGATATGAAGTGTGTTGAATTCTTAAAATCATCTTTGCTAATTGTTTTTTCATTAAAGAGAAGAGTAAACCAAAGGCGGTTTTGCTTTTCAGTGCGGCACGTTTTCCTCATGTCACTAATAAAACGCAGTACTATGTTTGTTCGTGTTTCACTGATGAGGTTGCATTTTGCTCTGCGAAATGCCATGTGAATCCTCTCCATAGCACATAGGGGTCAATTCACCAAAAAAAAAAAAAAAAGAGCAAACAAGTGCCTTTGCCTGGAGTGCAAAGATCTTTTTTTTTTCACAACCAAACATGATGAAAAAGTTAATACATAACATACCTTACAGATGGATGTTTCAGAGTTTGAATCAGTGGGCTGATATGTGGAAATGTCCATGCTTTTTTTTTTTTTTTACTTTAATTGGATATAAATATACTTGGCTGGGTTAGTATTAGAGCTGACGATGCGTTGCTGATTTCATTACATTATTATTATTATTATTATTATTATTATTATTATTATTATTATTCACAGAGTGGGATCCAAGGACAGTGAAGCATAACTGGGAGTCCATGTTTCTTCTAATGATGTTACATGTTACAGTGGTGGAGCATGTAAGATTGTTTTATTTATTTATATATATATATATATATATATATGACTCTTAATATTTGACCCACTATATGATGTTGAGATCCATCTTTTCACACAGAGGGACTCGTACACAACTATTACAAAAGGTGCAAACATTCACTGATGCTCAAGAAGGCAACAGAATACGTTAAGAGCTGGGGGGGAGGGTGTAAACTTTTGAACAGGATGATCAGCATACATTATTTTGTTTAAAGATCTTTTTTTTTTTTAAATTTAGTACTGCCCTTCAGAAGCAACATAAGATATTTATGTTTCCCAGAAGGCAAAATAATAATTCACACCGATCATCCTGTTCAAAAGTTTACACCCCCCACCCCCATATACATATATATAGAGAGAGATAGATTATATTGTATAGTTGCCTTGCCAGAAGTTTAATCCAAACCTATTTGAATACTTGATTATACATACAGTGTGAGTGAAGATGTTTTATATCCAAAGCAACCCAAAACCTTAAAGCAGGACTTAAATTAGATCATAAACATGCCAACTGACCTTGTAACAGATTTGGTGATGACTGGATATTTCTTTAACAGGTGTAAATACTGCTGCAGTAATCTGGTGAGGAAAGCTGGGTCTCGGATCAGCACACTTTGCGTGGGCATTATACTTATTATTTTATAACTCAGTCTACAGCAGTGTTGCACAAAGTGCTCTAAAGCTCAGCTTAGAGGCGAGGGCAGGGTTGCCAGATCTGCGTCCCAAAACTCCCCAAAGCCTTTACATGTTACCGGGGTGAGTGGGGTCACAGTTGTAACATGTGCCAGTCAAAAAAAAAAAAGAATCCCAAAGACCAAAACATGACAAGCGACACTATAAATATATAAATGTTCTTGTACAGCGCATCGATGAGATGAAGAATGTACTTTATTCAAGTTGAATTGTGAAATGGCTTGACTGATTTACGCAACAGCCAACTGCGTTTGAGAAACGCCGCCCCTCCCCGGCTTAATATGAAGAATAGCACTGAGTTATTGAAAGGGATTCTGATGAATTTTCACTGCTGTCTTCACCCACACATGAGGAGGAAATCCTAGCCAACAAAATGTCATTGTTTGTCGTACAGGTTTGAGAGAGGCGCAGGATCCTCACCGGAAGCATCTGATGCGTCCGAACGGTATAATTCATTTTAATTATAAAGATGCTTGAAACACTGAGATGGTCTGACATCATGTCCAGAGTGTATTCCTGCTTCACGCCCAGTGTTCAAAACAAATAACGTGGGGAAATCACGGATCTGGCAACACGGAGCCGGGGTGAACCGCGCGATGGGCGTGGCTAATAAGAAGTTCCTGGTTAATACCTGTGTTCTGATTGGTCTATTTGCCTTGTGCCTAGTCAGTAGCAGATTCTACTTCCGTCAATAAAAAAAAAATACGACTTTAAATACGACTTAAAATATTGCTATATTCTTTCAGAGAAACAAACAAACTTTATAAGTTTTTTTTTATAAATTTAATTTAACTTCGTGTTATTTCCGATTAAGTAGTACACTAAAATCGGTTACTATGGAACCAGCACGCGAGCACACCTGGCGCTGTGCTGATTTGTTGAGCACGCAGGTGTATCCGGTAGCGCGGGGCTCCGACAAACACGTCAGCTACGTCGCCATCTTGGAGAGGGCAGCTTTCACGTTCCAGGTTGAGCTCAGTTTAGTTATTCAACTAAAATTTTCTCTTAAAACGCCCGCACTTCGTAGCATTTGGATGCAGGAATCAAAGACACATCAAAACAAGAGAACAAGGAATCACTAATGGTGATAACAATGATGCAGTACAGTTTATCAGAAGAAAATTGTAAAATGTTTTCTTACAGTTATGGTTTTAAATGTGTTGATGAGCAACGAGTCATTTAGGAGCCAAAAGAGTCGACTCTTATTGGCGAGTCACTTGTCATGATAATCACAAAATTTGTCTGGGTTAAAAAGAAAACGTGAATGATCCATTTGAGATGAAAGAGTCGACTCCTAAGAGTCAAATAATCTGACTCACTACACAGAACCATCACTAGTGTACCATTTAAACACAAACTGACCACGTGATGATAACCACCCCCCCCCGCCCCCCCCTCGACTGACCTATCACAAACCAGACAGACTTTACAGTTGCAGAAATTTATTTAAACATCATTCACAAGTGAGAAAACAATCCAAAAACCTTACAATCATACACAGGGTAGGAAGTTATCTAAAAAATACCATGTCAGTGCAAACGTTTTAGGATATAATTAGCATTTTTTACATTTTTTGGAACAATACTACATGTAGGCACGCTTGCCATTGAGCCATTTCCACCTGAACCCATACAGACACTGGACAGATCAGTTACAGAAAACATGCCTTTGGTTTTTTTTCCCTCTTCTTTTTTTTTTTTTTTTTAAACAGTCGACACAGCAAAGATATAAAAGGCTTAACGATTGGATGAAACTCAGCAGCCATGGTTTCCTCTTGTCTAATTAAAGGTGCATCCGGACTGGAAGACTGGCACGTCGGCGTCAAACGACGAGTCCCTCAGGGGTTTAGCTACAATAATGGGACTTAATTAAGAGACTGCAGCTTGGTCACATGATCAAGAGTGACTAGAAATCAAAAGATAGTGGCTGATGTTTATTAAAAAAAAAAAAAAAAGTCCAATGAATTAACAACTGATCATAAAAATTGACATTTGAGATCCAGTACACACACACACACACACACACACACACACACACACACACACATTCATTAGCAGCTAATAATCATGTAGAACCTTAAAAGGTTTCACAGCCGTTTCCAAGCAGAACCCATTTAGAAACGTACAATCGTTAACCATCTAACCCATGAGTATTTTTATTTATTTATTTAATTATTTAAATAAGTGTGTAATGTAAAAAATATTCTCCTACCTGCATTCGGTGTCAAAGCACAACACTTCCAGCGCACCAAGATTGGCAGACGAGACTTACAAGCGAGGCAGAACATGACCAGGGACCCATCATACACTTAGGAAAAAAATATTTGTCTCTCAGGGGGACAAAATTACAAAAACAAGTGGTTGAAATTTTTTTTTTTCTAAAGCTAAGGGGTTCAAGTAGCGGCGCTTTTGAAAGCTAAAACCCTTTAACCATCAAAAGAGCCTCTTGTCGAATGCACTGGCTCTCTCTCAGTGGAAATGCCAGAATCCTGCAACCCGTGTTAAAAGAAGCGCTGATCCAGGATCAGTGTTAGTCTTTCACTTCTGGTTCTAGATCAGCACTCTTCCTTTGAGGTACTTCATAGCAACACCTTTTGTAAAGCTTCCGTAATTAATGAAGTGTGGGGAAAAAAAAGCATTAGAACAGTGTTAAGAATCGGGGAAACAGGTTCAGTTTATAGAAACCTTAAGAGTTCTTCGGCTTAAATCCTAAACTTCGCCACCCACCACCAGCTCCAACCCAATGCAATCAGCACAATCCCAAAAAAAAACAAAAAAAACAAAACATGCAGATACAGGTCAAAATCTTCAGTTAATGTTCACATCAAACATTAGAACAGGAAAAAATGTAATCTCGGTGATTTTGGCGTTTGTCGTTGATCCTAGATGTGCTGACGAGTGTTTCAGAAACTGGGATTTTCACTCACAGAAGTCTAGAGTTTACACAGAGTGGTGCGAAAAACAAAAAACATGGCAGTTCTGCGGGTGGAAACGTCTTGTTGATGAGAGAGTTCAGAGGAGAATGGATAGTCAGAGTCGCGCTGACAGGAATGCTACGGTAACTAAAAAAAAAAAAAAAAATCACTCTTTACAACCGTGCTGAGCAGAAAAGCATCTCGGAACACGTCGAACCTTAAGGAACGAAAAAAGAGCAGATCTTTTGAGGCTACAGTGAAACTGGATAGCTGAAGATTGATGTGTTGTGCGTTGTGTGTGAGATGCTTTGCTGTTTCAGCACGTCTGGCACCAACAAACGTCCCCCCCCCCCATATTCTGGTGTTTGACGTAAACGTGAACTGGAGATCTCGACGTGTATCTGGGCGGGTGGCTGATTGGATTAACTGCATGACCGAGCGGATGTACAGAGTGTTTCGTCTCGTAGACTTCACCGTTGTAGTGTGAAGATCATCGCTGCTTCATCTGAAGCTTTCAGGAAACTCGGCTTCATCCAGCCCACGCGCTCGGCGTTTCAGGTCGAGCTCTGCTGTAGAGATCGGCTACACGCTTGCTCTAATATTAACACTATCTCTGTGTGCACGTAGAGGTGTCGCGTTCTCTGTAGACCTGCGGCACAGATCCGGTGTCCCGGTCCAGGTTCACTTGCGCACTCGCTCGTAGAACAGCAGGTACGCGCTGGACGAGAGGACTTCCTGCAGGCTGGCCTTGCGCACGGACTCGTCTGAAACCCACAGCCACTGCGGGCTGAACGGCGCCGGGCCACGCCGGTACGTGACGAAGTGACCCGAGTGCGTGTCGCCGTGGTGCACGAGCACCGCCGTCAGCCGGAACAGGTACTCCGATGAGCTGGAAAGAAACGCGTTACGGAAGGAAACTGAGCGCACGCTGAAAAACTTTATTCCTTTAGTTCAAGGGGTGACGATGTGACATTGATATCGGTGTGTTAAATCGTGATACACGTTTCAGAAAGTATCAAAAATGACTGCTTTATCCAATAAGAGCAGTTTTGAGAAATATGTCAACTGTGTTTCTGAGCTGCTGAGGTGTGACCGTTTGTTACCTGAAGGCGTGCGTGAGGTCGAGCTGAGGGCCGAGCGCTGCCGGACGGAGAAAGACCGAGGAGATGCTGCCGTTTGACAGCGGCTTGTTGTTGTTGTTATGGTGCTCTGCGTCTAACCGTGAAAACGAACAGTTATTTTAAAACACAAGGCTCTTCGCTAGACCTTAAAGAACGAAACACGCCCTTTTTTTTTTTTTTAAGGAACACTATAATTCCTTGACTGCACTGCTACGTCTCTCACCGACTCCGTTGGCGACATTTTGATCGTGTGGTTCTTCCGCTGTGGGTTTTTTGGCCCTCCTGGGCTTCTGTAGTCTCTGCGTAGCGCTGCTGTGTTTATAGCGGTCCATGCTGAGGTACTCGGAGAACTGAACGTGCTCGTGTCTCTTAATGGGGGCGCCCTCGGGGGACCAGGTGAGCCTCTGCAGGTGAATACACAAACACTGGGGGAGCTGGAGAGATACACACACACACACACACAGAGAGAAGGGGAAAAAAAAACCCACACACACACACAAATCAAGCATGTTATTTGAAGTATATATTACATAGGATGTGAAGATTAGAGCCACGCCCACCTTTCCGAGTTTAAGCTGCTTTATGAATGTCGTCCTCTGGCTCTCCAGGACCTGACCGTCGTCAGTCTCGGACTGCTTCTGAACACACACACACACCCCAAAAAAAAAAAAAAAACCCCTTTAGTTTATCATGAGCAGTACCCAACACACACACACACTTCGGTTTGGTCCCACACGGGAATCACTAGCAGCTTCTACCTATTAATGATCAGAATGGAGGTTCAGCGCTGTGGTATTAAATACTGTACATTAGTAGCCTACCTTGGTGCAGTTCTCGCACTCCACCTCTTTAATGGTTTCTGAGGAGATGAAATGCTGAAGACACTGATCCAGAGTGACTGGCCGACCCTAGAGGACAAAGCGATTGCGATCTTATTAAAAAGGCGCTAGCGCAACACAGCCTCGCTACGTCGGCGTGTAATCTACTCCATCTGTTTCCATCACCCTTTAATCATACACACAGCCGTATGTGAGAATCCACGGTGTGGTTTGCTTACCCACTGAACGGCAGGAATGGACAGCGAGAGGCTGTCGAATGAATCGTAACGCACCGGACTCTGCGCACATGGATGAATCTGTGATTAGTTCTTTTAAAAAAAAAAAAGGATCAGATGTTTAGAGTAAACTACGCTATGGGGACTCGTTTTTTTCGTTACGCGTATGCATACTGGAACCTGGTTATATTTTATAGTGTCCCAGCACTGAATTCGATTTTCCACTGAGATGTTCAGCCACAGCGGTGTATGAAAAGACTGCAGCAAAATTATCCTTAATACGTGTATATATACATCTATAACTACTTATATAAGCTACACTATACTATACTGTACCATATTACATACATAAAATACATACATTATGTTCTATACTACAGTACTAAACTGTTCCATACTGTACTGTATTGTGTTTTATGCCGTACCATAGTACATACACACAACACATAAGGTACCATATTACAGTACTGAGCTTTTCCATACTGTATTGTACTGTACCAGACACACACACTGTACTGAACTGTACTTTATTGCACTGTATTACAGACTGTACAGTATCATATCATATCATACTACACTGTACCAGACTATAACGTATCCTACTGTAGTGTAGTGTAGTGTACTGTTTTATACAGTGTTGGACTGTGTGAAGACCTGGCGCTCGCAGCGTTTGCAGGCCATGTAGCTGGTCAGGCGTCCGTGGAACGGGTGCTGCGTCCTCCACAGGTTGGGAATGGGGTGCAGGGGCCCTGGATCCAGAGTTCAGGGAACAGTTAAAAAGAAAATCTTAACCACTGACAATGAGGTGGGGGTTTTGTGGCTTAATATTGATCACTGTTAACTATATTAGCGTTGAAGGCAGAGTTCAGGAGATGCTCATGTGCTCACCTCGACTCCAACAGCTAACGGAGTTTTCACTCGTCTCGGGTGATTTCTGAAATGTTGACAGAAGAATGCACGTTAGCATTAAATCTTCTTTAAGAGGGCTAATAACGTAATACAACGTCTTATATGAATTAATCACACTGCAGTGTCTCACCTCCAGGGTCTCCATGTCAAACAGGTGAGTGACTCTGGGCCGCCGCTCGCGTTCCTCCTCCAGAGACGACGTGAGGACGTGGAAAAGCTCGTGGGCGTCCTGAGGACAGAAGTAATGTTTGAGCCAGTACAACCGACAGCGGGTTGCCAGGTAGCGCGAAATTATGCTGCACAACTCGCCTGTTCCTCAAAGGAGCTGATGTGCCACCTGTACAGACGAAGAGCTTCTAACAGGCATCCTGCATCCAAAACATCATCCTCTCCTGGATCAGGACTGGACAGAGCTGCGAGGGGAAGGAATGAAACAGAAAAATTTACATGTATAATAATAAGTGACGATTTGGAGAGGAAAAAAAAAAAAACAGCTAAGGAGGAAGAGAGGAATCCAGAATGAGTGAGACAGGCATCCTGAAGGAGAGAGAGATATCCACACAATAAGGGAGAAAGAGAACTGGGGGGAAAAAAAAAAACCGGCTAGTAGAAGAGAGCCATCCATTCAGAGAAAAAACATTCAGTCATTCAAAGTCAGATGGACACAGAGTTTACCTGTAAGGAGCTGCAACAGTGTTTTGGAAACTCGTGTGTCCGTCTGCGTGTCCATGCCCGTCTGCGTGCCCGTCTGCGTGTCCGTCTGCGTGTCCGTCTGCGTGTCCGTCTGCGTGTCCGTGTCGGCGAGGCGGGAGCTGCTGTGGGTGGTGAAGTCCTGGAGCCAGCTGATGAGAGAAGGACACGTGGCCAGACCCTGCAGCAGTGCGTTCAGGAAGCACGTGTTTCCCAGGTTCAACAACCCCGGGACCATGCCTACACACACACACACACACACACACACACACACACACACAATGATTTGGACTTGCATAAGCATTCACAACCTTGTTATTTTGTAGTGTTACAAATGTCACGTCATCATGTATCATGAATTGAAACAAAATAATCCCATAATATTGAAGTGGGGTGAAAAAAAACTATATACTTTACAAAAATTATTTACAAGTCAAAAGTGTAAAGGTTATGATAGCATAAGTATTGACCCCTGTTGGTGTGAAACCACTAAATTATTTCTGTTGCAAAGTCATATTCATAATTATTTGAATGGAGTTGATCTGTGTGTGCAATGAGAGTGTCATGTGACCTCGATATGAATACAGCTTTCCCTCAAAGGTCACAGACGTCTTTTAGAGAGCATCATGAACACCAAAAAGCTATCAAAGCTGAAACTGGAAATGTATCAATCAGGGTTTAGTTACACTACATCAACTATTAGTACTGAAGTTCGCAGTTACTTCTGTTATAAGATTCATTTGTGGCCGGCGTAAAGGGATGCACTCGATCAGCAACAATACTTAGACAGACTGTGGCATTCAAATGATGCTCGATTGGTCAGAAGCGGCTCAAAGTGTGGCGCAAGAAAACGTTCCCCGCAACGTTACACCACCCCCACCAGCCTGGACTGTTGACACAAGGCAGGTTGGGTTCATGGATTCGTCCTGCTGATTCTGAAATTCTGACCCTACACTCTAGATGTTTCATGTGAACATTAACTGAAGTTTGTGGACGTGTATCCTCAAGATTTTATGTATTGAGCTTCTGCCAAATGATTAGCTACTTTTTTAGGACTTTTCTACAGTCTCAGCCTCAGAGTCTCTCAGCATATCATGACTCAAGAGTTTGGCAGTCTGTAATCCCATCTTGCCACACAACCCTTGAACGCTGAAACCTGTCAGATCCACAAAAAAAAAAAAAAAATCCACAGCATCCCTTCTTAAAAAGTTCTATTTATATTTAACACAGTGAGAAAGAGTTAATGGAAGAAAAGTACCAGTGTCTCTAGCGATATCTAGACAGGTGCTGGAACAGCAGGCGTGTGCACTTTACCTCTCCTCCTCTTCTTCCTGTCGGCGCTGGGACCCCACAGCACGTACGCACCCACCGCCATAGCAGCGGCGACGCCTCCGATCACACCCCAGTTCTTCATCATCCTATTCCTGAAAAATAATAATAATAATAATAATAATAATAATAATATCACTGTATATATGACTGTTCTGCTGCGTTCGGTGTTAAACTCTGATCTTAAAATGCTCTCCGTTCCCTTCACTTGTGCACTACATTCATATAATACACTCTCACACACACACACACACACACACACACACACACACAGTGTGGAAATGACAGCAGGACTGAGCAATATGACCATATAATATCTATCCCGTGATTTTGCACGTCACAATACGCTCTTCTGAGATATAATAGGTATCTTGATATCTTTTTTTATTACACGTAAATCCAGTAAAAAGAGCTTTTATTACACGTAAATCCAGTAAAACAGTAGGAAGGGTCGAACAGCTTCCTACTCCCTACACGTACCCAAAACTACACTAAATATAAAATAATGACTTCTACTCCCTATATATAGTGCACTACACATCTCCATTGGGGATTTGGCACCCTACTTCCTACTTGACAGGATGAAATAATGTATTCTAAGCCATAAATGTCCATTAGAGAGATATCTGGGACTCTGGAATTTTCCACCCTAAGTAGTGCACTATATAAGCCATTAAGAAGGTATATGAGACACAACCTAGAGAGCAGAATATGATGTTTTTAAAAGAAAAAACAAATACCCAAGTGTCAGTTTAGCTATGAATAGAGAATATACTTATTTAACACAACCAGTCAGTCTGGTAAAAACAGACAACTCTGAAATAAACAGCTAGAAAACAAAAAATAAAATAATGCTAACATCTTTTGTGGTGAGTAAGTCAGCTGTGTTAGCAAAATTGGCTAATCTAAGCTCGTGCACAAAATGACGTGCGCAGCTGGAAGGAGCGTTCCGCGTTTTAACTCCGCACCCAAACGCCCCCGTAGGCAGCAGTCAACCCGCAGAAAAACACACTGCCATGTTTCACTTCTTCCACTTCTACAGACCTGGCAGACGACCGTGTGCGTAAAAACTCTCGAAGCAGCTCGTCTGTGGCCTCCTGTCCGCACCAAGACATCGTCCACCAAGCGGAACTAAAACGCTCCGGTGTTGGTTTCTGGTCGGACAAGAGTGCGAGTAGGGATGACCCTGTGCCGGCACTGGCTCAATCCCAAAAGGGCTTCCTGTGTGACACAGAGTGACTTACAGCCATTCTGACACGCGCTATGGAGTGTGCCTAGATAGGAATAAGGGCGCTATTTGGGATGCAACCACAGAAAAAAACAACATTTTGGAGCAAAAATGTCGCGTGTGGTTTTGTTTGTTTGGCAACGCAAAAAAATAAAAATAAATAAATACCGAAAACGTGGTTTATTTGTTTATTAAAGCTGTTTGTTTATTAGTATGTGGTAATAGTTATTTATTAATTTTCAGGAAAATTTTTTTTTATAAATATAAATGTATATCATATTTGTATAATATTATTTGCATGTGTTGTCCAACTCACTAAATAACTAAACAAACAAACAACAGCTACACATCGCTGGTTTCTATCCTCTATTCCTGTTTTACATTAATGTACCAGTTGATGTATTTGGCTTAAATAAACCTCTATGACCTTTTGTTATTATTATTATTATTATTATTATTATTAGTAGTAGTAGTAGTAGTATTGTTGTTGTTGTTGGTGGTGGTGTTTAAATATTTATCAATTTATTGAAATACTTATTATAACTATTTAGAACGTAATTTGTTGCCTGGACAAATTGAGACTTGAGACATTTAAAAAGTAGTTTTAAATACCTCTTTAAAAAAATCATTGTGTGAGTATTGTAATGTGTATTTTTTTGAAGTAGGTGTCACTATCTATCTATCTATCTATCTATCTATCTATCTATCTATCTATTTAATGAACAGGGTGAACATTATTAAAAGACAGGGGAACAGATGTAATGTGCACACGGCTGTATCTAAGCCTTGGTTAAATGTTTTTCAGTGTAAT
>JAKKZJ010000024.1:2632386-2645764 GCA_033441845.1 Pangasius mekongensis | reverse complement strand
GCGTGTCCTCTGTACCTGTCAGTCCCAGTGAAGGGGGCGTGTCCTCTGTACCTGTCAGTCCCAGTGAAGGAGGCGTGTCCTCTGTACCTGTCAGTCCCAGTGAAGGGGGCGTGTCCTCTGTACCTGTCAGTCCCAGTGAAGGAGGCGTGGCCTCTGTACCTGTCAGTCCCAGTGAAGGGGGCGTGTCCTCTGTACCTGTCAGGTTCAGTGAAGGAGGCGTGGCCTTTTTTTTTTTTTTTTTTTTTTTTTTTTTTTTTTTAAACACAATTTTTTTTCCACACTGAATCACATTGTATTGCCTTGAAAATCTCCCACGTGCGTGATATTAAAAGCTTTTGTGATGGTATTAGTTTCATACGGTTTATTTCTGGTTTAAACCCCGATCTTTAGATTTTAGTTAGAGATCATGTTGTGCGGTCTTGATTGCACACGGTTTGTCTTTGTCAAGCAGAATGTTGAGGTGAGATTAGCACTGCTCATGGATCGTTACCCAACAGATTTGACAAATGGAATGAGGTGTGTGTGTGTGTGTGTGTGTGTGTGTGTGTGTGTGTGTGTTAACAGCTTGGGAATTAAGCACTAGTGATTCAGTGTGAAATGAGAGGACTACATACAAGTCACAGTTGAAGGGCTGCAAAATAATTGCTAAAATCTCACGTAGAATGATTTTGCTCAGTATTAAATTCACAATGATTTATTATAATTCATTCTCTATTTTTTTTTATATTGCAATGCTTCCAGAGTGCGAGTGTCTTGCTCCTTTTTTAAATTTTTTAAAAGTGTGAGTAGACTTTGGAGTTTACTGGAATATGACATACAGAGTACTACTCTGACTTATGTCTGTTTTTAATAAAGAAAAATCCTTTCGCACAGCAGGCAACTCTTTGCGCCTCCTGACTCTCTGAGGAAAGGGAGGCTGCTTGTCCTGAGCATGCTTGCGACGGTTTCTTGGGCTTGAGCTCACTTGCTGCTTCACCCGTGTCAGTGTCTGGCTCCTTGAGGGATGAACGATTGTCGAGTGTTAAGCATTTTAGCGACTCACGTTAGTTAAACGATTCATTCAGATTCGTGGAGTTGCACATCTCGCACGTCTCGCACTGCACATCACACACACGTACGAAACCTCTCCATGTTTATATATCTGTTGTTGTTTTTTTTTTTTTTTTGCCGTTTCCTCCCAGGCTCCAGGTGAGGGCGCCACCCTGATCCACTCTCTCTCTCTCTCCCTCTCTCTCTCTCTCCCTCTCTCTCTCTCTCTCTCTCTTGCGGCTGACTGAAGCTCAGTGCTGCATCCTCCGTGTCTCTGCTTCCCCGCGGAGACGCCATGTCCTCCACGTCGTCCTGCTCCTCGTCGGGGGAGACGAGCCCGGAGGACGTTCCCCGAGGAGGAGGAACCATCCGTGTCTACCTCCCCAACAAACAGCGCACAGTGGTGAGTGCATCTCCAGTGACGTCACACAGACGTGCTTTAGGAGGCTGGCGTCTATAAACGTGAGCAAAAACGTCACCGTGTGTACTCCGTTGTGGTTAGGTGAACGTGCGTCCAGGTCAGACGGTGCACGACAGTCTGGACAAAGCGCTCAAGGTGCGAGGCCTCACTCAGGACTGCTGCGCCGTTTTCCGCCTCCTCGAAGGGTGAGTGTAGCGCTACACACTCTGCCTCCTTCGCTAACCGCTCTTTTTATATTCAAGCCCTTTCAGTGAAAGAATGAAAACGCCAATCGTTTGTTTTTTTATTACTCCGCAAATACCTTTTATTATTATTTAAGCGTTTCTTCTTGTCATTCATCCTCTGGTCAGTCGTAAAAGGCTGACAGAATGGAACACTGACATCACACCCCTCGTCGGAGAGGAGCTTCTCGTCGAGGTTTTGGACGACGTCCCCCTCACCATGCACAACTTTGTAAGCATCCCTGAAAGTACACACACACACACACTCACGATCGGGTTTCCTTTCAATAAACCAGCTTTATATTAGTCACTGCTAAAAGTTATAACTGCAAAGGAAATGACATCACTGCAAACCCGTGAAATTAAGAAGCTGTATTCTGGATTTTCAGTAAACACTCAGCATACTGCGCAGGCTCATAGCCTGTCACTCCTCCCACGAGTTTCATTATATTTACTGGACATGTCGTGTAAATTGTAAGGAATGATCTCCAGCGTCATACCAAGTCTGTGAACTCAGCAACGTCTTGCTCCAAAACGTCTCCGCAGGTTCGTAAAACCTTCTTTAAGTTAGCGTACTGTGACTTCTGCCACAAGTTCCTGTTCAACGGCTTCCGGTGTCAGACGTGCGGCTACAAGTTCCACCAGCACTGCAGCAGCAAAGTGCCCACAGTCTGCGTGGACATGGACACCATGAAACGGTGAGAGGATGTGATTTTTTTTTTTTTTCTTTTTTTTTTTTCAGGCGCGTGCTGAGAATCAGTTAGACGACGTACCACAATACGAAATGAACGACATTCTTCGTAATGAATTTTTGTCAGTTACTGAAATTCACATTCGCATCAACAACAACGTTTATTTTTAATTGTGTGCGTGTGTGTGTGTGTGTGTGTTTTCTCAGGTATGCAGGAGATTGTGCAACAGTCACTGGTGAAGTTGTGTCCGATCCTATCCCCACTGGCATCCCCTTAACACCTGAGCCTACTGGGTACGTGCACGTGTGTGAGATTATGTTCAGTAACGCTTAAGAGGAGTTCATGTCACGTTGAAACCTAGTCACAGAGAAGTGTGTTTTACCTCGAGAAATCTGATTGGCTTGTGTAGCAAATGCCAGATTTTTTATTTATTTTTTTAAAATAAGTAAAACATGACCGTCATTAGTACTCCAACTAACATATTAAAGCATGTGTAATTGCTGTGTTTTACATATATAACCGCGTTTGCAGTTCAGCGCTGCTCTCGCCAGCCTCGGCGTTCCACTTCCCCATGCCGGGAGGGGACGGTCAGTCTCTGCAGAGGCTTCGCTCCACCTCAACCCCCAACGTCCACATGGTCAGCACGCTGGGGCCCGGAGCGGCCAGCGTCATCGAGGTCAGACCACACAAACTTAAAGCCACCATCAGGACGGTTTTTCAGTAAACAAGACAGTACGGTCCAAAAGTCTTGAGTCCACTACCGAGGACTGCTCATCAGTCAGACAAACATCCTCGCCTGAAACCGGCGTTATTCACACGCTCGGAACCGCAAGGCTGTAAATCTCTGACCTCATCCATTGATTTGATTCTTTAGGAAACGATTCAGTGAGTCGATGGAATTTTAACGTGACCTAAAAAAGGAGCGCACACTTTAATCGTGGACAAAATCGTCATTTCATTAGCTAACCGCCCGGGAATAGCAATTAATCATCGACGCACGTCTCGAAACGTTTGTTTAGCGCTACTCAGTAGAGACATTCAGTGCCACAGCGTCTCAAATTTAGTGGTATAATTTAAGACAGTGTGTGTCGGTTAACATCACACACATATCGCCACCGTAAAATACACAGAGAAACCAAAACAGGTCCCGGTACTGGACTCTCACTTTTCTACCTGCTTCTGCCACCTTTTTTTAGGTTTACTCCATCATTTTATTCATTCTTTTTTTTTTTTTTTTTCCCCCCCCTCCCCCACTCTCATTTAGGAGGCATTAAAATCCAACAGCCCAATGGGTGAGTTTTTGTTTTCATCACGACGGCATTGTTTCTGAACGCCGCTATCACATGACACGCTTCCATTTTCTACACGCCACATCCACAGCAGTGATTTTCCGCCTTCTGAGTTCATGCGCTCCACTAAACCATAGACACAGGTTTTTTTTTAAAAATCAGTTTTTAAATAAATTTCGTGTTGTACAAGAGAACGTTAGCGAAGGTATCTCCCACAGGACCAGAATCCTCTCCCAAACCCTCGACTAGTCCACCTCACCTTGGCTCTCCGGGTCGAAAACCACCCAAATCGCCCCCGGAGCGCAAACCGGCCCCCATCCTTGACGGAAAAAAGGAAAGGAATCAGGTGAGAGAGACTCGAGAAGCTTTAGTGAGATCTCTATAGCCTGTTCCATGCTTGCGTATATAATAGCCTTCAGAATGGGTAGTGTTTAAAATGAAGTGGATTCGGCGTGTGTGGTTTGTTCTCCCCAGCGTTACAGAGACTCAAGCTACTACTGGGAAGTGCCGTCGCACCAGGTGACCATGCAGAAGCGCATCGGCGCCGGCTCCTTTGGCACCGTCTTCAAGGGCAAGTGGCACGGCGACGTGGCGATCAAGATTCTGAAGGTGACGGAGCCGACGCCGGAGCAGCTGCAGGCCTTCAGGAACGAAATGCAGGTCCTGCGGTGAGTGTTCCTCAAAACACTTTATACTACAGCGCTGCTGATTTCTCAGTCTGGAGGGGTGGGAGAAAATAGATGTAGTAGCTCTGCCCTCAGGACGTTAGTATGCGCTCAGCACTGGGGACGTGAGACGAGGGCGTGTCAAACGCACTATAGGAGTGCAGAGCATTGCTTGCGTTATAACGTGATCCCCCTCTGTTCTCTTTCCCTCCCGTCCTGTCGCTCTCGTGCAGGAAGACGCGCCACGTCAACATCCTGCTGTTCATGGGCTTCATGACGAAGCCGCACTTCGCCATAATCACGCAGTGGTGCGAAGGCAGCAGCCTTTACCGCCACCTGCACGTCACCGAGACCAAATTCGACACCATGAGGCGCATCGACGTGGCGCGCCAGACGGCGCAGGGCATGGAGTACGTAAACCTGCGCCGCAGAATGAGTAACTGATAGATAGATAGATACACATTTAAGTGTAACTATAACGCACGAATAAATGCATCCAGTCCTTTTTTGAATGTACTGATGTGTGTTCCATTCAAAGTGCATTAACATCAACTTTTGCCTTGTTTCTCACAGCTACCTTCACGCCAAGAACATCATTCATCGGGACCTGAAATCTAACAGTATCCTCACAGCAGGCTTTAAAACTACTAGCAAGCATTTCACAAGATGTACAAGTGAAGCCCTTTTGTAATTCAAAAACAGTGTATTATGAAATAATTATTCCTCGGCTGGGTGAGAAATGAGAGATGTCCGGAACACGTTCATTCATGTTCAGTGAAGTTTTTGGAAAGTAGCACTGGTTCTCAGATATCCGTCTAAACGGAACAGGCTTTTTTTTTTTCTGAATTCTCAGAAGTGTTGCCTACGTAGGCAATCAAACATAGCCAGAATAACGTGATTTTAAAAAAAATTTTATTTATTTATTTTTTTTGGAATGTTTGTCACATGACCATTCGCACTGTCTCTGGTGTGTGGTGGTGGTACAGCCGCGTCCCTTAGCCCCGGTGTCAGATATCTTCCTGCACGAGGGTTGGACGGTGAAGATCGGCGACTTCGGCCTGGCCACGGTGAAGTCTCGCTGGAGCGGCTCGCAGCAGGTGGAGCAGCCCAGCGGATCCATACTGTGGATGGTGAGCATTCACGCACTCAGTTTAACGGACGAGACTAAAAACATGCGCCCATTTAAAGACGCAAACGCCGGACGCCGGTAACGTCTCGGTCGATCGTCTTCTCTCCCCAAGGCCCCGGAGGTGATCCGCATGCAGGACCCGAACCCTTACACCTTCCAGTCGGACGTGTACGGCTACGGCGTGGTGCTGTTCGAGCTCATGTCCGGCACGCTGCCTTACTCCAATATCAACAACCGCGACCAGGTGAGAGTCACACAACCACTTTTATCTGACCAGTAAGATTATACACACAAGGCAAGACTTTCTTTTACAAACTGTCTATGAAAGATATTTATTGTTCATTCAGGGATATTTAAGAGCTGGGCTCTGACTACAAGCTGAATTGACTAGGGTGATGTCCTTTCCGCTTTGGCACATATCTATCTCTGCGCTGCGTGAGGAAAAAGCTTAGCTAGCGAGCTTCACACCGCTGCGTTTGCGTTTCCTCACGCAACCTGATCTTTGCAGGAAGGTCGCCGATGGGATGGAAACGTTTCTAGTTAAAACTCCTCCATGCCGTTTTGGTGAAAGAATATATTTCCGATTCCTTTCATTGAAGCATGTTTTATACCAGCCACACTGACATCCGCCTGGTTTTCCCAGACCGCCGCACGTCTTACACTTGGCTCGTTTGTTGACATGGTTACCGTTCCCAACGAATTTCTTTCGCTCCAGATCATTTTCATGGTGGGTCGAGGCTACCTGTCACCAGACCTCAGCAAGCTGTACAGTAACTGCCCCAAGTCCATGAAACGTCTCATCATCGACTGTCTGAAATTCAAACAGGAAGAAAGGCCGCTCTTTCCTCAGGTGGGAATGAAATCGCATTTTACGAGTTGATCTTTCTCCTTCCTGATATGATAACTAGCATGAGCTGCACATGAAAGCCCTGTCGCCTCAGTGCAATGTTGATCCAAGCACTTTTTTTTTCTTTCCCCATATTGCACTTTGTAAAGATGATGATGGTGATATAATACAATATAATTTTGTTTTTATGACAGCACTTTCCCAATGATTGTTTATTAAAGAATGAAACGTTATACTTTTTATTCATTTATACATCAAAGAAACATGTTAGTTCCCGTCATCACTTATGTTATAGCAGCTCTCTTTGGTTTTTTTTGTTTTTTTTTTTAAATCACAAATGAATCCAAACAATGTCCCATTTTCTTAGGATCATCGTGACGTTTCACGTAAGTGTGTGTGTGTGTGTGTGTGTGTGTGTGTTTTTCCTCCAGATCCTGGTGTCCATCGAGCAGGTGCAGGATCTCTTGCCCAAGATCGAGCGCAGCGCCTCGGAGCCGTCGCTGCACCGCGCCGTTCACGCTGAGGACCTGAACCCGCTGCTGCTGCACACCACACGCCTCCTGCCTCTGTGAAACCAGAAGATTCTGCACAAGATTCTGTCCTCTGCACTCACTACACACACACTCTCTCTCTCTCTCACTCACTCACACACACACTCACACACTCACACACACATGCACACATGCACGCAAACACACATTCCTGCTGTGCATTCCTTGTCTCCGTAACGCATCAGCAAAACCTTTCAGTCATTCCAGTCATTTCTCCGTGTGAACAAACGGTCCTCTGATACGACTCATTCATGTTTTATTCTTCCCTCTGCAACCCGAGAGCATTTGGTTTTCGCTCGGAAATCCGTCACAAACGCGATTTGATTGTGGCCACATTCGCAGCCCTAGAGAGACCTGAAGCGTTTCTGAGCTCGAGTGATATTTCCGTTACGGGGATTCTGATCACGTTTCTAATTAAACTCATTTCAATCATGTTTAGACGCCGGATCGTGAACGTCCGATTCTGCATCGAGAAACACCAGTCGGTTTGCACTTTAATATTAGAAATCCACACACGACGAGCGAACACTACACGTTTTCTAAAGCACCAGTACCTTCCTGTCATGACTATGACTTAGACGTATTTTTACAAAAATACAATTGCACCCCTTCCCTTAAGCTAAGGCTCGATCAAGGCGGCTGCGTTAGCGTTATGCAGTTTATCCCAGTAATCAGCATGTACCGTTTTGTTACCGGGGTAACGGAGCATTTAATCCTTGCGCATTTTAAAAAACGTTGGGGCCAAGCAGCCAGAAATTCAGAATGCACACATCACGTAACTAGCTTTGTACAATTGTTTGTGCTGCCATGGCAACCGGCAGTTAGCTACAGATAGGAGCGCCCCCTTATAGAGACCGGTGTTAAATGGCGTGAGGTTAGGAACGGGTGCCGCTTTTCTTTGTTCGGGTTCTTTGCATGCTGTCTATCAAACAAGGGGGCAGGGCAGGAAACAGGAAGTAGTTGTGTGTGAAAATTTTAGGAAAGGAAAGGAAAACCCGTTCTACATAGCGACGATATATCGGCACGATGGTAGACGGAATAATTCTGAAGGATCAAAGCGGTCCCTTTGGGAACATGTTCTAGCAGAATAGCAACCACCTTAGCAACACCGTAGCAAGCACGTGGAATAGTATAGCAACCACCTTGCAACAACCTTGCAACACCCTAGCAAACACCTGGGATGCCATAGCAACCACTTAGCAACACCCCAGCAAACACCTGGGATGCCATAACAACCACTTAGCAACAACCTTGCAACACCCTAGCAAACACCCTGGATGCCATAGCAACCACTTAGCAACAACCTTGAAACACCCTAGCAAACACCTGGGATGCCATAGCAACCACTTAGCAACAACCTTGCAACACCCTAGCAAACACCTGGGATGGCATAGCAACCACCTAGCAACAACCTTGCAACACCCCAGCAAACACCTGGGATGGCATGATGAGCCGCGCAAGCAATTTTTATTTGATTTTATTATTTTTTTTGAGGGAATGCACGTTGCTAGTGAACGTGTAGCTGTAGACAGACAACGCAGGGTAACGTCGGTTTACGAGAAACGCAGAGAAGAACATCTTTATGGCCGACAGGGTATCAGCGAGTCGTCAGGAGTGTGTCCGGGTGATTTATTTTTCAGTTAGCAGCCTGTACAGTGTGTTTTGCACGGGCTTGGCAGTCTACATTTCAGTTCAGTCTGGACTGTGAAGCGGCACAGCGTGGTGGCTCGGGAGCGCAGATGGCTGCACTGAGTAATCACGTAGTGTGTGTGTGTGTGTGTGTTCTGTAGCGCTGGTGTGTCCACAGATGGGCAAAGAACTAGACATTTGTTAGCGACGTTGTGTGTGTGTGCAGTCAGCTCCAGAATTATTGGCACCCTCGGTAAAGACAGATTGAAAAAGAAAGGTTGTGATAAAGAAATCTGAACTTTATTTATTTATATATACATGTTCCTTATCCTGGGCAGCGATACTGTCCTGGGAACGCTGGGGGTGAGACGGGAATACATCCTGGGCACCACCCGTGTACACTCACTCACACCTACAGGCATTGTAGCGTGGCCAGTTCATGTACATGCCTGTTTTGGGGAGGTGGGAGGAAACCTGAGAACCCAGAGGAAACCCCACACAGACACAGGCAGAACATGCGGAACTCAGGAGCTCAGGATTGAACCCCCCGAGACCAAATTCTGACCTTTTGAATTGAAGTAAACTAAAAATATCAATTATTGGCACCCCTTTTCTCCTGAACAGAATATAATTGATGTAAAGTTCTCGTTTATATATCACTTTCTTAAGTTCACCTGAGTGTTTAGGAACTCTTAAGCGATCATCCATGACGTCCTGTTTCACCGGGGTATAAATACAAGGTGGCACAGAAGCCACATTTCTGTCATGCCAGTAATTCTAGAGCTAAGGTTTGTACTCATTTTACTGTTGTTCTTACTCTTCTTTTTTGGGCAGAACTTTTACAGAACAAAATCAGTGGTTGGCTGCGCTTAGGTTGGTGGTTTGCTTAGTTAATTTTGCTAAACCAAAACTCGATGTACTCTACGTACATCAGCTTTTTGGTGGCAAAGCGTGATTGTGCATACGTGAATATTGTGATATATCGTCTAACCGATTCACAACACACACTGTATCGCGCGCAAGATCTGCGTGCCATCATCTTATAACTTGCAACGACCCCGACATCACGCAGAATCGTAGGAATTGTAATGAGCGAGAACGCTTTTGTACGTATGAAGTTGAATCGTCAAGCCCCACCGTCTCCTCTTGAACCTAACCGTTACATAAACATCACTTTATATCCAAAGTTGGCTTGTGCAGGTGTGACGGAAATATTCAGAAATCCATGTGCTGCACTTTCAGCTCTCTATTCAGCCACAAGGGGTCAGCGTTTAAAAAACAAAAACAAAAGAAGCAATCAACATCTTAACACTTCTCTTCTAAATTATTGTTTTTCTTAATACAGTTCTCGTGACGTGAGACTCTGGACGTCCCGTTTCTGTGCACGAACATTTCTTTTGGATCTAGAAAGTAACTTTTGTGTCTTGTTTTGTTTTTTGTGTTGTGTTTTTTTTCTTCCTCTATTTCCCGAAGCAGTATCTTCAACTATTAAACAACACAAACTGGACAGCTTGTGCCATTTCTTAGCTACTTTTTTTTTTTTGGAAACAGGGGCTGGTTACCCCTGAAGAGGAGGAGGAGGGGTGCGGTAGCTGTGACGAGCGTGAGCGGTATACAGTTAGCGTCAGTGTAGCCCATCCGTGGCCCAAACTCCAGAATTCAAGCCTCGTCAGGGTTCTCAGCAGGACGTCGGCCATTTCAGTGCGTAGCATCTGTTAGAATTCGTTAACTACAATAGTAGCTCTCTGACTGGATTTCTTTATGTGCTTGCTGACTAGCCAGCGGGTTTACCAGAGGTGCTGATCAGCAGAATTATGTAATGAAGGCTGTTATGTCAGGGATAAAGGACGTGCTGTCACAGGAACGTCTGTTAGGCGGAGCTACTGTTACCACTATAATAACAGCACGTCCCGGAGAGTCTTGTTCCTCTTACAACAACAACAATTTGCCAGCAGTTACAACTGTACAAATATTTATTTAAGAAAAGGCATGCCGTACTTCGCGGATCCCCGTGAATGAGCTGTTACCATAGAAACGGTAGTGTAATAACGCATTAGAGCAACCATATTCGTTATTGACCTGTGATTTCTGTCTTGCAGCTGAACTGCCTGAGGTGCCGTCATAGAGAATTAATCAACCCCTTTGACTAATCAGGCTCAAGAATTCAACAGACGGATCTGCATTCCAACCCAGTTGAAACGTCGCATATCAAATGTTTTAAATACTTTATCGGTCCCGTTTTGCATTTACAAAAAGCGCAGTTTCTGCTCCTGAAGTCTGCAGTGATGGAGATGTTCACCTGATCCCTCAGGACTCCAAGGCGCCGTCAGTGTAACTCCGTTCGAGTTGATGCAGGTTCGGAGCGGACGTTCAGATGGCGTCGTGGAGGAGAAATGAACAAGTAGTACTTGAACGCAGCCTGTGTTTGGAATTTTGCCGGCCCTCTACCGCTCACTAGTGATCGTGATCGTGATCGTGTCGTAAAAAAGTCGCACATCGTGTACCCGTTGTGTCATTTCCGCAGAGTAAGTTGGTCTGTGTGTTCCAGTGTGCGAGTTGATGTTTTTAAGCGTAGGATGAAGATTACTAGGTACTGTCGGTAGGTCAAAAAAAAAAAAAACGTGCTCGTTAGCTGATATCCACATGCTGCAAATCGACTGGTGTATATTTCTAATTAACACACGACTGTCTATTAACGAGCTTTCAGAAATCATCGCCGCCGTTACCGAACCTCCTTCTGCCGGGGGTTCGGCCGCACACTGCCGTCGCAATAGTTAATTATACGTGTGAAATACTTTTCCGAAATAGTCCTATCTGCAGGGTTTGAGAGATTAGTTTGAGATTTTAAAAGACTTTTCACGCAAGCTCGGTCTCCATCTAGCAGAAGTGCGAGTTCACCACAAAGAACTGTCCTGATTTCATTGGTTCTCAGAAACTAATACGCAGTTATACTTGATAGAGACAAATCAATGAATATCCTGTCCATATTTATGTCACTGAAGTCAAATATAATAATCACCAAACGTAATGGCGGGGTCTTGTTAGATAAGTGCAACGTGACAAAATCGAATCGTTTCTGATAACTGATGAAACTCGCCTATACATCATACAGAAATGCTAGTGATAAATGAATGATTTCATGCTAGTAGCTATAATTATTAAAAAACATTAGTATATATATATTTTTTTTTTTTCGACATTTTAAAATAATCATTTCAGTGCTCCATTCTTCGTACGTGGATTGCCGAGTTAGCCGGCTTGGATTTTGTTGACGATCTGCCCGTCCTTCAAAGCTCAAACCCTCCCTAGAGCTGCTTATTCTACATGAACAAGATTGGAACGCACGTTTAGAAGCATTATGTAAATACAGAAAATAGTGTGTGTTGTATATGACTAAACATATCACGCAATTATTAAATCAAGGTCGTGTACCTGCTACTGCGAGTCCTCGAACCGATTCCGCGTGCCCACGGATGTATCGCGCCGCTCACGCCCAAGCAGAATTGTAGGATTGTGTAGGACTTTAGCACAACTTTATTCATTCGAGAACTCATAATATTAAAAAAAAAAAAAAAAAAAAAAGTACCAAGCATTTTGATGTCATGACTTTTGATTTAATATCCTGTAGCCACATTCTTACTCTATTGTAGGCAAGAAAAAAAATCCATTGTCCTCTCCTTGACTTCCGTACTTTTCTTACTTGGCAATAGTTGACACGTTGATCATGGTTTCGGTTCTCAAAACACCTCGACCCAGGCTTTTGTTCCTCCAGTCCTCAAGTGCGTGTGAGGAACGGAATTAGCCTGTTCGGGAATTAAAAAAAAAAAGATGAGTAAATCTGCCATTATTTCTTCTTGGATTTGTTAAGCAACATACGAAGAATGGAGCCGCCGCGTAGAAACAGATTGTTACTATAGCAGATTAAACACATTATACAGTTATATTTGCTTTAGGTGACAAACAAAAACAAACGAAACCCACGAAAAGAGAAACAGTCAAAACTGAACAGTTATTGCAGAGTTGCACATCGAAACATAAAGGAAAAAGAGACAGTTTCATCTTTTTTTTTAGTTCTTATCTTTAAACTAAAAGCTTCTTAAAGACGGCTCGTCTGTTTTCATGACGTCGGTCAGTGGGTGTGGCTTTATCTGTAGTAGATTTTTACTTTTTTTTTTCTTTCTTTCTTTTATTTTAAATTTGAATGCTCCGATCTTTTCAACAGCTGGCCATCTGAAGCACACTGTTTAAAAATGCAATAGTTACAAAAACTTTACAAAAGGCGTAAAACTCCACTTCAACGCGTCTGCTGTCAGGAACCGCGGAGGGAAAACGGGTCAAACTCTAAACTCAATCCACAGTTGTTTTTCTTCGCAAAGCAGAACACAACGATCAACTTTTGTTCAAAGGTTTTTGCATATTTTAGGTGAATTGCAATAATTTTTTTTTTTTTGTGTGTGTATAGTTGAAGAGGTATGGGGGGTGTTTAAAGTTTGCAATAAATGTACTCTGCTGTGTACAGTTACATTTCTTTCGTTTGTTGTTTTTTTGGTTTGATTTTTTTTTTTTTTTTTAGTTTTACTTTAAATTGTACTTGTTTCTATTTTTTGTGTAACGATTTCCAACAGAACAAAATTATTTTAAAAAAACAAAAAAGTAAAAGGAAATCTTAGTATTTTTTTAGGGTTATTATTTTTATTTGGTCTTAAAAAATTATGGAGGAGACAGGACTTTATTCTTAAAATAAAACGGTGGATTTGTGATGAATTACAGTTGTGTTCTTTTATTTTATCAGATGTTATCTTTTGTAAATTGCTAAAAGCTGAAAGTGATACACAGTCAGGTCCATAAATATTGGGACATCGACACAATTCTAACATTTTTGGCTCTATACACCACCACAATGGA
>JAKKZJ010000024.1:2605550-2617977 GCA_033441845.1 Pangasius mekongensis | reverse complement strand
ATATATATATATATATATATATATATATATATAGATAGATAGATATATATATATATAGATATAGATATATATATATAGATAGATATATATATATATAGATATAGATATATAGATATATAGATGTGAATCAAAATAACCTCTACTTCTGTCACTTCCACCTCTGGGAAATCTTTTTTTGCCATTTACTTGTCATTTTATTGCTGTGAGCTTTGCCTTTTATGGAGTTTTGTGGGCAAATGCAAATCAGCTGTGATTGGCAGGTGAATGGCATTCATCACCATACGCACGAGATTACGAATGAAAATCAGTGTTTCCGAACTTTAGTAAATCCAGCAGAAATGTTTAGTTCGGTTTAGCTTACGCAAACATTTACACACAACGTTACTAAAAGACTGAATAAATGAAGCCCAATATTGGTTATCAAATGAATTTTAGCAAATTGTAATTGCTGAATTGATATGGAATAGGCTTTGCCTAATAATACCATATAATGTGGTATGTACGTCTGTGTGTGTGTGTGTGTGTGTGTGTGTG
This sequence comes from Pangasius mekongensis, assembly GCA_033441845.1. Taxonomy (NCBI): domain Eukaryota; kingdom Metazoa; phylum Chordata; class Actinopteri; order Siluriformes; family Pangasiidae; genus Pangasius; species Pangasius mekongensis. The sequence continues at coordinate 2,617,443 of JAKKZJ010000024.1, read as the reverse complement.
TGTGTGTGTGGTTTCCCTTCTTCAGTTCCTCACTGAAATCTTTAGCCACCTCCTTTGAAATTGCAGAGGACAGGGAGAAAAAAAAATACCGGAACAGGCTAACTGAAAAAGCGGAAGTGAAAGAACACTAAAGTGATCACATCAGTGCACCAACTGGTTATTTCATTACTACAAAAATGGACAGAATGGACTGAACGGACACAGCTGTGGTGTGAGTTGATGGTGCAATGGTTGAGGCTGTCAAAAGTAGCACATGAAAGTAGCACATGGGTTGGGATGGTGAAGATGCAAAAGCTATTTCAAGATCATCTTTGCTGTAGACGTTAACTGAGATTAGGAAGCTTGCGTCATTGTTTCTGTTGCAAGGCTTTCGAAAATCTTGACTCTCAGAAAATGAATAATCCCTTGAACCTTTCCACTGATTGTAGGGTTACAACCTGGAACTGAAAAGACTTCATTGGTAATATGTGTCATGAATCTACACAAAGTAGTCCATAATATATAGCTTGGGGTGGGGGGTGAAACCCCTAAATTAGTTCCGATTCATGGTTGAATGGAGTCCACTGTTGTGCCATCAAAGTGTCCCATGATCTCAAAAAGTCCAGGACAAAGTTCTGGAAAAGTATCAGTCAGGGTTTAGTTATCAAAAAATATCCCAAACTTTGAAAATCCCACACAGTGAACAAAAGCCGGTTACATGGGTAAATAAGGGATTAGTCAGAGAAGGGTAACTCTGGAAAGATCAACAGCTCAGATGGGAGAAGACCGCTCCGCAAAGCTGGGCTTTATGGAAGAGTGGTCAGAAGAGAGAGAGAAAAAAAAAAGAGTTAAAAAGCCAGTAAACAAACTTGTTTGGCCTTGGGACAAAGCATTCCATTTGGGAGAAACCTTACACCCAGCAAACCCTGCTCATTCCCCCTGAGAACACCATCCTTACAGGGAAGCATGGTTGTGGTAGCATTATGTTGTGGGGATGTTTTTCTTCAGCAGGAACTGGGAAAGTGATCAGGGTTGAGGGTAAAATGGATGGAGCCAAATACAGGGCAATCCTGGAAGAGAACCTGTTCCAGTCTGCAGGAGACTTGAGGAGGTTAACCTTCCAACAGGACAATGACCCTGAACAGACTACTAGACATACAGTGAAGTGATCCAAAACCAAGAATGTATTCTATTAGTATTAGAATGACCCAGTCAACGGCCAGACCTCGGTCCAGTTAGAAAATTACCGTTCACCAACCATGGTCTCCATCCAATCTGACAGAGCGTGAAGAAGTTTACCAAGAAGAATGGGCAAAAATAGCAGAATCTTGATGTGCAAAACTGATAGAGACATATCTCACAAGACTGTTATTGCAGTCAAGTTGGTTTTACCAAGTATTGCCCCAAGTGTTAGACATATTGTGTAAGTCAAATGGTTAAAATCCTTGAAAGGCCATTTCAGTTCCAGGCTGTAACACTGCAACATGTGGAAAAACTCATGGGTGTGAATACTTCTGCAAGCTATTATAATGCAAATAAATTGCTTGCGTGGCTGTTTGGTAGGAATGTCTTAACCACTCCGCACAGTATTCAGAATTCAGAATACTTATGGAAGCCATGACGCTAGTTTTTAAGAACAGGAAACATGCTAACATTCGCATTTATGCAAGCTGACCGATACTTCCTCTTTTCCTGTGATGTTTATCACATATTTGTATTAATCTACAAACTATTACCTGTGATCTAATTACAAATTACACTTTGTTGCCACTCTGTGACCTATATCCATGTTGTTATTGTTACACTCACCTGCCATTTTACAGGCTAAACCTACCTATAGGCCATTTTGTAGGTGTAAACACCGCCCTTTATCTTGTCCATCAGTGGAAAGGAACCAACCTAGGATCATATGAATTCAGTACATAACAACGTTTGCTGGTGGAACCTTGTAGTTCATTAACTAACGAGCATTTGTTTGTCACACTATGGGATTTTCACTAATAATAAATAACTTCTCTCTAATCGCCTGAAAACAGCATGATGTAATAATAGTTTCACGATATTCGCACGAAGAAACGGTGTAGAAATATGTGGAAAGCGTATGTTAACGTTCCCACAACGATGATGCAACATTTCTAACGTTAACGCAAACATTTCCGTGATGCCCATTTGGGCAGTTAATACATTTTCTAACGTTTATTTTTGTCCACAGGCGACAAAGCGGACGTCTTTGTACACTTTTCTGGCTCCAAGCTTCAGGATCGTGAAGGTGCTCTCCCCTGCTTTCACTTACTGTTACTGGTTTCGGTTATTATATTTTTGAGGATCTCATGTTCTTATTGAACTGTGTACATCAAAATAAGACACACACACCTTTTCGGTTTATGAAAACTGTCTTTTATAATCCTTTATTTGGAATATTCGAACAAATATTAGCACAAAATGATCTGACAGCTGTTATGAAAATGAAATCTCAGTGTCTACATTGTTCATCCGGCAGCTTCTGAAATCACTGATCTGTTGGCAAGAGCAAGTTATGAAAGTAAGATAATTGAAATTTGACTTCGGTCCAGTCTAAGTTTGCCACCAAGAACGATTTTTATTGAATCAGTTATTTACCCCAAAAACAGTTTTTTTTGGGGGGTCAAATGACATTTCTCAGACATTCAGCATTTCAAAATAAGACCTTGAATTAGAGCGCTAATGTGGGTAATAAGTTTGATGAATTTAATATTCTATATAAAGTTCTACATGTAATTAAATCATGGAACTTTCCGTTAAAGACCCCTTTGATCCAGCAAATCCTGCACAACCCCCTTCATAACAAAAGCATGCAAACGTATAGTATAAGCCAATATTACTTCCAATTAGCAAAGAGAAAGAGATTCTTCGTGCTCAGGTTTTCCGTTCGGTGATTTAATTGATTTGAAGAGGCTAACAGTGCATTTAAAAGGAAAACCAGATTACGGTGTGTGAGCATGACAACCAGCCAAATAAAAAAAAAATCAAATAAAGCATTAGAATGAGGAAAAAAAAGCATTTTTATATTAAATTTATATGAATTTCTGAGCAAATAAACAATAACCGAGTATGACTCAGCAGAATTCAGTGCATTATTATTCACAGACTAAAAAAGAAATTAACCTAATAAACCCCAAAAGATTGCTACTTGTGTTCCTTATCGATCGTTGCGATAATAAAACGTTGTTGTTGTTTTTTTGTTTTTTTTTCTTCAATGCTATTGCCTACTGTATAAGGCTTAAAAGGCAGGAAGGGCATGTTCGGTATGTGGAAACATGATCACCGGTTAAACGCGAATAAGACGAAGTCGATATGAATCGGTGAACAGTTTTGTTCATTTAACACTATTCTTTCCATCCAGCACATGGAACATAACACAGTAATATGAGTTTGAAAGAGATTTGTTTATACCTTTGTTTGGCACATTTTGTGTAAAATGGTACAAAAGTATAAGGATCCCAAAAAAAAAAAAAAAAAATTCTTAAAGAGTATTTCACATATATGCATATGCACCCACGCATATACTTTTATAGTTCAGCTCGTGGTTGACGTCAGGGTGTGTGTGTGTGTGTGTGTGTGCGTGTGTGTGTGTGTGTGTGTGTGTGTGTGTGTGTGTGCAACAAATTTATAGATATCCATATCAAAGACCTCAAAACCTGATTCGATTCTATACGCAGCACCGCCAAGCCACTCTCTGAACTAAATGAAGCGGATGCAACACGGAGCGAAAATACCGAAGTGCGTCATGTTTCCCTGCGACAAAACTCTTTTTTCTTTTTCCACACTCACGTGTGTGTGTGTGTGTGTGTGAAATACACGTGTAAGGGTCCGTATGAACCTCTGCTCCAGCACTTCTCGAAGAATACTTAGCCGTGTTCGTGTTCGATTCGATTTTTCCTCCAAAAATGAATTCTTTTAAGACTAAATTTATGAGTGCGATTTATTTTTTGCATCTTTTATCAAAAATGTCGTTTAAAAAAAAAAAAAAAAAAAAAAAAAAAAAAAGGGTAGAAATTTCATGTAGAAAACCAAAAACTAAATGAGAAACAGACCTTCTCTCTGATGTGTATGCTTCACTAGTGCAGGTACAGCTGCCTGTCTTGGTCTGTAATATGCATGTCCGAATCAGGAACAGATCTCGAACACACTCGCACACCCACATGTACTCGCTTGCACACACACACACACACATTCACACCTGCTTGCACACACACACACACGCACACACAACATCATAAACAATGCTGTCTATCTAGGTCTGTAATATGTATATGCGGTTCAGGATCAAATCTGTGTCTTGCACTCACACACACACACACACACACACTTGCACGCACTCTCGCACTTTGTTCTTTCCGCAGCAATATTCAGATATCCTATAAACTTTAGTAGATGAACGAGAGGATCAGGACGAGGCCGTTTTCTCTCTCGTATGGCTCTTCGGTGTCAGAGGTAACGTCAGTTAGATGCAGCAGTGAGAAGAAACTTCAGAACGCCAAAAAAAACCCAAAAACAAACGTCCTCCGTTTCTCTCAGTAGAAGCGCTTGCGGCTGCGCTCCTTCCAGCGCGCGTAGATGAAGAGAAACGCCACGACGAACACCACGAGGCCGACCACAGAGAAGATGAACAGGAAGAGGAGGGTGAGCGTGCTCATGCCTTCATCCACCACCTCCACTGCAACACAAAGGGTGCAGCAAGAGTGTGACTGCTGCTCTCATGGGCGATCTGCAATGTACTACACCATCTTTATAATCATTCTGAAATTACTTTAGCATCATGGCTGGTTTAAAGTTCATATCACTGACATATGATATGATATGAAATCTGACAACGTGCATTCACATCTAAAGGATATCTGGACCCTTTATCTACAATAAAACTGTCCTCATTGCTCGATGTTACTGCTTCATCAGCGTCTTAAAATAGGAAGAAACTATGGTGCTGAGTTTCATTTCCATTTATTTAAAATCTCTGGTTAAATTAAAGATTCTTGGGAACTCAACACAGATAGGGCCTGTCTCGATAGGGGAAGTCTCGCACCACACCATGGGTTAAAACGTCACTAACTAGCTTTACTCGTTATACACGGTGTTAACGTTTGTTACCGGGAATCGCTCGGTAGTCCACGCTGGGTATCGTGACCTCCTGCTCGTTCTCCAGTTCCTCGGGAGTTCTCTCCACCGTCAGCTCAAACAGCTTGATGGAGATCAGGTCATGGTTATCTGCCATCAGACATCACAGAGTTGATTATTAAGTGAATACGAAGCAATTAAGACAGATAATTAGCCAATTTGATATGGTGGAGTGAATCAGTGGAGTGAATCAGACAGTGGAGTGAATCAGTGGAGTGAATCAGACAGTGGAGTGAATCAGTGGAGTGAATCAGTGGAGTGAATCAGACAGTGGAGTGAATCAGTGGAGTGAATCAGACAGTGCCAATAAAGGGAAATGAATCTGGCCCTGTCATCATGGTGGACTGAATCAGACAGTGCCAAAACTATGGACAGGATCAGATACCGCAAACACTGTGGACTGAATCAGACAGCATCGACACGGTAGACCGAATGAGACACCGTCAACGCGGTGGACCGAATGAGACACCGCAAACACGGTGGACCGAATGAGACACCGCAAACACGGTGGACCGAACCAGACACCGCAAACGGTGTGGACCGAACCAGACACCGCAAACGGGGTGGACCGAATCAGACACCGCAAACGGGGTGGACCGAATCAGACACCGCAAACGGGGTGGACCGAATCAGACACGGCAAACAGGGTGGACCGAATCAGACACCGCAAACAGGGTGGACCGAATCAGACACCGCAAACACGGTGGACCGAATGAGACACCGCAAACACGGTGGACCGAATGAGACACCGCAAACACGGTGGGCCGAATGAGACACCGCAAACACGGTGGGCCGAATCAGACACCGCAAACAGGGTGGACCGAATCAGACACCGCAAACACTGTGGACTGAATCAGACACCGCAAACACTGTGGACTGAATCAGACACCGCAAACACTGTGGACTGAATCAGACGCTGCCACTTTTGACCACTGGGGAAGTGGGAGCTCAGTTCTGTGTTGTAACGTCCTTCCAAGTTGGCGTACGCAGAGAAATAAAATCATTGTGTCATTTTAGAGCATTTTAAACAAATCGTCTATCCAAACCTGACAGATCGCCAGTAAGCGACGAGGCTCCGAAGTAATACCCTTGCGGAAGGTGGACACCCGGGATCTCCAGACACTCCTTCCACTCCTGCTTCCCTTCTGCGTCCATCATCACCTGTGGAGGAACGAGGCGTTTAAAATGAAACATCACTGACCTCTCCGAAGCTCGCCGTGTACTCTGATCCAGGACCAGCGTTGCGGTACGCAATTTACTTTTACTAAAGCTGGATGTCGGGGTGGTTTTCCTGTCATTGGTTTTTAATTACCTTAGCCATCATGATTTGTCACATCAGCCATTTGCATAGTCATATACTATGTAGTGTGTCCCTGTAGTCTGCTATGTGTGCTGAAATATGAAATTGTAATATGCCCTTCCTCTCTCTGTTTACTGCACATTAGTGGAGTTATTAATTATGACACTGGCATGTGGCTGTATATAGAGCACATTAACTATAACATGCATTAACTGTTGGTCACATGATGCCCCCCAGTGGGACTCCTTGGGAGTTTGGGCGCAAACACTGTATAGAGGTATATAGAGGGGGGGAAAAAAAAAAAAAAAGCCTGGCTCATTTACGTTACAGACATTAAAACAGCAGGTGTGTACGAGTCGCATTTGGAAAGGCTGCTTACCGTTAGTGTTCTCTTTACGTATCTGACCAGGACGAACGTGTCATAGTCGACGTTACGCACGGCGGCCTGGCAGCCTCCCAGATCTGCGTTCCTTCCGTCCTGATCGTGGTCGTACGCCACCGTCCCGTTTCCCACCATCGCCGAAATAAACGGAAATAGTCTCTGCGCGCAGAGAGAACAATAACAAGAACAGGAGGAAGAAGACGCGATAAATACAGTGACAGTCACAATAACAGAAACAACGTTAATCATCTAAAGCCATGAACTAAGAAAGATACTGTAGAGGCTCTCTCTCCACACTCGCTGGAATCTCGTGCATGCAGATGCGATAGTAAAAACCCGATCACACACTTAAACACGCTTGTGTCATTACCGAAGGCGTAGGCACAAAGTCCATATACCTCATGCTGGTTTTCGTGGTTGGGATACGTGTCTATAAAGATCCCCAGGCCGGTGAAATGGTTCACGTTCCCAAACACGGGGCCTGAAACGAATCAGCACAGACATCAGCATACGTCCATTTTAATCCGTTTTACATAGAAAACTGAAGAAAAGAAAAAAAAAATCAGTGTGAAGCCTTAAACAAAGGGTGATGCAGTTACTCTTTTTTTTTTTACTTTTAAGAGGAAGCGCCATTTATTACGTTTATTTATTACAAGTTGTCTGAAAAGGGGGGAAAAAACGTGTAAAGGTCACCTTCTGTTTGAGTACCTGATTAATTAGTAAGTAATTAATAAGGAAGGAATTAATCAATAACTGATCAAAATGCAATAAAAATGCAATAAATTCTATTTCATTCCTCTCATACCTCAGCAAATATTTGTCCTAGTTTTTTTTATACAAAGAGCTGACACTGGAGACTCCTTCCTTAAATGCCAAATAAACGTCTCCTTACAGAAATCATCAGCATACCGACGGTACAAATCTCTGCCTAAGCGGTTACTATAGAAACGAGAACGTATTACAGCGAGTAGCCGTGAGGAAAGTGGTAAAAGGGAATAATACAATAAATAGTAGTTAAAAAAAATTAATAGTAGTTAAATAATAATAATAATAATAATAATAACAACGTGCCTATTTGCATGCGTTCTCTGGTCAGCCACAGCGAGAGTCCATCACCGTTCAGGTTCTTCTTGCCCTGGCCGTGGATCTTAAAGTGCACCTGGAGCTCCCAGTCTCGAATGTAAAACGGCTGTGCGCGCGCACACACACACACACACACACACACACACACACACACACACACACACAGTCGATATAAACAAGAACAGATTTCTCTGGAAATATTATTCATCAATCATACAGTTCATTTTGGATTTAAAAAAAAAAAAAAAATTTAAGTACATTTCAAAACTATTTCTAAAATGATTATAAATAATATTTTACAGAACAACTTTCCTGAGATATTACAGTTATCATTAAAGGTAAAAAAAACAACAACAACCAAAAAAAACGTACATGTCTTTAATAAACACAGTCAGATGATACTGATGAGTTCATGTGTAATAAGAAAATAGGTTAAGGAACGATTGGTTGAAGCGATAACAGGAACGAACTCGTTTAAATGTAACTCTAAATGGATAAAAACGTACAAAGTGTTTTTCTTTGACGAATTAGAACGTGTAACAATTGGCATCTTGCTGTAGCAGAAAAGGAATAAAACACATCAGGGCGTGCTGTTATAGGAAGATGATCAACTTCAGGGTGATAACAGTAACCCCGCATCACCGCACCATCCTGTCGCTGATTATTTTCCTAGAACAGCACGACGCGGAGTGTTTTGCTCCCGACATATATATACGAAGCGCACTCACGATGCGGCTCCACACGGCACCCTGTCTGCTCTGCAGGTCCGGAGTCAGGCGCACGTACTCGGGGGTGATCATGGCGTTGCCCAGTAAATCCCAGTGTGACGAGCTCGACGAGCCCAGACCTGCGCACACACACACACACACACACACACACACACACACACACACACAGTGAGTAAAGATTGTGTAATGTGACACTAATTGCACATGCCTTTTTTTTTACTTCCTCTTAATCACACAAGATTTTCTACAAAAAAAAAAAAAAGAAGATCTTGTGGGGGAAAAAAAACAATAAGCTACATTTGAAATGTATCAAATAATTCTAGATAAATAAAGTTATTTATTATTCTGAAAATAATGAATGGAGGGCGTCTCAATTCAACGTGAAGGATAAATCATTTTTTGTTCACACACACACAAACACACAGAGGCGGGAATCGAGCCCCTGACCCTGGGGGTGAGAGGCGAGCGCGCTAACCACTGAGCCATCATGACCCCGCCTTCTGTTTCATTGATTATATTTATTGATTATATTATATTCACTTATCTCGTTAACGACACTGTTAATAACTGTGTGAGACCTTTTCCTGGACTGATGGGATTCATTTTTAATTCTCATCATTTCCCAGTAATATTTAGTCAAAACCATAGTCTTTATATGAAACCTTCAACATTTTAATGATCCATCCAGCTTGTATTAGCAGCTAGTCACCAATCAGTAGGGAGCAGTTGCAAAACCTTTTACACACACACACAAAAAAAATAAACGCTAAATAAAAATCGCAAAGTTGTTCAATTAACTCGAAGTGCTTGTTATATATAGTCATGTTACAAATTGTAGCCAAAGCTCATTAACTTTAAGACTGAAAAAAGCGATTTAAAAAAAAACCACCCGTATTCCGCTTGTTTCCCTGTGATTGGCTAGAAGAATTCAAGCGTTCGCGCTATGATTGGAGAACTGCTCGTGAGTGTAAAGCAATGGCCCAATCACAGCACAAGGAGGCGGGATTTGTCATCAAAACGAGTGGTAAAATAGCAACCAGACTCGTTCTCCCACCTTGGTACGGCTTGGTCAGCGAGTACTCCCTCTTAAGAAATTCGTCTCTCTGAAAGTCGTCATTTCCGGAACAGCGAGCTGTCAGTGCGAGTAGAAAAGCTAGAAGAAAATAAACTTTGGCGTTGTTCAGAAAATGTCGCGATAAATGGATAAATTGTAAACAAATTGCGCCGTGTTGCTTAAACTCGTGCATAGGGGCCGCCATCTTCTACTTCCTACTTCCGGTTGAGCCCGGCTACAGTGTGGATTGTTGAATGCTCCATGCGAGTACGATCGTGATTGGCTGGCGGTGCTGCCACTCAAATCATCAGCCAATCGCTGTTCTCCACAAGTGCTCTCGGATACGCGTTCACACCTGGGGGACTTTTCTACGCAGCATGGCAAAGCATGGAATTCCTGTTACTGGAATGGTTTTGTAAGTGATATTCCCTGGAGAAAAGTTTGGATTTTACCTCAAAAATACTTTACAAAGTTATAAAAATACAAAGTGAAAGAAATTACTTTTAAATTGATTCATAGATTTTATCCAGATAAGTGCTTTCTCTCTCAAAAGAATTAAGAATGATATTAACACCAATTGTTTTTTTTTTTTTTTTTTTTTTTTTTTTTTTTTTTAATTTAATTTTTTTTTTTTTAGAAAAACCTGAAACCACTTTGCATTTATTTTGGAATTGTTCTCACACAGTGAATTTTTGGTGTGACATTCTTGATTTTATCAACTGCTTTGTAAATCCAAATTTTGAATTTAGGTATAAAAATATTTAGCAAAACACTTTTTTCTAAGATTTAAATATGAATTGAAAGTGTATATTGAATCTATTGAATCCTCAAAGAACTTAAAAAGCAGTAAGAACAATGGCTTTGTTTGAGGACTTGGCACTCAATTTGGACTGAAAAAACCTTTTCTACGCAGGATACGCATGGATATCCCACGACATTAAATGCAACTATAAAGAGAGGAAAAACTATGATGTTCCTCTTTAATAAAAATCTATATATTGTTGGAATAAAACACTTTAATTCGACTTCGATTCGATTTCCAGAATTAAAATCCACATCTGTGTGTCGTTACATACAGCTGAAGAAGTCTTCTGCTGGTGTTGCTCGCCCACCTCAAGGTTTGATGTGTTGTGCTTTCTGAGATGCTTTTCTGCTCAGCACGGTTGCAAAGAGTTATTATCTGAGTTACTATAGACTTCCTGTCAGCTCAGACCAGTCTGGTCATTCTCCTCTGCTCTGTCTCATCAACTAGGTGTTTCAGTCTGCAGACTTCTTCACACAGGATGTTTTTTTTTGTTCTTCGCATCATCCTGTGTAAACTCTAGAGACTGTTGTGTGCGAAATTCCCAGTAGATCAGCAGATTCTGAAATACTCAAACCAGCCCATCTGGCACCAACACCCATGCCACGGTTAAAGTCACAGAGATCAGACTTTTTCCCCATTCTGATGTTTGATGTGAACTGAAGCTCTTGACTTGTATCTGCATGCTTTTATGCATTGTGCTGCTGCCACATAATTGGCTGATTCGATAACCGCATGAATGTGCAGGTGGACGGGGAGTGTAAGGCACTATTATTTGTTGCAGCTCTGTATCTAATCCCGTGCAGATCACACGTCTGTGTAGATTTCCTCGTTGAATGCGACCCCCCGTAACTGTGGAAAGTGTGACGTTCGTTTTGATGACCTCTTTAGGCCCGTAGTAAAGACGCTAAATCTTTTGACGCCTGAGCCATCACGGCTGATTAAACCGGAGACTGAGATGGTGATTAACATAAAGGGTTCAGTTACACTTTCATCTGTTTATTCTGTTCACACACCATCTGAGGCATTTAAACACATGAAGGCTCAGACGTTTGATCACAGTGTATAACTGCTTCAATTACCGTACAGTACTTAAAACTAAAAATTTTTTTTTTTAAAATAGTGCACATGACACATCAGCATCATAGTCTGGTGTCGCTGCGCCCCGGGATCAGACTCAGGGAGGAGGCGTGGCTAAATGATATCAGGATTAAATAAAAGTTGATACGTGAATGGATTAATCACGCGCTACGGGAAGGCGTGTCAAATGAACAGGAAGTGGCCATTTCCTTAACACATTATGAGACCAGGGGAGCAAAGGAGAGAGATAAAGAGTGTGTGTGTGTGTGTGTGTGTGTGTGTGTGTGTGTGTGTGTGTGGGTGGGTGTGTGTGTGTGTGTGTGTGTGTGTG
>JAKKZJ010000024.1:2562279-2582279 GCA_033441845.1 Pangasius mekongensis | reverse complement strand
CTCCCTTTGCAATAATAATAATAACAAACTATTATTATTATTATTATTATTATTATTATTATTATTATTATTATTATTATTGAGTCAGAGATAACAGTTTTCCACCTCATTTATTTTTGTTTAGAAATATCTCTGTATAAATCTATAAATATTTCCTTGTATTTATTACGCTATTACAATAATAATAATAATAATAATAATAATAATAATAATAATAATAATAAATAAATAAATAAATAAATAAATAATATTTATAATATATAATATATATTATATAATATATTTATAATAATATAATTATAATTATAAATAATAATTGATAATATATAATCTATAATAATTAATAATAATTAAAAAAAAAATTTGGAGCTTGATTTTTTGTTGTTGTTTTTCAGGGTTGATTTTTTTATAGTCATATGAGAAAACTGAGAGGAAATTTAATTAATTAATTAATTTGCATTTCAAGTGATTTTTATGTGAAAAGGTTTAACTAAATTTTTTTTAAAAAAACCCTGACGTTCGTGTAAGTCATGCTCATTTGTTCTAATTCAATTTTTTTTTCTTGAAATGCTGTAATTGCATGTAATATATAAAAATCCATAAAAGCGATACGTTTCGTCTGTAGGCTGCAGAACTCGCAACGCACTCGTGAGCTTTTTTTTATTCGTTACTTCAGTCACACAGTTCACTCCAGGCTGCTCTCTGTATGACGTATAAAATAGTAACGATCCTTTCTTTTTTTTTTTTTCTTCTTTGCTTTTAACACCTAACTAGTACGAACGAAATCCGACCGGCACTGACGTGATCACAGACACATGATCATACAGCGGGTTAAATATTTGTCTAATTGTACACAGTTACTATGTAATGATGTATTTGTTATCGGTTACATGGTTATCATGTGATATGATCAGGGTTGAGTGGAATGAAGAGAGGCGCTGAGCTGATCATGTTTTTGTGTTGAACAGATAACGCAGCTGAAAATCGATAATAATCCGTTCGCAAAGGGATTCCGGGACACGGGAAACGGGAGGAGGGAGAAAAGGTCAGACTTCGGCATGACTTAGTGTAGCTCAGGTCCAAACAACAAAAGGGTAGCTGAATGAATGAATGAATACATTCATTAATTAATACATAAATACATATTGAATGAATGAATGAATGAATGAATGAATGAATGAAACATATATTTTCCATTAGAAAACCTGTAACGCTGCAGTTCAAGGCCAGAGACGTGGAGCAGAATAAAGACGGCGGATCCTCAGACGATTCGTCCTCTGATCGTCCCGGCCATTTCCTCCAAGTTCCAACCGTCGCAACGACCACACGGAAAGGTTACAAGCCTATTATCTTACTATTATTATTATTATTATTATTATTATTATTATTATTATTATTATTATTATTGCTGCTGCTGTTGTTGTTATTGTTAATTATTGAATCATTACATGGTTTGTATTTTTATTACTCTGTATTATTATGAGATAATAAAAGAAATGATAGAAATAAATAATAGCCTAAAATATAAACAGAAAATCACACATAAACAAACAAACAAATAAATGAATAAAAGGATAGATTAATTTGTACATAAGGTCAATAAATAAATACATTATTTAAAATAAATGAAAATAAAAGGACTAAGAATGAAATGCGTAAATAACTAAATAGACAATAGAGAAAATAGATAAATAGATACTTAAATAAATAAATGGGAGGTTAGACAGTAGATATAGACATAGATATGAATAAGTAAAAAAAGAAATAAAAATGTAACTACAAAAAAATACATGAATAAATAATCAAATATGTAAGTAAATACAAGTAATACAAAACAATTGTTTAAGTAAATGGATAGGTAAATATGTAGCTAAATAAATAAATAAATAGACAGGCAGAGATAAATAAATACCTAAATAAACAATAAATGAATAAACAAGCAAACAGATAAATAATAAGGCATTGACACACGTGTGTGATTTCTTGTGCAGATGTTTGCGAGAGCGACAGTGGGAGTGACGCGGAAGTGGAGCGCTCGATCCATCAGACCAAACCGGACTCCAGAGAAATCTCCTCCACCAGCCACGAGCTGAAAGACACGCGGCCGGTCAGAGGCAGCGAGAAGCGAGTGCTGGACCTGAACGCCGTCCCTCTGCACGCCGGACACGTCACACGGACTCTGGACGAGTGTCTCCTCCACCGCTGCTGCTTTGCGGGACAGCAGCTTCTCGCCGGCGTGAGAAGGACGTCACGCTTCCTGCCAAACCAAAACTGTGTAAACTTCTGGGCGGCCGGTGCTCCAGCTGCTGGAGAAAGCGTCAGGGGCTACAGCTACGGCGCCATGGAAACTTCACACCAGGGCATTCTGGGAAATTTCCCACTGTGCCTTCAGCAGCCTGAAACGACCTCGCAGGTACGACTTCATCGGTGCGTCCATGACGATCCACACGAATCAGGATTAATACCACGATCGAATATCACCATGCAGAAATAACGTGATATTCCAGTACCACGTTCACGTGTCATCATGCATCAAAAATAAAATTCAAACATAATAATAATAATAATAAATAAAAATACAAACCATACGTTTTGTTTTCATGTCCTCAGTGATATTCCAGTGACTAAATAATAAGTGGATAATAAATAATAAATAATAAAATGTAAATAATAACTAATTGTTGTGGTGTAATACACAATACACACAAGGTAAAATATCGATACATGGAGTTTACAGATATTGAAATATAATACTTACGATATTAAAATAAATTATAATATTGTTAAAGAGATCATTTGTATTATGATATGCCAAATATAAAAACACTTAAGCTGATCGTGTACGTTTTTTTTTTTGGTGCAGTCTAAAGGAAGGAAATATCCAAAAAAAAAGATTTTTAAAAAATGATAACATTTTATAATACAGTTTCTTAGTTAATGCTTAAGTACTTAGTAACTTATCAGTAAGTAATCATGGGTTACTGTAGTAGTTCTTCAGTACTTCCTACTCACTGTAATCTACTGCTATGCTGACTAAAGGGTAATGCTTTAATAACTAATATTAAATTACTGTAATGATGGAACCATAAAATATCATTTTAAATCTTAAAAAATTTGAAATCGAATTTTTATCCGCGTGCATTAGTGTCATACACTGTCCTCGCCTTCTCATTATTATTATTATTATTATTATTATTATTATTGTTATTATTATTATTATTATTATTGTTATTGTTATTGTTATTATTATTATTATTATTATTATTATTATTATTGTTATTAAGGCATTTCATACATAAAATCAAATATTAGTTTAAGTCTATCAATACATGATACTGAAATACTATGACGTCATCGCTCTGATTTTTATTTCCAAAACTTTGCAGTGTGTGATACTCAAATTCCATGTTCAAAAATAATCTTCATAAACAGAATTATTGCAGTGAAACAGTATCCATGAAGAGAAAAAATGACTCGTGTGTACTGATACTTCGAAATGATGCGGAAATATCCTGCTGTGTTATTGCTCTGGTTGCATAATTTCCGAATTTGGTTTTTAAAAACAAAAAAAGTGTGTTTTTTAAAAAAAAAATAAATAAATAAAAATAATTGTGGATTCTGTGTTGACTGCAAAGAACAGAAAAAGAAACACATAAATGATTAAACAAACGAATGATAAAAAATATTTATTTATTTATTTATTTTATTTGTAATTTGTTCATTCCAAGTATTCACATATATAAATAAGAATATATTTATAAAATTTGACAAGAACTGAAAATAATAATATTTAAAAAAAAAAAAAAAAAAAAAACAATAGCAGAAATGTAATAATAGCCAAACAAAAAACAAATAAATATTATTTAAATGTATACTGATGCTGTTTTATTTGCATCGTAAGCAAAGTACTGATCTGTATTGAGAAATTCACACATTGTCGTCCATTTCAGCGCTTCGTGATTATGATTTTTGAAATCGTTTTCTTCAGTATTAAACATTAATTTTGTCCTGAACTGAATATGTTTCTTTAATATCCAGGCTCTGATCATCTCTCACTGCTACCCGTATAACTGCATGCTGGCGGCTCCGTGGACTCGGCGGCTGCCCGCTCCTGCTGTGAGCCACCGGCCGCGCTGTGCACCGTACCCTCTCCCCCTCGCCTCACACACACACCTGCTGCAGCCCAGACGCCACGCTTCAGCCCGAGCCCAGCCCGAGAGCAAAGTCAGCAGGGGTCAGAGGTCACCGACGCCACCTTGCACCTAAAAAAAAAAAAAACTTATGCTGATTTAAACAGAACTGAACAGCAATAAAAATTTCACACCTGCGACTGAAGTGTGAATGAGAAATAACGAGGTGTAGAATATGAGCGGAGCCCGGATCCCTCGCGAAAGCCTAAATCCTAAAGCGCTCAGGGTAAGACGAGCCACTTCTTATTCATGTCACATTTATACACTTTTCCTGGACAGGACAGGTCAGTCTGAGCTGTGAGAAATGAACGGATGGAGCTACGGCGCCGTTTTTTTTGCTTTATGCACTTTATGTAGAAACATTTTGGACCAAAGCCTAAAAGAATGACGGTAAGAAAATAAACTTCACATGACAGAGACAAACTGGTAGGAATGAAAGTTGATTCAGAGTTGATTCGGAGTCAGATTCAACAATTCGGTTTTATTTTTTTTTTAAATAAATAACTTATCCAGAATTTAAAAAAAAAAGTATTAGTATTATTATTAATATTAGTGTGTTTTGATTGTCAAAAATCCTGACTTATTAGACACATAAAATATAAAGTTTAAGAAAAAGTTTAAATATCCATTAAATATACATTACTTATTTTTAAAGTACATTATGGGGAATATATATATATATATATATATACACACACACTAAATCTAAAAATAATAATAAAATAAGTACAAAACATACAAAAAGGTACACTTGCTGCATCTTAAATTGTTCCTGTTTGAATTTTCTTTGAACTCATTATAATATATATAATATATTCTTGGACTTAAATGTTCTTTATTTTATCATAAAATCTTAAAATGAGCCGAAATGACGAAAATAATAATGAATTGTGCATTATTTGGAGTGGCTTGTCTTACCCTGTTCTCCTCTACACTCTGTAACTCATCTCTGATAAATTCAGTCTGAATAAATGTAAATGTAAAATATGAAGATTAGGCTATTTATTATTTGCTGGTTGGCAGATATGTGTGCATGAGTAATATATTGTAAGAGAAAAAGCGGAAGATATATTAAGTGGATTTGTTGCCAAATAAAGTGTATGGCTTTGTAGACAGGACTCTGTGCGCATGATTCTGTTACTGTCGCATTACAGCAGCGCTGGAGATTATTTGCTGAGCTTCGGCATCACGTGGTGCAAAGTGCATTAAATGAGGCACAGGGATGAGGAGGGGTTTCACGGGTAGGTCGTGCGGAGACATCAACTACGTTTTAATTGTGAGATTCTCATATTCATCGAGGTATTTTCTTAATTGCAGTAATATTGTGTTGTATCATCTGAGTCATTTTGGGCCCAACACTGTCATGCTGGAGTCATTTACCAAAAATGTACCATTTTCATTATCTTTATATCTTATTTATTTATTTATTTTAAATGAAACCACATTCTTGTTCAAAATTTATTTCAGAGAGATTATTGTGGAAGAGCAGATTAATATCAAATTATTATTATTATTATTATTATTATTATTATTATTATTATTATCATCATCTCACAGTAAGAATGATGAGCTGTTTACCATTTACCAATAATTACATCACTAAAGGAAAGCATTTAAAAATAAGATAATTTAAAAACTATTTTTTTATTATTTATTTTACTCAGCCTTAAATGCCATTGATTGATGAAATCATTTATTTAATAGAATCTTTTTTTTTAAATCATAGATTTGAGTTTTATTCAACTAATCAGTTATTAATGAGGCTTTCGTGACGTTAAAATGAGAGCAAGCCTAAAAATAAACTAACCATGACCATAACCATGACCATAACCCTAATCTACATAGACTTCACTAGTAGGTTAAAAAAAAAAGTCGCTTTTGTTACGTCATCAATGTGCGACGCACTGAACAAACGCTGAAATGATGACTTGAACTAGAATTAACATGCTAATTTAGCCGTCCAGTTTATGTTTATTTAGTATAAACGTAAATTCTATATTTGTATTAATTGTATAAAAATAATACATATATTCGACACTATTATGACAAGGGAATTAAACGTTAGGACTATTGTAACAGCGTCTCGTGTTATTTTCCCACCCGTATTCCGACGAGCCCCGGCTCCTGTTCTGTGATTGGCTAGTTTTCTGCGACGGCGCTGCAGTAAGTGTTATGGGCAATATTAACAATATCTTTGGGAATAGTATATATTTTCTTAAATTAAACAATAAAATATAAAGGTGTGATGTAGCGATTTGGTGTACTGTGAACAATTACTGTCCGTTTCTAATGTCGCGCGAGCGCATTACGTTCTGCTCACTCTTTCGAGCGCGCGGTGGAATTGTCCGTTTCTATGGAAACATAAAACGTGACCGAGCAAAACTCTAACGTAATTAAAAAATGTAACTAAAAAATAAATATCTATTTACAATTTGATCTAGAGAATATATATATATATATTTTTTTTGTAGTTTGGTGGAATAACGAACTTTAGCGTTGTTAACGCGTCACCACGAGGAGTTCGCTGATTGGCCAATCTCGCTGTCGATACGAACTCCGAGCCAATCCAAACTCAGGAGGCGGGACTTGTCGAAATACGGGTAAGCGCCGCTGAGGCTTGCGCGGTTAGCATGAGAGCTAGCTGGCTGGAATGAGGGGTTTGTAGATAGAGACACAGAGACTTCGCCATGTCTCACATTTCTGTGAATTATGTGTTGTTAGGCGGACAGTTTTTCTTGCTCGTCTCGGTGCTGCTTTTGCAATGCCTGGAAGGGATTCACTCTGAAAACTCCACCACACCCGGAAGCAGAGAGACGACAATAACAACAACTACAACAACTACTACTACTACTACTACAGCTACATCTACTACAGTCACAGCTCTGTTCACACAGCAACCTGAAGAAAATGTCACATCCAGTAACATCACGACAGCAGAGCCGTTAAATCACACGGAGCAGTATGAATACAGCCCTCCATCTCCGGTGGTCCTCTGTCGGTACCTGTAAGTGATTAACCTTAAAGTGCTCCTGAAATCAAGACCCTTCCTTCAGACCTGTTTGTACCTGTTCCTTAGTATCATCAACACTAATACTACAGAATATGTAGACAGAATTACAAAGAATAGTTTTGGGCATGTTCTCATTCCAATGTAAATTTTCTGATGACTCATCTAGTACTATTCTTGTTGTCATCCAATGAAATGCTTTGTAGAAGGCTATGTCCCGCCCCCAGGGGCGCGTCTTGCTCCTCGCAAACGTGGCTCATCGGTGCGTTTTCGGCTGAGCGTCTTCCCACCCACGATTCACTTCTCCAAGTGAATGTAACGGGCATTTTTTAATTTAAATTTTTTTTAGAGGAACGTCCGAAATTGATCGTTGTTCCGAGAACGCAATTTTAAAAGTCAGAAAGAGTCAGTATTCTCATTTTATCTATCACTCAGTAGGGTTGTGCCATATCATGTATTCCATGATGTACTGTACAGCTCCTCCACGCGATAAGAATTTGTCGTCCCGCAATATTGACGATGTAGTCGAAGACATGTTTACGCGCCGCAATGTGGACGCCTCACACGTAGGACTAGAACAAGCATGGCAGAAGGCGGAGCTCCGACCCTAGACGAGGAAGAATTTGTCGATTCAATCCCCAAGAAGTAAGGAAGTGGATCGGATATAGAAGATCAGACGTGATCAGATCAGATGGCTCTCGAGACTGTATGCTGATGTGACTTGTGGCCAAAGAAAAAAAGATATCGTCGAATGTTACTATTTTCTTATCGTCATTTGTATTGTTAAACTCTTCGCTGTTCTTTAGCTGCTTCACTAAGCTGCTAATCAGGAAGGCTATTGGCTGTTGTGTAAATCAGCCAATAATCAATCAACCAACTAATAATCGAACAAACATTCTTGGATTCACCGTGTTAAAAGATCCATCTTTGGCCATGTCGTAACCTCCTGGCAGAGGTGACCAGGTACTGGGGTGAAATATTCTGTTCTAAGTTCTAAGTTTCTCTTCTATTTTTGTGAGTAAATAGGAACCGACTTGCAGGTAGGAAGTAAAGTTGTGAGCGGGGAACTGAAGAAACGTCGAACGAGGGTCGTTAGTCACCGTTTAGCCTCCAGAGAACTCGTAGATTATATGATGGGAAACATTGAATACATCGTTATATTTTATTATGTTATATCATGTTATATTTACGAGCTGTGTCATTATCTGATCTTTTTCAATTCAGTCCCGAGGAGTTCATATACTGCAGAGATCCAGTCGATCACGACGGAAACCTCACAGCCTTCCAGGAGCTGGGACACGGCTGCGTCAAGGCAAGTACGCAAAAGAGCTAATCAGCAGAAACGTCTTGAAGCGAGTCGGGAGAATCGACGCGACACCCGTGACCCATTCACAGAGTTTTGTTTTCTATAAAACCAGTCGGAAAGCAGCGCCGCCTGTATTGCACTCGTTATTTCTTGCGCGAACTTTTTCTGCCCCGAGTAGCGAATCGAACAAATCCATTCTTGTGTGGTTCAGCGCACTTTAACGGATTCGTTCAGAAGATTCGACTCGCTCGTGGGACATAACGGCGATCGTTAACAGCTTGACAAAGTAGGAAAAAGAGCAAGGCGCCGTTTCAGTGCTTTTTTTTTTTTTTAAATAGATTTGTTAAGCCTCAGCTGTTACATTTTGTGAATTGAAATCTGCCTTTAAAAGATTTCTGCTTGAAAATGCGCTAAAGGTTAATAATTTCACCACAAGTGTATTGATTTTATTTATTTATTTATTTTCTGGCTTTTAATTTTACAGATTGGAAGTCAAGGTCAGGTGTACAAAGATGTGAACCACACACAAGTGCTGTGCACCGCGTTGGACGGCATCGAGTGTGCCGGGCCTCGGGAATTCCTCCGAGGGAACGAACCGTGCATCAAGTACGAGAACAGATTCCTCCGTCTTTGCATTCTTTAAGTGAGGAATCGAACGCAACATGGAGCGCCGTCTCAACGTGCTTTATTCCTCTTATACCACAGCAGTTTCCCAGATTC
Source organism: Pangasius mekongensis (assembly GCA_033441845.1). Lineage (NCBI taxonomy): Eukaryota > Metazoa > Chordata > Actinopteri > Siluriformes > Pangasiidae > Pangasius > Pangasius mekongensis. The sequence goes on along the minus strand of JAKKZJ010000024.1, from coordinate 2,573,056 downwards.
ATTAACGACACGTCATACTTTTTTATCTCTTTTCTCTCTGTCTTTACATTAATAAGTCAAAAAAAAACCACAAAAAACGCAGCTTGTCGTGTTACCGAGAAACCAGAACTCACTCACTGACTGTTACAGAGCACTGAAACTGGAGACTCCTTCCATCTCATAGCAACGATTTTTCTTAGTTAAACCTCATCACGTCTTTTTTAAAATATGTTTATTATTAGCCGTAGATTATGCAGATCTCTCGCCATACGAGTTGTTACAAGGCCTGGGAAATATAATGATATTATATTGATATCATGATACATTTTTTTCCCTATTTTTTTAATATACGTTAATGTCATAAAATAATAAAAACAGGCTCAGTTCAAATTCGAATTGACTGCGAAAATCTATCGAATTTAGCGTCCAAATATCATGACATCGCCCATCTTTCGACTATAGAAGCACTAAATAAACCTGTCATTTGGAGCTGCGTTAGTGTCAGAGCCACTGTTTAGAACGCATTGTTGCTTTGTGTAACGTTTTTCACCGTTTAACGGAGAATCCAGTGGAAAAAAACCACAGTCTGGCTCCGGGACCGTGTTCGCTACGTGCCACTAGAGGGAAGTCTAGCATTAGGATTGAACCCACTACCGCGAAGGGTGTTTCTGAAACCCAGTTACAGCTTCGCACTTCTTCTAAAGGTAATATCTGCATATTTCATGTCCTAGAGGCTTAATTCCGCAATCCACTTCCCTTTTCCCTTCCATGTACAATTTACTGTTCTTACACCCCGTGTATGGCTGCTTGATGAAGTGCCAGATCTGCGCTGCAATGCCGACGAGGTCGGAAAGCGCAGCCAAAAACCTCTCTCATCCACGCTTTCCATCACGTACAGCGCAGCAGAGCACCGGAGATGCATCCGCGTATAAACAGTGTTTATGCTATGCGAGGTCACGTGACCACCGTGACTCATTATTACTGTTTAAATGTATAACGGTGCCTTCAGTTTTACGTTTGCCTCGCTGAAACCGTTTGTACATGAACAGCTGAGGAAGTCTTTCTGTCTTCAGGGTGGAGTTACGACCGTTTTTAGCCCTGCAGCGTCATTTTTGTCCATTTTTATACACAACCGCGCATCATACATCAGATGTGTCCACCACGTCAGTAAATCTGTTCCTGATTATATAATGGTGTTTGAAGTGAACGTGTCGTGATAAAAGATCCACCAAGCAGCTTAGTCGCAACCCCAGATGCCGTTCAGATGTGGATCGCTAGTTTAAAAAACCTCCTTCATTTCCTATTATATTTTCGTTTCCTGAACTGAAATAGGCTTCTCTTTGTCATGTATGTCAACTACAAGCGGATAGGCAACGCCAGAGTGAATAAATTGGTGATATATATTAATCATTTCTCAAAGTAGAGCTGCCTATTAGTATTTATAATAATAATTGTTACAAGAAGAGAAGCACGAACTGATCCTGGATCAGTGCGAAGTTTGCAGCTTTATACTGTATATATATATATATATTTCTGATGCGTCCACAGATACACGGGTCACTACTTCATCACCACGCTCCTGTACTCGTTCTTCCTGGGCTGCTTCGGCGTGGACCGCTTCTGTCTGGGCCACACGGGCACGGCCGTCGGGAAGCTCCTCACCCTCGGAGGCCTGGGAATCTGGTGGTTTGTGGATCTCATCCTCCTCATAACCGGAGGACTGACGCCCAGCGACGGCAGCAACTGGTGCACGTTCTACTGATCGCAGACGTTTCCACCCGCAAGCGCGCGTCTGCTGATTCCTTAATCGTGGTACTGTAGTAACAGCGACATAAAGGCACGTGACGTAAATGCAGCCTAGTTTGTGGTGATATTATGATGTTGGAATTATTGGCTGCGGTTCTAGAGGAATATGACAGATTCTTTTAAAATATTCATGAAATGTGTTGAAGGAAACGTGTAAGATACTGCTTTGTTTTGTACAGTGTAAAGATTTTAAGTATTTTTTTTTTGTTGTTGTTGTTGTAAATAAAGTGTCTTTCACTCTATTCATCTTTGAATAAAGGCACAAACACACGCAAATAATATGTTAGTACGTTACATAAGTATTCTCCCCCTTGAACTTTCCCACATTTTGTACTTGTATAAGTAAATGGGATTACATGCGATGATTCGAAAGGGCGTGAATACTTATGGGAAAAAAAAAAAAAGAGTTCTGTTCCGCATTTTGACCTTTACAACAAATTCATACATGTTCAGTCAAGACAGTGCAGCTGTTTGGTCCATTTCAGTGCTTGGCCTTTGTAACGAAATCATCTACTCTTCTTTTTTTTTTTTAATCTTCCTTCCACGTACAATCTGCCGTTGTCACCCTTCATGTGATTTTTTTGTTTGTTAAAATGCCAAGATTTGCATAGTAGAGCTTACGGCGATGAAAATGTCAGTCAGACGCGCTTTTATCACGCTGCAGATCAAGTACCAACAAAGCACTGGAGATGCGGCGCACGACAAAAACATTCGCTCAGAAAAATACCTTCCTGAGAAAGACTCGAAAAACATGCAGTGAAAAAAAAAAAATCACTTCCTTTTGACAAAAACCCTTTGATTTTATTTCAATATAATATGAAGTTATTTTAATGGGGATTTTTTTTTTTTTTTTTTTTTTTTGGAAAGCTCGGCACTCGACGTCCCTGCTTTCTAGCATCCCAAGAGCCCAGTAATTCAATAAATTCGAACTCTTTTGTTTACTCTGTGTGGTCTGAGCTCTCTCTGCTTCAGTAACTCATGTTTCTGTCAGTCTGAAAAACAGTTCTGTGCCCCAGAAAGAATGGAATTTATTACAGCAGGACAAAAACAGGCCCACGGAACATAACACTGCAAGCGGGAACAGAAAGTGAAGAACAAAGTCTCAACAGATTGTACGTTTAAATGCCCCTTGATGTATTTGGCTCTAATAAACATAACATAAGTGCTGTTGGTTTAAGCAATTCCTTTGACTAACTGCCTGCAGCTTTTGACTTCACGATACTATATCTTTAAAAGCACCGTAGAAACGTTCCCTTCTGTTGTTAATTGAGAGATATATTTCACCATATACACAATAAGGATGAAATGTGGTTGTCATTTCATACTATTTGTATACATATTTGTTAATACTTTTGCACCAGCACGCGCTAAAAAGGAAAAAAAAAATTAAACAATGCCCTCAGATATGGATAACACATGAGAAGTGTATTGTGTTGTATATTTGTGTTAATATTGCATATAAAAATAATTAGCTAAGAAAATGTCACACCTGTGCTACACGGTAAACTAGTCACTAAGAGCTAATCAACTAATTAGTGCTTAAAGGTATATACCAATAGTTTACCAATATATATTTTTGATTTGTAAACCAACTCGCTGCTTGCAGCTCTTTCTTTTTTGTATTAAAACTGACCGTTATTCGCAGTGCATTATGGGTAAAACATACAGTCCTGTCGCCACCAAGAATAACAAAATACCAACTAACAAGACGTCTTAGATTGCGGCTGACGCTAACAGTGTTTGGGACGCAGCCATAATATATACACGCTGCTGTCACTCCAGTTCTCCAGGAACAACCGTTAGCGTGACAGTTTCGGTAACGCGCCGCACTGTCACCACGAGCGTTTCGGCTGATTGCACCGCATGACTCACGTCGTCCGTCCTCTCAACTGACTTGCCGTTAATGCTGATGATCACATCGTGGTTCTGCAGGCCAGCACTACAAAAAAAAAAAAAAGAAAAAAAGAAAAGAAACAAAATTGAACACTCAGACGTGTGATGTTTGATCCCTAACCTAAGAAAAGTATAGATTTTTGCATGTAGGAAGCAAAGAACCAGTGACTCTGGTTAAGTGTACAGAATATTTTTGCTTAAAAAGCTAGTTGCCTCTGCCAGGAGGTTACAACCTGCCCAGATGGAGCTTTTAACAGACCAAGATGACCCCAAACATACGTCCGAATCAATAAAATCGTAAAAGAATCCTTCTGTTCTGGCACCGACAGGAGGACGGCATAGAACTACACGAAACTCGAAACGTGAACTGAAATGTTGACGTTTGATCGTTTAAAATACTGACGTGCTCACATTCATTAATAGAACATTACCAGCCTGCATGCCTGGCCCCCCTTATACAGTGAGCTGCAAAGCTATCACGCATGCTAAATATACGGAAAAATATCCTTAGTATCTCAGGCTTAGGTTGAAGAATGGGTTTTTCCCCCAGTTATAACGTTGCTTCTATGATAACGAGGGCTTGTTTGTATTTATACGAGCCCAGTTTAGCCCCAATTTAGCCAAACTGACTGATGATATAAGCAGAAGGACGATCTTCATCTGCGATGCAGAACACGTTGTCACTCACTGTAGAATTCATCCAAGATTTTATTGGGATCTATTCGTACACCTTAAGACCAGAACTAATCTTAACAGGCAGCTGAAGATAATAATCTTAAAAGGCGCACAGTCTAAATCTGGTTTTATGAGAGATACTTATTCCCCCAACTAGGATGGCATAGATCTCGGGTAGATTTCCATCACCATCCTTCAGAATCAAAGGGTGATCATTTTCAGATCCCCGGGAGGTATCACCTTACTTTAACAACCACCTTCTTTTGTTCCGAAGCCTCGCTAATCCCATCACTCAGCAGCTGAGATTCACTCTCTCTGCTGACAGGCAACGACTTTGAGATTAATTGCCCCATTTTTGCTCACATTCAAATCTTTGGTGCTTCCATAAAGCACATGTACCCGCCAGTTCTTGCGTCCCGCCTTTTTGTCAGAGTGCCAACATGCCTTGCGGTGCATGAGACATCATTACTGTGCAGAGAGGTGGAATGTTTTCAAGCTGAGAAACGCACAGTAGAAAGGCCCCGTGGCACACAGTGGGACATAAATTGCATAGCGAAGCCGGGTATGATAGTATGAGCGTGGCCTCGGGCTGCGGCGAAGTGGGAGGGAACGAGAAATGAGTTGGGAAGGCCTGGGCCTGTTTTCTTACCTGGAGGCAGCCGTTCCAGGAATCACCTCGTAGACGTACACTCCTGAGCTGACATCTGGGAAATCAGTCTCCCGCTCTTTCAGGTTCCTGATTAAACTGTAATCAAATTTAAAAAACAATATAACGTAGAAAATCTACAAGAACGGGTCACTTACAGAAACACTAACATGAGGCAGAGTGAAGGGTGATTAGCTAGCTAGTTTTTCCTCAATGCTAAGATGTACATGCTAGCTTTTTTTTTTTGAAAATGTAGCACTTGTTTTTGTACAGACTATTTCAGGCTGAAGCAGCCAATTTTATCCCCTGTTTATCATCATGGGACACAGTCAGAAAGATTCTTTTAATTTGATATATGTACATATTTGTGGAAGGTGAATACTGGGCAGAATTTTCTGGAAGCTAGTAATGAAGCTGTGCTAGCCCCATAGGCTATGAGTACAATAGCTTGTTTTTCAGTGTTTATTTATTTATTTATTTTTTTAATATTTCAATCTATCTCCTTAATCTTTTGGTGTATCTTATTTTTAATTTCTTGGCATGTTGTCTGAAGGTAGTTGAGCGTGTTAAAGACTAATGTGGCTAAACTCTAAATGAGTGTAGCCTGCTGCTATCTGTTTTATTTCATGTTAGTGTAAAAAAAAAAAAACCTTCTCATCTTCCAAGAGTAGTTCTTGTTTGTGAGTTATTATACAGTATATTTTCTATACTGTCTTTTTTATAGAGGATAAAGAAGATATAGAACCGGTCAGGACTATTAATTATTGGCTAGGATCACAAAATTGTGGCTAACTGTTTGTGAGCAGCAACTAGCTTGGTACTTGATACAAGCAGAACTTACGATGGCGTCAGCTGAAACATTCTCACTCCCATGTATCGTTTTTTGGGCTGTGTGTTCCCTGCAATCAAATGACAAGAATAATATGTTCATTTAGCCATTCATGATGAAACAAGTCCATGTTCAATTAATTTAAACTCATTATCCCTCTCTTCAGAGGACAATAAGAACTATATAAGCAATATATGAAGTTCAGTTTCTACGGATTATTAAAGCTACTCCAAAGAGAAGGAGAGAAAAAAACAGAAGGTTAAAAAGGAAAGGAAATTTAAATAAAATAATAAAATAACTACAAAAAGAGGCGAGGAGAATATATTATGCATATGTGGATGTGCACAACTGACAGAGGAACACTATAGCCTTTTGAATTATGCACGAAGAAAGGTTGGACAAACCTTTCCTTTGTCTCTCATAGGAGTCTGCGAGGAACTGCCGTATCCGGTCCGAGGGAATCGCAAATGATATTCCTGCCGTGACCTTCAGCGTGTTTATGCCGATGACGTCTCCATCCTTGAGACACAAAACGGACAGCATAATAGCCAAATAGCATCAATTGAATGAACAATCCGGCCTTGGGAAACATAAAGGCCGCCCTGGACCACGTGTTTGAGAAGAGCAATCCAAATTACATAGCTACAGTGAGTTCTTCCCATTTTACCTTGAGCGCGAGCGTTTTAAATGGATGGACACATCACCGAAATGCAGCAGTATGAAAAATGCGATTCATTAATGTTGCATAATGATACAGTTGTTCTGGCCTTTGCCTGGTTTTTCAGACAACCGTGTCATTTGTTCCACTGCTGCTTTATACTAATAAATTACTCCATGTGTGAGCCCGTATTAGTGGTGTTAGGTGTTTTAGTTCTTTCAAACGTGGTTCGATATGTGGATATGTGAGAAACATGGCCATTAGATTCAAGTACACTATCCTCACATTTAAAAAAGACAAGACTAATCCCTCTTGTCCATCCTGTTTGTCATTCACCAATAATGTTATGTGATATCATTGTTATTCTTAAATGTAATTGGTCAGAAGTTGTTGATTAATTATCCTTTACAGCAGCTCTGACAGTAGTGCAGGTTTCATATTACTGCGCTTGTTCATATTATGTTTCATTTCTATAGTACCATCTAATTGGCACTTGGAAGTTGGGCGCTCCACATAATTAAATAAAAAAAAAAGTTATTTCACAAATAAAAACTTGAAAAAGGATATTGTGACGATTTCTGTAAGGAGATGTTTATGGAAGGAGTCTCCAGTGACAGCGTTTTATAACAGTCAGTTTTCGGTAACATGACAAGCTGCATTTTTTTTGTCGCATTAACTTCAAGAGAGAAAAAGAGAGGCTGGTGAAGAAACGACTGTTTATGTTTGCTTATAACATAACTGATAACAGGGACTAATGAATGTAACTATAAATGGATAAAAAGTACATGTCATTAATAAAAAATAGCTGGCAATAGCTGGCAAATTGCTAGTAATAAAACTCTTTGTAATGTGCTGTTATTGGAACTTTGGGGTGCTAACAAGAGCATTACAACATTGATTATTTTCCTATAACAGCATGCCCTGAAGTGTTTTATTCCTTGCTTAATTAATTCTTATTCAAAATTTTCACACTAGGTTGCCATTTGATGTTACACCTTCAAATCTCAAACTTGTGTAAAGCACATGTGCATCAGTAGCAGAGGTGGTTATGTACAAATCAGGGTTGCCAGATTGGTTAGACTGTTTTCAATTCAATTATGGATTCAGTTCAATTATACCAGACCAAAGGATAAACTGGTAACATTTTACATTAAGGTTCCTTTAGCTAATATTTTTACTGAATCAGTTATATACTGTGTTAACAAGAACAAATCATGAACATCAGCATAAATAAATCATAGTTAATATTAACAAAGTAATATTGTAAATTAATTGGCGTTTGTTTAAGTGTTAATGAAATACAGCCTCATTGACTCCATGATCAATCCATGACTAAAAATATCCACATAAATGAGCAAAAAGTACATTGTTGATAATGAAATATCGATAACTTACTGAACTCTGGTTTCTATGTTTGCAAATCAAAAGTTTCAGCCTCAGTTAACAACCAAAAACATGTTCACTAATATATTGTTCATGTTGTTCATCATAGGTTTGATTTTACTTAGTGATTGTATGAATGTTGGTAAATTAATTATAAAAAAGAATACAATGCAAAATACTTTGTTAATGTTAGTGATGGTTATTACTTTTTATTATAAATATATTAAATATGTCAGTTAAGGCAACCTTAATGTGTTAAAGTATTACGAATGAATGACCTTCTAAGACACAATCTGGCAACCCTAGTAGAATTTGTAATGCTTTGGGGTGTTTGACAGTACTGTACTGCTGTTTCATTTTTCAGAAAATTAGCTATGAATGATATGCAGATATGTTGATGATCGTTGTTAAAAAATTTAGTAGCATTGGGCTTTGCATAGCCAATCAGATTCCAGACTGTTCCAAAAAGATAGCGTGCTGAATTTAAATTTTGGCATAAATGTGTTTATCATCCAACTGCTTAAAAATACAGTACTCTTATCTTAATGTCCTTCTATAATTGGGATATGAAAAAAAAAAGAAAACAGGCAACACTGGTGATTTTAACATCTCTCAATTTCTGGTCACTAAATGAGAGTGCTGTTTTATTGCCGATTGCAGGGAAAAGCTGGATCGAAACATTGCCCTGGGGCACAGCCGGGAGCACATGGTGTTCTCACCCTCTCGGGATCAATAGGAGACTATAAACCACTGCAGATGATTTATCTAGACAAAAGCAAAATATAAAACAACAGAGGAGAAAAGGAGACGGAGAGCAAGAAGAGTGTTGAAACCCAGAATGAGTGAATTGAAACCAACGCGAATTGAGACGTACAGAACATGAATAACTGAGAATTAAGGCTGAGGACACACTTACCAAATTAACAAGTGGTCCTCCGGAGTTGCCATACTGCAAAACAGACATTTCATATGATTTCATACATTTCATTTTCCTTTCATGCCACACAAGATGGAAATATAAACGTGCATTCACAAGCAAGGACACAACCACTTGAGACATTGTGCAGAGGCTGATCCTTATGAACTGTGCATGAGGTTTCATAAGTGTTTCTGTTCAAGAAAGCTTAGCGAGGTTATGCTTCTCCCCCCTTCACCAAGCTAGACTCATATTTCTTAAGCTCAGTCCTGGTCCTAGATTTTCCAATAAGATTAAAAAAATATATATTTTCAGACAGAAACAGAGAGAAACTTTTTTCACCCCAAATAACAGATGCAGTAGCAGGTGTTTCAGCTTCTGAGTGGGCATACTTGAGCCCCTCCCCAGTTCGGTGCCAGTACATTGGATTTTACTCCGGCGAACAAGATGGTCTCCTTCCTTCGGGTTTGTGTCAGGGGACGGACTCTTGTTGTTTGTGCTTATGCACCAAATATCAGTTCAGAGTAATCGGCCTTCTTGGAGTCCTTGAGTGGGGTGCTGGAAGGTGCCTCCGCAGGAGACTCCATTGTTTTACTGGGGGACTTTAATTCTCATGTGGGTAATAAGAGTGAAACCTGGAGGGGAGTGATTGGGAGGAACGGCCTGCCCGATCTGAACCAGAGTGGTGTTCTGTTATTGGATTTCTGTGCTAATCATGGTTTATCCATAATGAATACCATGTTCGAACATAAGGATGTTCAGTATACTTGGAATCAGAAGTATACTTGGTATCAGAGCACCCTAGGCCTCAGTTTGATGATAGACTATGGGTTGTATCAGCGGACTTGCGACCGTATGCACTGGACACTCGGGTGAAGAGAGGAACTGAGCTGTCAATTGATCACAACCTGGTGTTCAGTTGGATCACATGGTGGGGGAAGATGCCAGATAGACCTGGTAAGCCTTCATGAGTAGTGAGGGTTTGCTGGGATCGTTTGGCAGAGGCCCCTGTCCGGGAGATCTTCGACTCTCATCTCCAGCAGAGCTGCTCCTGTATTCTGAGGGAGGCTGGAGACATTGGGCCAGAATGGATGATGTTCCAGACCTCCATTGCTGAGGCAGTTGAATGGAGTTTTGCCTGTAAGGTTCTTAGTGCTTGTTGTTGTAGTCCCCGAACCCACTGGTAGACACCGGGGGTAAAGGGAGCCGTCAGGCTGAAGAAGGAGGCCTTTTGAGCTTAATTAGCTTGTGGGACTCCAGAAGCAGCTGACAGATACCAGGGGGCCAAGTGTGGAAAGGGCCGCTTTGAAAGCAAAAAGCTTGGGTATGGGAGGGGTTCAGTGAGTCCATGGAAAATGACTTTTGTTCGGCCTTGAAGAGATTCTGGCAAACTGTCAGATGAGTCAGGAGGAGGAAGCAGGGCCTTGCCCATGCTGATTACAGCAGGATGGAGAACTGTTGACCTCAACTGGGGACATAGTCAAATGGTGGAAGGAGTACATTGAGGACCTCCTGAATCCCAGTGACATGCCTCCATTGAGGAAGTAGAGCTGGAGGACTCTGAGGAGCACTTGCCCATCACCAGGGCTGAGGTCACTGAGGCAGTTGAACAACTCCTTAGTGGCAGAGCTCCTGGGGTGGATGAGATTTGCCCTGAGGGCCTGAAGGCTTGATGTTGTTGGGATGTACTGGCTGATATTGCGTGGAGGTCAGGGACAATACCTCTGGATTGGCAGACTGGGGTGGTGGTTCCTATCTTTAAGAAGGGGGAACAGAGGGTGTGTTCCAAATTCTAAAAAAAATCTATGCCCAGGTACAGGAGTGGAGGATCCAGACATTAGTCAAACCTTGGATTCAGGAGGAGCAATGTGAATTCTGTCCTGGCCGTGGAACAATGGACCAGCTCTTTACACATAATTCAATTCAATTTAGTTTATTTGTATAGCGCTTTTTACAATGTCATTGTCTCAAAGCAGCTTTACACAAACAAAA
>JAKKZJ010000024.1:2551781-2562179 GCA_033441845.1 Pangasius mekongensis | reverse complement strand
CCATTGTGGTGGTGTATAGAGCCAAAAATGTTAGAATTGTGTTGATGTCCCAATATTTATGGACCTGACTGTATATAGTCCTGTTGGCTTCATTGAGCAGTGACCTCCAGTGTGCTCTAGGGTGGTTTGTAGCTGAGTGTGAAGCAGCCAGGATGAGGGTCAACACCTCCAAATCTCAAAAAGGCCATGGTTCTCAGCCAGAAAAGGGTGGGTTGTTCCCTTCAGGTCAGAGATAAGATACTACTCTGAGCAGAGGAGTTTAAGTATCTCGGGGTCTTGTTCACGAGTGAGGGTAGAGTGGAGCAGGTGATTGACAGCCAGATCGGTACAGCGCCAACAGTTATGTGGATGTTATGTTATTGGGCCGTCGTGTTGAAGAGAGAGGTGAGCTGAAAGGCAAAGCTATCAATTTACTGGTCAATCTACATCCCAATGCTCACCTATGGTCACGAGCTTTGGGTAGTGACCAAAAGAATGATGGGAGCGCCTGAGTATCCCCGTGGAGGAGCTGGAGGAGGTGGCTAGGGAGAGGGAGGTCTGGGCATCTCTGCTTAGGCTGCTGCCCATGACCCAGACCCAGATAAGCGGAAGAAAATGGATAGATGGGAATGTACTTTTGTCAACTGTTTTGGAAATTGGCTTAAAATTTAGCAAACAAGTACTGGTATGCAAATGTTATCCTTAGGACAAAATAAAGAAGTAATAAAAATTGTATACAGCGAAACTTTACATTAAAAATCTTGTTCTATTGGCACATCTTGAATTTTTTTTATTTTTTTTGTAATATAGAGGTATATTTCCTCTAAAAAAAAAACTTTAAATCTATAGGGGATGCAAACCTCTGCACTGAACTGTCCTGTGCCTACTAATAAACCTGAGTCTATTACTCAGACATTAACACATCATGTCCTTTTGAAAGCCAATCACTCAGTCAGACTCACGTAGTAGTCTGTTTAAATAATGTGTCCTGTAATTGATTTATTCTCTCAGCCAAACTCTTGGTTGTATCCTTCCCTGCACCTACATTAATGATGGCGTCAGTCTGGATGTACTCCATGTCGGAGTTGTGGAGGCCGAGCTCGTGGCTGCCACGCTGCGTGGTGCTGATGATGCCTGTTGTGACGGTGTTCTGCAGCGAGAACGGGCTGCCAACGGCCACCACAAACTCACCCGGCCGCAGGTCAGAGGAGCGGCCCAGAGACAGGACAGGCAAAGCCTCCTACATGGACACAAATGGAAGTTAAGATGCCATCAGTATGGCTACACATATGAATCTACCTGCATACCCAAGACCGGTGTTCTCTTTTTGATGTCCAGTACCCACCAACACACACCAAACAATATGGACTGATTTTTTTTATAAAGGTTTTTGTGTGTAAAAACAAGTGCAAACTTTATAACAGCTACAGAAATGTCTAATTACAGTAACCGTCTGTTTTTTTTTTTTTTTTACTGTTTTTAAAAAAATATATTTTACTTATTTACTAACAGGGTCTGTGGAAGGTTTTGTGTTGCAAATGAGAAAAATAGCACATCTCGTCCATTTTTCTTGCTTTAGTTTTTGGTGTTTCTACCTAAGACAGTGCAGGTTTATGCAAATATATTAAATTAGTGCTTGTATCCTGAAAGCTACTTTGAAAGCAGCAACTGCATGTGCAAATGAATACAACTAAAGGGCAAGTATTAAATTGACACAAGCCTGTTTCTGCCACTTTAAGCCAAAAGCCAAAAGTTGTGTCAGCATCTCAAGTTTCTCAAAATTAGAATATTATCAAGTTATCTCTTTATTCTGTATACATTGTCTGTTGTAATTTTGATGCATCTTAGTGCCTTTAATTTGTGTTTTTCATGACATGTAATTAGCAATAATTGTTTTACGCTTCCAGAAGTTTCTCTGAGTTATCAAGAAGAAATATTAAATATTAACTACTGGTTAATTCCCCAACTTTTCAAGTGACATCATTTCTAAAAATATTTTTTTCCTAAATCACTGCAGACATAATTAATCAGATTTATTTGATCTCTCAGTGAATCAGGGTTTCTGTCTGCTTTTCTGAACAGCAAGCATACGTCATTGATTAAAACCCTTTTTTCAGTTCTGGAAAGTTGAACTTAGACCACAGTCATATTACCATGTACAGACTACAATATTACCTAAAGCAAAAATAAGAAAAGCATGTACTTGTGCATATGTATCATGACAGAAAAGACTGTCTTTCCTTCTGTTACTAAAAAATTACTCTCCATTGTAAGTAGCCTTCAGTGTAATTTCAGAGAATGACTTCAAAGGAGTTTGATATGTGTGTGTTTTACTTATTAATGTCCTGGCAAAAAATACTGAACTGCCTATTGAAAAAAAACCTCCCAAAAACACCTCCCATCTGCACTCCTGCAGTGCCGCCTGAAAGCTTTTTCCCAAGAAGTGAAAAGTAAAAGCCTTGCAAGGAAACATGTCTCTGTCTGTCTTCCCTTGTCCATGCCTAGTGGGGAGCATTTTTATAGTAGAGAGAATGACACTCTCACTTTATTACCTGCTCTCCTCGGGCACAATCCCTTGCTCCATCCCTGCCTTTCCCTCTCCAGGGTGCCGGTGACTACTTCCATCTGCCGAAAACGTTTTAGCCCATCTCATGAAGTCTGTACACTGCTTGTGACTGATTACTAGTGAGTCATATGCTGTCCTGCACAAGGTTGCAGTGGCCTTCAGTACGAGAGGATGGGATTTAAACAGAAGCTGTGGCCATAATAGCGTAAAGGCAATGTTAACATGCTACTCTGTTTTGCTAAGATCTGACAGAGCTCCATGCAATAAATGTTTCTTGTTACAGATGCCTTAGCCACCATAGTGGCATGAGGCAAAATAATACATTTATATAAGAACAACTGACAAATACAGGCAAGATTTTGACATTTCAAGGACTGTTTCAAGGAATTGAATCTTGTTTATGTGACCCCTACTTGATTAATTGGCTTCCTGATCCTTTGACATTACTCAGTGATGGCTAGCAATGGCTAGGTAACGATCCACGATGATGAAACACACTGCTGTGTTGGCCCAAGCCTATTAGGTGAAATTTTTCTTTTCACCCCCTGGCCTTCCCTGAGGCAAAGTCAACACATAGAAACAAACATCACCAATTACTGGGGTTGGATTTCATCTTGCATCTTCAAACTGCAGTTTGTTTTTTGTTTATTTCATTCAGTTGATCTAAATTTTTTGGACATAACCTACTAGTGTTCATGCTATTCTTTATATGGTCTTATACTTTTTAATTTGCAAATCATAGGTTTGATTAAAACACTTAAAATTTGAAATAAATCATATTTGCTCTCTTTGCTGAGAGCAGTATTGTTAATTTACATTTGGCAATTGTTTTTTAACCTTTATTTTAAAAGGTCCTAGTGCCAAATCTAATGACTTTTTGGGCAGACATTAACAACTGTCCTGCAATCGATTTGGCTCTCCAGCTTGCTATCACAGCTGCTGGCTACGAGTTGACAGTGCAGGTTCAGTTGACTCACAACCAGTGTCTAAAACTTGACTGAGTTGTGCTTGTGCAAGCTGTTGTTCCCAGTGACAAATCACTGATCACCAATGTCCCCAATGACCAATCACTGATCACCACTGTTCCCAATGATCAGTTACTGAACACATTGTCCCCAACAACCAATCACTGATCACCATTGTACCCAAAGACCAGTCCCTGACACCACTGTCCCCAACAAGCAATCACTGACCATCACTGTTCCCAGTGAACAGTTACTGATCACCATTGTACCCAGTGACCATTCGCTGACCACCATTGTTCCCAATAACCAATCTATGATCACCATTGTCCCCAAAGACCAATCACTGATCACCATTGTTCCCAATGACCGACCACTGATCACCATTATACCCAACAGCCAATCACTGATCACCATTGTTCCCAATGACTAATCACTTATCACCATTGTTCTGAACAATCAAACACATGCTAATGCTCACATTTAACAAGAGGTAACCTACCTCTGAGTTAATCTTAATCAGAGCGATGTCTAATTTCTGGTCCACATCTTTGATTGAAGCATCATAATGGACACCGCTGTTCAGCTCCACTTTAATTCGCTGTTTGTTGGATAGTACATGGGCACTGGTGACTATCCAGCCATCTTCTGACACAATAAACCCTGAGCCAGTGGAGACTGGCATTTCCTGGTTTGCATATGGCAATCTGAGGAAACATGAAGCATGAGAACTTGACTGAGATGCTTCCATTATATCTCAGAAGTGTAGGTACTTAGGCTGAAACTGAGATCTTAAAAATGTGACCTTCTGCTCAAGTTCCAACACACTTCGTTAAAAGTATAGCTTGACAGTATTATAGGACTTGGTTCAGGTCTGTTAGACAAGTGAGAGCTCTCTAACTGACCCCTTGATCTTGATAAGGTGCTCTCGTGGACCTCAAGTGTTTCCCTTCATTATGTTGTCAGTCTGGATCTGATTGACCAATACGTTATCTCCTCACCTTCTGAACAGCTCCAGATGAACGACTGCAGGTGCAATCTTTTCCACTACATCTGCTATGAAGTTGAATTTGTAGCGCATGCTGCTGGGGTTCTGAGAACCTGTTGAGGTAAAACCACAAGATTTGACTTGAATTAACTTTAAAATAATGACTTTATTACAAATCTTAAATCTTCAGTACACATTAACAGAGACAGAGCATGGAAGGTTTACATTATAGATGATGTACACTGAATTAGCTCTGAGTTTATTAACAGAGAGCATGATGTATGTTGTGTGGAAGCCTCAAAAGCACATTTTTTTAGGGTCACCCCATTCCCAAGCATTTCCTTCCAAAATCAGCTTGTACTATAACACTAAACACAAACAGAAAACAATCTACTGCTTTGCCAAGCTTCAGCCTTGTCAGATGAATTTGCTCAGTAGTCTGCTTTCTTAATTCCACAAGTCACTTTTTTAGTTTCAGCAACCCTATTCATTTTTGTTAAAATCTGGCTTTTTTCTGCCCGATCAAAAAAAATGTAACACACATTGGGTTGTTGTCTAACAAAATTGCACCTAAACCATCATCAGCTCTGTACGTTCTGTATGCTCACCAGCCCACATGCAGTCAGGCAAAAAAAAAAAAAAAATCATATTGTTCAGGGGCAAAAGAGCAACATGTGCAAACAAGCCACATGTCAACACATTAATGCTGGCCCGTGGGTGCCTGCTGCACGCGAGATAGCCTGCCAGAGGTGTTTTCACTGCCTTAAATTGATGTGGGATGCTTATCTGTGCACTCTCCAGGGTAAGCCGCAGGATGTAAACAGTGTGCAAATATGTTTGATGGATCCTCGTAATGTAGAGAAATGAGAAATTCAGAGCACAGGCAGTGTTTCTGTTTTTGGAAGGTTCTACAAATGGCATAGTACAGTTGTGTGCCAATGGCTCTGCTGTTACATTTTTATATATTTTTTTCCTCTGTGTAACACAACATGACAGAACACATGAATCACTGAATACTCTGAACACACATTTACAGCAGAGCCTGTTACTAGGAAATATTTTCAACACATCATGGTTGATAGAACTCATGTTAGAAAGAATTTATCATACACCTGTCTTCAGTGAAGTGATTCTGATTAACCTAATGGTTGCATCCCATTGCAGAAGCCATGGTCCGCAAAGAGCTTACAAAGCTTGTAGGAGAGGGGTACAAAACTATTTTCTAACAATTAGATGTACAGTGGAACACTGGGTCCCTGGAGGACTAGTGGTTAGGCCTCTGTGCTGTCACTGCCACGGGAAGACGGTGGACTCCCAGTGCCGGCTCCCAAGCCCAGATTAAATTTGGGAGGGTTGCATCAGGAAGGGCATCCGGCATAAAAACTGTGCCAAATCAAATACTCGGACCAATGATCCACTGTGGTGACCCCTAACGGGAGCAGCTGGAACAAGAAGATGTACAGTTGAACACTGTCAAGGCCATCATCAACAATTTGAGAATATGGGGCACCACAGTGACATAATAAGAACAGGACATTGCTGTAAAGTTGACAAAAAGACAAGACAAAAAACTTACCAGGGAGGCTACCAAGAGACCTATGGAAAAGGAGTGAAGGAGCTGCAGGATTATCTGTTAAGTACTGCTCACTCCCTGCATATGACAACAATGTCTCATATTCTTCACCTGTATGGGGTATGGCCCAAATACACATAAACTCACGCCAAGCCAGGTGAAAAAAATTCTAAAAGATATGTTTGGTGCAAAAACCAGAAAGCTTTTCACCCAAACAACACATACCCATGGTGAAGAATGGTGGTGGCAGCATTATTCTATAGGGCTGCTTCTCTTCAGCTGAGACTGGGGCTTTAGTCAAGATAAAGGGAAAAGGGCTGTGCACAAGAGATCCCTTCGCAATCTGATAACATTTTTGCAAGGAAGAATGGAATAAAATTGCCAAATCAAGATGTGCAAAGTTGGTCGACCTTTACCCAAAAAGACTGAGTGCTGTATTACCAGCAAAAGATGCTTTAACAAAGTATTAGATAAAGGGTGTGCATCCAGGTTATTGTAAGGTTTTTTTCTTTTTTTTGTCCTAAAATTTCTATTTGTATTTCACTTGAATTCTGTTGGGTGCTATATCACATGAAAGGTGGAAAAAGATCAGACATGATTTATCTTGGTTTCATTTTTTTCCATCACAAAAAAAACCTTTTATATACTTCTATACACTTTTTATATTCACTTTACCTTATAAAAGTGGGATAAAGGGAACCGAAAAGATGATTAAATCCCTATTATTTGTATGACAGTGAATAATTGGGGCAGGCCTAAACAAGCTCTTTTTTTCATTTATAGTGAGACAGTAGAGACAAAAATACATACATACAATGTTATTTACCTGCTTTCACGTTACTAAAGTTTGGACTTGAAATGAATGCTCACAGAAAGCCTTGGGCAATGAAAAAGCAGCCATGACCTTTTAGTCAGGTTATTATAAAGTCTTGCAATCACAGCAGATCAGAGTCACTATAAAAATAAATAGGTTTTAAATTCAGCATCATGTTTCTGTTGTGACCTGTAAGCATTTATGTAACTTTTATTTAATATACATAAATAAAATTAAATATGAATTTTCTTTTATATATATATATTTTTTGCTTGATTAATAGATGGGGTATAAAGGACATTAGGTTTACAATAATGCAGGACTGGCCTAAGTTGTCTTTTATATCTTGTCCTATCTAAAGGAGTACAAAGATAAAATATGTAAGAAATAAAACATTTTGGAGCCTGCAGTTACAGAAAAGTGAGCACCTGTTACGTTACCCAGCTGGAGTACCCATGAACTCCACTAGAGGGCACTCCACCCCGGACTCTTGCCATTATTTCTGGACTCCATTTCCCATGTGTTTCTAACCCCACATGTGATCTTATCATGTGGTCCCCTTTTCGGTTCCTTTGTTTATGGTGTCATGTTCTGATTGGTTGGTTTAGTCATGTGTCTTGTTCCTCATCGGTTGGATTGTGTCATGTGTCCTTGATTGTTTGGTATATATAGCCCTCATGTAGCCATTGTCTCTTTTCGGGTATTGATGTTGTAACCTGCTGTGTGTTTGAGTCTAGTTTGTTCGTGCCAAATCAAGTCTGTTCAGGTCAAGTCAAGTCTGTTCAGGTCAAGTCAAGTCTTTATTCGTACTTTGGGTTTCACTTTGTTAAATAAAAGCTGCACTTGGGTTCATCACTACGCTCGCCTCAGTAGACTAATGTTACAGCGCCCTGAAGTTGATCACTTTCCGATAACAGCACATCCCAAAGTGTTTTATTCCTCTTATACCACAGCAATTTGTCAATGATTCATTTTTTTTTTATTAAATGAAGAATGACAAATTTAACATTTTGAAACATAAAACATTTTATTCTCTCTTTTAAAGTGAGTGAGACAAAATATATGTGTCTTGTTACTGAGAAACTGCAAATCGCAGCATCGTCCTCTGTCCTGAAGACTTTCCCATGGTGGAACAACTTTATGCAACTTTACCTCTGACTGTAACAAAAGCACTCACACTGGAGACTTCTTCTATAAATGCTAAATAAACAACTCGCAGAATACTTCACCGTATCAACACTTAAACAATGTTCTTTGTTAAATG
Organism: Pangasius mekongensis; assembly: GCA_033441845.1. NCBI lineage: Eukaryota > Metazoa > Chordata > Actinopteri > Siluriformes > Pangasiidae > Pangasius > Pangasius mekongensis. Next base: position 2,554,033 of record JAKKZJ010000024.1, on the reverse strand, counting down.
GCATTTTTTAAAAATCCAGTCATTATTAGATTATGTGGAGAGTCCACCATATAAGTCATCGTGTAAGTTGTTACTATAGAAACCATAACCTATTAGAACAAGCGCATTAATATAATCGTATGATTTGTAGATGCACTACTGTCAGATCTGCTGTTATGGAAAACGAATCAACACCCTCTGACCAATCAGAAACTAGAATTCAACAGCAGTATGGTACAAGATCAAATTAAAACCTCTGAGCTGGAAATTTGATTGTAGGTTGAAAAACGTTAGTCTTACATACACTAGAAAGAAAATATATATGTGTAAATAATTAAGAAATGTTTCAGATTATCATAACCTTCTGATCATGTCAGTCATATTCCTGCATGACATATGCCTTTAACATTTATGTCATATATGAAATATATGAATATGAAAGGCTAATTGAATGCTGCTTGTTCCAGCTATAGAGTCATATAATTATTCTTAAATAAATTTTCCAGAACCATACATTTCTTGTAAAGTTGATGTCAAATACATAGTCAGGCTCACAATAGTACAATATCATAAGGCTACAGTATAAAGGCTGATGGAAGTCCATAGTTACAGCAAAAATGAAACAGAAATGTATTGTCAGCATTGTTCAGTGGACGGAGAGCTATTAAAGTTCTCCTGACATTAAAAGAGTTTTGTAATGCGGTCCCATTTTTTATCCTATTCAGAGTTTTATAGGAATACCAATAAATCCATTATCACATAAACGCCCCCTGTTACGTTTTCATGAGGGGCCTCGTTTTAATTTTGCATGAAGTTGTAAAGTTCGACTCCTGCCTGCCTGACTTTCCCATTGCGTGAGTTCTGTTTTAAAGTGTGATTTTGTTCAGGAGACAAGGAACAATGCTGTGCAGTTAGGTTTGTAATTTTAAATGAAATTAAGGTAATACCTTATGGTGTGCTTTTTTGTCATTTAATTAAATAGAAAAATGGATATATAGAGTATACTCATGCTTTCCTGTAAATGTATTTGGTAGACCTATGTACATTTCAAAAAATATTGAAAGTGCAGTAGCAATTCAATCTTATTACTTATATCATATTTTACAAATTTATCATAGTGCAAAGTCAAGTTTAGTGAACTTTAATGAACATTTTACTTCCTCTCCTCTTTACTTCTTTCTTTTTTTTTTTTGGTTTCCTTATAGGTAAATCCTCTTCGCTTTACCTTCCATGCACATCTTCATTTAAATAGACACAAATTATACACACACACACACAAATGAGATTCAGCCCGTCTTTCTCAAGCCTTTGTCTTTTCCTCTTTGTGACATTTGACATTTGAAGCTAAATATTAATACAAATTTCTTGGAAACACCCACCATTTCTTGTTTTTAAAGAGTATTGAAGCTTGTAAACTACTCATTAGCCTGTATATATGTCTCCATCCATCCTTTTTCTGTACCGCTTATCCGACACAGGGTCGTGGGGTAGCCGGGGGACTCCGGGCACAAGGCAGAGGACACCCTGGACGGGGTGTCAACCCATCACGGGGCACAATCACACACACCCATTCATACACTATGGACAATTTAGAGATGCCAGTCAGCCTACAGTGCATGTCTTTGGACTGGGGGAGGAAACCGGAGCACCCGGAGGAAACACCTGAAGCACGGGGAGAACACGCAAACTCCACGCACACAGGGCAGAGGCGGGATTCGAACCCCCAACCCTGAAGGTGTGAGGCAAATGTATGTATTATGTATTATTATTTATTTATTTACATAGGCTACTTGCTTGCTTTATTGCTATTGTTTTATTGTTCATGTCATGCACTATTAATTGCACCAATTAATTCACTGTCCTTTAACAGTAGATTATTTTCATTTTGAACATGACCTGTCTTATGCTGTTAGTTTAATAGTTTATAATGGTTTAATTGAAACTGTCATTTTTCATTCTTCAAAGTAATACATTTAGTTTTATTTACTAAATTAATTTAGTAGTCATTACACCGGAGGTGCAAAGGGTGTTGCAGAGAGTATGAGACAGGAGCGCGCGCCTCGTTTACTCACCGGACTCGCACGCGCCTTTTTGGATAGGAATGACAGCGGGCGCGCGGCTCCGCTCGGCCTTCCGGTTCTCGGCTCTGAGGCGGCACTCACTCGGGTACGTGCGCCCGTCGCTTCCGCAGACGGGTCCAGCGGTGACGCACGCGCACGTGCGCGCGCGCGCCCCCGCCGCCGCCGCCACCGGCGCGCGATCGCAGCGCAGGC
>JAKKZJ010000024.1:2537530-2551681 GCA_033441845.1 Pangasius mekongensis | reverse complement strand
CGCCGCCACCGGCGCGCGATCGCAGCGCAGGCCATCGCCGCAGCGCGCGCGGCCCCGCTCACCGCACGGGTCACCCTCGCCGGACGCGCACACCGCGCAGCAGCGGCACGCGTCCCTCACCACGCCGAAGTAGCAGGAGTCCGGGGCGGGCGGGCAGCGGGACGCATCACACGCATCCGGGCATTCCCGCTCCGGTCTGTGCGTGACGAGCCGCGCGCGAATGAGCGAGGCCGCGAGCAGACACGCCACCACTTTTACTTCCCACATGATCATGAGAGTTTGCGCTGCTGTTAGACAGAAGTTTGCCTGATGATCATCGCCTGCCTTCCCAAACTGCTACAAAGCCCCAGCACCAACTCGCAGGACTCAGCATCTCTTATCTCCTGATTGCGATTTTACTCCCCGCAGCTCCTCACGTGCAGTTCTAGTAAATCTACAGCATATGCACCATGAGGTTGAAGAGGAGGAGCCCTTAAGCAGGGCGCTTCAAATCCCACCCTGGTGAAAAAAGCTCACTGAACTTAATTATCTTATATTTATATATACTGTAGTGTCCTGTACTTGCAGACACACTGATTCATGCACCTAAAGTCTGGGGAACTATATTTGTAGTTAAAAGCCTGACTTTAACTGTGCTGAGTGTACTTAAATGTGCTAAAACGCATGATCAGTATTACAGATACAACTGTCCAGCCTTGTTTTCATTCCTAAAACACTACACTCCAAACTAAAAGATTAAAATAAACACATTTTTACTAAATACATGCATTTCCAGCATGATAGATACTCTCTGCATCCCCAGAGAAAAAGGAAAGACACGCCTGAGGAGGGAAAAGAGCTTAGTATTCAAAATGCCTGCCTTCAGAGACCAATTCCTGCCCCTGCAGTCACAACATGTATAACTTCATGCCTTCAAATACATTAAAGCTGATTATATACTGTAAAAGTATGAAGATTGCCACTAAATGGATGTTAGTCATTTGCTAACACCAGCAATTGTTTTATATATTAAAGAAACACAGTTCATACTTTTTTCCTTTTATAGTTAATGTTGTGAAATGTCCATGAAGCAGCTCCCTTGAAGAAAAAAACAAAACAAAACAAGTTGTCACATTAAAAGAAGCCAGAAATCACCAAGTCCTCTGTCCTGAAGACTTTTCATGTCGGAAAATAAAATTAAAAAAAAAAAAAAATTATTACAACTTTACCCGACTTTTACAAAGCACCAACACTGGAAATGGAGACTCCTTTCATAAATGCTATATAAATGTCTCCTTAGAGACAGCTTCAGCATGCCAATGATTACACATTTATTTATTTATTTATTTATTTATTTATCTATCTATCTATTTATTTATTTATTTATTTATTTATCAATCATTGCTTTAGCATTTCTAAGCAATAAGATATTTAGAAAATGTTTTTTTCCACCAAACCAGGGATTGCACCAGAAGTTAGAAATAAAGTTTTTCAGCCAATTTCCAGTATAACGAGCTCTTCAGCTACCTGATCCACCTCCCCTGCCTGATTTGAACTGCCATGCATGGTGCAAATTGGGCAGGGAACATGGACCGGGTAACCCTGAAATTCAACCATGCATCATAACATAAAGGGTCAAATATTTTTACAAACTGTTATTATGAATAGTATGGAGTACGGTGGTCTAAACTTTCAACTTTTTGGAAGCTACCTTACATATTTTCAAAACGTGGAAATTATTTGTAGTTTCTAAAGCCTAAAGAATTTTACAGCCTGAACAGGCCTACTTGGTGCACTGAGCCTCCCTGTCTACTTTTCTAGAGTATAAACTGTCTCATAGTAATTTTTTTTTTTTTGGTGATTGTAATGATGATTGTTGGCATTCTGAATTTTCACACGTTCTTTTGAAAGTTTATAATTGTCATAAAGCTAACCAGGCCGACGCCATCAGCTACTAAACAAAAATAACCGATTAAAAGTCTCAGCATCATCTTTTTGATTTGAGTCTGCTGGGAAGTGTTTTCATTGGTCAACATGATAGCATGCCAAAATTAACAAAAATGAAGAGACTTAAACAAACATGTAATAAACTGCTTGCTAATAAATTGCCTATTGAGAAATATGATAATTAAAATATTATGACCCTATACAGGTCTAGCACTAAAGAGCTACAGGAACAGAAAATCATGAAAGTTATTATTGTTATTACATTATTATAATTAAAATTAAAATCTATATCATGGACTGTGCTTTGTTCATTTATTCACCTTTGAAGCACAAGGTTCATTGGTAAAGCCAATAAATGCATTTGCCTTTTGAATCGGAGAGCTGAAGCAAAGGGGCTTTCAGTGATAATTACAGGATTATGTTATGTAGTAACGCTAAAGGCTTCTGCCCTTGTCCCAGTATTTAATGCACTGGGAATTGAAAACGGGTTGAGCTTGTAAGACGCAAATATGAAGCTTGTGAGACAACAACCCCAGTCCATTTATCTGCTTCAAGACGTCAATAGCGTAGTTTGTTTAATTTTACTGGCTACCAGCTGCAATGGTGTGAAACAGGACAATTGTTAAAATGCTGGAATTTTACAGCCAGAGAAGAAAAACACAATGCTTCATGGTATGTTAAGTGATACACTTTGTTTACACAGAAATCAATCATATTGTGAATTCAAAACCTTGTCATAGCAACAATAAAGCTCAGAAATCCTATACAGTATGTAAAGATCACTGGTTCAGATGTTATTCCTACTTTTTCTTCCTTGTAAACATCTTTAGTGGTACACCCCACTACATACCGCTACACTATTAGCAGTGTCAGTACAGGAATAATCCAAACTAACTTGATTCTTTTGCACAAATGTGTTTCACTTTTAAAGATAACCCATCCACCATTGGCCTAGTCATTTGCCTGATCATTTCGCAAAGAAAGTCGACTATATAATGCCTGTATGAAATTTCTCATGAGTGAAAAACAAATAAAAATATTGAAGCCCGACACACAAAACAACATGAACCTAAACCTTAATCCTTCCCCGAACCTAAATTTCTTTTAATCTTTAAACAAGATGCTACCACCTTCCTATATAATTTACTCAAGGACTAAAGATAGGAACATCAAGACTGTAAAATGGAAGCTTTGCACACACCCATCACCTGAAGACACACCTAATTTAGGGCGTTTAAATTTTCAATTTTCTTATTGGTATCTTGGTCTTTTGGAGTGTGGAAGCCCATGCTTCTGTTCTGGAAACTTCTGTATCATCTTCCAGAACATATTGATGTCCTCCTTGCTTAGGTCTGGGACAGGCTTTTTTATGTAGAACAGCATGACCTTGGTTTCATAAAAGAACTCTGGCTGAATGTAAGAGACCTAGAGAGACACATGGTATTAACATGCGGTGTGTGAAAAATGCTTTTTTTTTTTTTTTCAGTTCAGTACTCCATTGGCCATAATAATACAAGCCTTCAATTACATGCAAATTTAAGCATACATTTTTAGAAAACCTCTCTTATTGAATAGAAAAAAGTTAAACAAGAGCACTAAAACATTGAGCACTAATGCTCAAATAGGAATCCTACCTCATATGCAGACAGTGGTACTGCTTTATCTTTCTCATCCTTACTGTAGAATCGGAGAGAATCGATGGGATTTTCTTCTTTCTTTCCGTAGTCTATTTTAATAGGCTGTAATAGATAGTGATATAGTTCTTATTCATTCCAGAAGTAGTCAGGGTCAAGTAAATTTTGACTGAATTTAATGTGGACTTTGGTATCAAAGAAAATGTTTTCTAGAGTAAAATGATATGCAGTAGTAATCAGGGGAATTGTCATGTAAAATATATGAATACTTAATGAACACTGATATTATTTTAATGCATACCTTATGATGCTTTCATTTAAAGTGGTACTGAATACTCAATATTTACACATTCATTATATCTTCATTTTCCCATATTATTCTTTTTTAGCTGAATGTGGGTTCCATTACATGCACTTCATTCACGTTTCTGCGTGCATTAAGTTTAACCCTTGTCAAATTGACCTGTTTATCATTTTCAACAAAAGAAAGAGTATAGAAAAAAAAGATTTTTTCCACCTTAAACTCATTGGCCCTGGTTTATTTTCTGTGAGGAGCAAAAATTTGTGAACACACATCCTTGAATTTTTTTTTAATGTAAACCTCTCAGTGTAATCTTTTATCTGAAAAGTCTGTGTTCAAGATCAAGTGTTACCTTATGGGACATCACGGTAAACCACAAGAAAAGTGGTGGAGGGGCCTGATGTTCTCGATTTCAGGAGTTTAGCTAAAAATCTCAAAGTATTAAAACACTGCATGTTATAAGATTTTTTTTCTCTACTCACTCTGACTCTGAAGTCTTTTTCAGAGAGCTCTGACTTCTGAATGCACTTCAGCCAGTACGTCACCACTTTCTACATCACACACACACACACACACACACACACACACACACACACATACACACACACACAGGTCCACTTAGGTTAAACATTCAACATTGAATCAAAAAATTTCAAATAGATACATGGTGTATTGTTCTCATCACAGATGTGACTGCTATATTTTCATGTGTTTCAGGTGACTGTAAAAAAAAAAAAAAAAGTTAATCAAATAAAATTCAAATGTTGTGGACGCCCCATTACTACTGACCCACACATACGGTTTACAATCCACATGGTGACGCCCAGAAACCTGCTGCTGACCAGACTACTGATTGGTGTAGGGATTGAATATCCAACCATATGGAGCAAATGACTTAAAAGTCTTGTTTGTCAGCTCTGGGATTGCTGTTTATAGTACAGATCATTTAAATTATTAATATTAATATTAATTACATAATCTTGAGGCAGGTTGGGAACTCCACTTGGTCCATATTGTAAAGGGTCAGAAATTTTTACATATTTTTATGAGCTAAAATTACATATTTTTGTTAATTGAGAATGGACTATGTTTTATTCATCTATAGTTACATTTAATGTTCCTATTTTCATTTAAGAACTGTAGGCTAAATACTGAAGAGTAAAACCAAATAAGCCTGTATCAAGGCACCCTCGGGTGGGAAAGCAGACAGGCTTCTCCTCTTTATTCCACTAAAGAGTAGCCCATCTGTAGCTTAGCTGATACCTTAGCTGATGTCTTTACTGCAAGTTCACTGAAAGTGATAACACTACCCATTTAACATTTCTGTTAGAAAAATCCAACGTATCCCAGTGACAATGGTGTTAAAAATAATTTGTAACGCTATATTAACAACTGCAATCAAGTAAATATTAATGTGACTAACCTCTTGCTGTTCTACAGTGTTCAAATCTTCCAGCTCCTCAGGCTGGAAGATTTTGCTACCAACACAGCTGTAAAGATCACGTTTCTCAATTCTCTCAATGATTTCCTTTGCTTTTACTGATGAGCGCTTGATGTCCTGAAGAATGTCATCTGTAGAACAGAAGAGGAAAAACTAAACAAGACTCCAGTCATCAATACTGTGGTATCTGAGACACTGAGCTAACAGGAAGCACTTTTTACAACCACGGTGATCAGAAAAGCATCTCAGAATGCATGACACATCAGTATCCACTCTTGTCAGCCAAGAACAAGAATTTTAGGTGATCATGGGTACAGAGTCACCCAAACTGGACAGATGAAGACTGGAAAAAGACCAGGTGATTTTTTTCTAATGTTCAACTGTCCAGTTTGGGCGAGCCTGTCAGTGTTATGGCTTTGTCCTGACCACTAGAGGTCTCCCTTGAGTGTTTTTGTTAGTATTTTTTGTGTCTGTAATTAAGTTCATTGCTTTCACCTGTGCCTGGGTTCCTGTGTGTGTATTAAATTGCCCTATTTGTTGGTTCTCTGCTCAGTGTTTCTCTTGCTATGACCAACTCCTAGTCATTTTCTGACTGGTCTGGTTTGGATTAATCTACAAACTGCCTGTTTTTGGGAATTGGGATCTTGTTTTGTTTTTGCCAGATTTAACCTTCTGGAATTACCATGTGGCGCAAGGGTAAGGCATCGGTCTGTCACCCCAGAGACCCAAGTGCAAGTCCTGCTCCTGACAGAGCCTGTGTCAAGAATAGCCTCAGATTTTTGTTCTTGGTTGACAAGTGTGGAGCCTGACGTGGTCTTCTGCTGTTCTAGCCTATCCACCTCAAGGTTTGATGTTTTGTGCATGCTGAGATGCTTTTCTGCTCACCACAGTTGTAATGAGTGATTGAGTTACTATATCCTTCTTAGGAGCTCTAATCTGGCCATTTTCCTCTGATCTTGATCTGTATCTGCATGATTTTTTTATTGTGCTGCTGCTGCATGATTGGCTGATTTGATAACTGCATGAATGTCCAGGTGTTCCCAAGAAAGTGGATGGTGAGTGCATATGCAAATAGGTAGGATATTATGCCAAGTTGTTTCAGACCATGATCACAATGGTTCATGTATTTATGATGGTGGGCAACTTTAGAAATATTTTAAGAGAACCTGTGATTTTCAGGTATGTTTCAGGTGCCTTTACTGCCTCAGAGATTTTCATGCCATCCAGCTTAAATTCATCTTCAGCTGCCAAAAGTGCATCAACAATCCTGAAAAAAGAGGGAAACGTCATGGGGAAAACCTGCATTCTTATAACATAACATAGTTCTGCTCATAAGTTCACATACCTCTGGTAGAATTAGTAAAATGTTTACCTTTTCAGAAATATAAGTGATCATACAATTCACATTTCTTTTATTTAGAAATTTCCATGTATATTAATCATAACAATAACTGAAGTTATGCAATGACCCTCATCAAAAGTTTACAAGTTATACATTTACATTAAGAATCTGTACGTGTGCTTTTTGATTGCAATTAATGTATGTGCATGGAGTGTCAGTGTGTTTCTTAGTTACTGGGGAAGCCTTGTGCATTTAGTGTATGCCTGTACTGAATTTGCTGAGTACTAGAATATGGGCAAAGCAAAAGAACTGTCAAATGATCTGCGAGGAAAAAGTAACTCAACGTAATAAATTAGGAAAAGGTTATAAAAAGATCCAAAGGTTTGAAAATGCCAATCAGCATTATTCAAACCCCAATAAAGAAGTGGAAAACGAGTGTTTTTTTTGCCACCACTTTGAAACATCCTACTCACAATATGCCAAACAGCATCTAGAAAAACCTCTGGAATTCTGGAATAAAGTAGCTTTATAGTCACAAACAAATGTTATGTATGGCGAGGGATCAACACGGCCTATGAAGAGGAATACATCATCGCTACCAGTGGCACAGGAAATTTGGTCAAAATTGATGGCAAGTTGAATGTCGTACTATCAGAAAATCTTGGAGAAAAATTTGCATGCAGCAGCTGCATCTGGGGCGCACATGGACTTTCCAACATGACAATGATCCAAAGTACAAGCCCAGATTGACCCTTCAGTGGCTACAGAGGAAGAATGTGAAGGTTCTGGACCATTTTCTAAAAATGGCAAACATCTTCCAAATTCTGCCAGGGGTATATAAGCTTATGTGCAGAACTGTAAGGATAACAGTATGATTAGGAAAGGGAAGAAATTGGTGTTATGTAGTTATATCTTTGTTTAAATCACATGTGATTATGTAGGGCGGCCTGATTTTAAAGGTGAACTCACATCATTTCAATCACCACCTTAACCCTGTGTTGGTAGGCAGTGTGGTGAAGCAGGTATCGAACATGGAAAAGTTCATACATGTTCAGTGCTTCCTGAAAGGCACAAAAGAAGAAAATTCAGTATGGATTTATATGAAAATGTTATGTCAAATGTATTTTAGAATAAACATGATTCCCACATTTAGTTTACCTTGTCTCTTATGCAGATCTGCTTTTCATTTTTCTCGTTGATGCAGACTCGTGCAAACATCACGTAGCGTTCATGGGAGAAGTTGCTTTTCATTCCCAGATGGAGGCAATCTCTGGAAAAGGAAATTTTATATATATATAGATAGATAGATAGATAGATAGATAGATAGATAGATAGATAGATCTATCTATCTATCTATCTCATTATACAATACTGTTCCCTACATCTGTACATAATAAAATAAGGGCAAATGTGCACGTCACACATAAATGGTGAGTGCAAGCACAGCTCCATAACTCACCTACTGAAATAATCCATTTTGTCAACATCAATACCTGTGCGTTTATTGGCCACAATCTCATACAAGTAGGACTTTTCTTTGCCTCTACATTGCCCCTGCAAGAAATAAAATATACAAACAATATGTAACAGCAAGTTAAATTCAAGTTGTTTTTTTTACATTTATTACATCTTTGTTTCAACATCTATTTTATTATTTTCATTAAATGCTAAAGTTACAAAGTATTATTAGTAGTATTATTATTATTATTATTATTACTTCCTTAGTAGGTGGATTGATGAGCTCCTTGATAAACTCAATGTCATTCTTGTCGAATCCATATTTACTTTCCATGATTTCCTTAATCGTGTAGGTTTCATTGTTCTTTTTGATTTCCTTAGTGATGAGCAATTCAAACATTTTCAACGATGCTGCTTCGTGCTACTCCATAAGAACAGAAGCAAAGAAATAAGAGGTTACAGAAAAATTAAAGGTATAACTTTTATATGATTGTACAGAGATTTGCACATTTGATTTGCTCACATTTAAAATGTGTTGAGATGCTATAAGAATGAGAAATATTTATGAAAGACATTTAATTATCCATTTTACTGATTTGCATTTAAAACATTTAATCCTTTACCTCCCACTTCAGTTCTTGTGCCTCCTTCATGAAAACCTCAAATACATGAGAGAATGGGCCATGACCTTAATTTGAAAAGAGGATTGATTATTTACTCTATGTGACACAATTTTTGTTCCTTGGTAGTAAGTGGTGTTGTCTAAATGTTTATGCCTCAAAGTATAGAAAATGACTATTAATCCCCTCAGATTTTGCTCTTGCGAAAAGGACATTGGTATTTACCTATTTTCATTGAGTGAAAATACAGCGAATTTGCATCTTTTCGTTCACATAAAGTCAGAAGAAAACAACATATGAATCAAAATTAACATGAATTTATACTAAAGTTATACAAAAATGACCACAAAAGATTTAGAAGTAAGTAGTTTTTCAAGATTTATGATTATATCGTTAATCACTTTCAGGAAGCAGCCCCCAGATGTGGTCTACCATCATGTTCTCATTATATTGTCCTTGGTAGCGGCGTTCAAAGTCCAGTACATCCTGATGGAAGGGTTTGCCTTGCTCCTCTGAGTTCACTCCCATGATCTACCTGAATTTATCAAAATGAGCATAAAGGATATGGACTTTGAGAGACATCCTGCAGCCCATTGTGCTGTACTAACAAGCTCCACCTAGTTTTTGGCTTTGTGATTGCCCAGGACCCCACGGACCACTAGAGCTGTGACAAATTGTTTCATAATGCCCAAATTGATGTGCAGTGTTGGCATCAGCACCTTCCGGGGGTCCACCAATGGCTCCCACTTGATGTTTTTCATCTCCACAGCAAACTCGGTCTGCTGTGGCCAGTCCCACCTTTGGTAGTGCACCTTGGTGTCCCTGCTGTCCCGAAGACAAAGATAGCAGGTAAAATTGGTAAAGCCTCCTTGGAGACCCATCTGGAATGCCACCATTTTGAAGCCTCTGATGACTTCTCAGCCATATTCATCATACTTCAAGGTGTCCAGCAATGTGTTGATGCTGTCGCAATCCTCTTTGAAGTACACCAAGTGAGCTAGGGGAAGTGATGGGTACTTGCTCCTGTTATGGAGCTGTGAACGAAGAGGCACCACTTGTTCGGACTATAGGCGATTTCAATTGCCTCAAACAGACTGGCCACATTGTAGCAGGAGCAGAGCCCATCTTGGCAGGAGAAGAAGATGGAAAAAGCTTGGTGACACGTCCTAGGACCTGGAACTTGCACACTTTCATCCACCAAGTTCTACTGCTCGAGCCTAGACGTCAAAAAATTCAGCATTGAACTTGGTGAGACCAAGATCTCTGATGAAGCCATCTAAGAAAAATACTGAAATGTTTTGTTTTAGGCAGCTGGAACTAAACTAAACTGAGCCCCTGTATTTATACTACTATTTAAATTACTGGATAGTTCTAGAAAGTTCTAGAAGTCTGGAATGTTCTGAAAAACAACATATTTTGAAATTTAACTATTTTCCAGAACAGTTTGCTTCTTTTCATTCGCATAAAGTCAGGAAAAAAACAAACATTTTGAAATGTACCTGTTTTTTTCTGACTTTATGCGAACGAAAAGACGGAAATTCACCTGTTTTCTCAATGAAAATATAGGTAAATTTCAAAATACCACCATCACAAAACCAAAGTTTGAGGGGAATAATAGCCATTTTCTATACTTTTGCTATAAGCAATTTAGGAAATAACACTTACTACCCAGGACCATAAATAAATTAATTTGTTACATAGTTTAATCAGAATTAAATCCTTACATAAGATTTAGTAATAATATAAAGTGATGCTATATATAGGTATATAACAGCATATTGCCCAAGAGTCAAACAGGCAATATCTATTAGAAACTGTGACGACGGGCCGTTCCACCCCTATCAAAAGAGGTGGCAAATCGCACCTCCTCCAACAGACACAGCGGTGCTGAATGGATGGCGCCAGCTCAGCACCACTGGTATGGACAGCCAAGGTGCACGTGGCAAGGGAGGGGAGAAAGGTAAGAAGACACGGCTGGGAAGAGATGATTGCCGCAGCCGCTCCCTCTCTCCGCCGGGGAAGATAAAAGACGACATTCTCAGAGGTGCGTGAGGAGAAACTGGTCGAGAGCTGATATGATTTTGTCTTTCTCTAAACATTAAAGATTCACGCCCAGATGAGCCCTTCCAAAATTTCAGTGGGGGGTGGAGGGAATGGCAATGTATGCAAGTCATTGTAAATCACACAGATATACAGATTATAATTGTCTCTTGTTGTGCCACAAGCCAGTTGTGACAGTTTAATACACAGAGAATCACTCACCCAGGTCATGACACAATCCTGCAATCTGAACACAGAGTTCATCTTTATCTTTTTCTTTTTTATCTTTTTCGTCTTTATCTATTTCTTGAGCTCTCAGACTTCGCACAAGTTCCCCTGCCAGATGAGCCACACTGTGAATGAAAGCAATATGTAGTATTATTAGCTGATTATGGTGTGATAACATTATTGCAAGACATTACATAATGATTTTGCTGGATATATTGTGCAATTATATTTAAAAAAAAAATTTTTTTTTAAATGTAGAAAATATCATAGTTTATTATTATTATTATTGTTACCCTAAATCAGCTGCCACTATGTCCACCAAACATACCCGATGGAGTGCTCAAATCGGTTGTGAGAAGCTCCTGGAAAGACGAAATAGCCTGCACCCAGCTGTTTGATGTTCCTCAGGCGCTGAAACTCTGGTGTGTCAATGATTTTTACCAGCAGAGGATGCATCTTGATATGGCCATGGACAGAGTCATTGAAAATCTGTGATTTAAAAAAATAAATTGTCCCCGCTCCATTACTCGCATAGCGACATCTATCAGTGTTAATCCCATTAATGGTATGTCCATTACAGTTTAAGTGTCTCACCGCCTGAAAGGTGAAATATTTCATTCTAATGTTAAGGTGTTCAAAAAAACAATAGTCTAGTCTTCTCTTAGTTTCTTTGATGTACACCTGATCATATTGCTTGCAGGAGAGATGAAAAAACTCCTGCCATGGTGCACGAGGAATGAAGAGTAACAGAAACAGATTCCTTAGGGCCTGTGATTTTAGTAGCTGTGTTGCATGAAGAAGTAACATAGTCAATATTAGGGTGATCATTTCATTCATTCCAGACAAGCATGTTCTTGGTGTTTTTGCTATACTTTTGACCAGTTGGGCAAATCATTTTTTGTTTTTCTTTGGGATATTCACCTTTAAATCCTTTGTCAGCAAGAGTGGTTCTATGAACCACAAATAACCACTGGGGTATCCACTGAGCATCTGGATACCCCCTTTTGTGTTCTGCTACTGAACACAGGGGTGGCAGCATCCCTGCTGAATATACCAAGAGTTGGGCAGTTCTTTCAGCCAACCTTTGCAGATATGGTAACTCTAACTCCGATCTGGAAGACACAGTCAGCCTCATAGTGCTCTATGGCAGGGAAAACCTTCATGCCTTCACATTCCAATTCATGAAGCATGGATAGCATTATGCGCTTGAACTAATTCTCCTGGGACAAATATCGGCTCCTGGGTAGTTGGTGGTCATACAGCCTTTATGTTAGCTTACCATGGCAAATGCCACCATTTCACCATTCCAGTGCCCTTTCAGTTTACTGGACTTGACTGTCTCGTAGTACTCAGTCACCAACTCTTGCTGGGCCCCAGTTTGTACCCAGTCATTCAGCCCCTACACCCCATTACCCTCACGCACCCCAGGCACGCACGATTTTCCAACAATGACACATAGTCAAATATGATGCAATATGTGCCATAATTGTCACAGTCATGCAGCAATCATTCCCTAGATCCCTCACAGCCAGCCAGTACAGGTTCTGAATGGCAAGGAACCCTGATGGTTATAGTTACATACATAACTAGCATTCTGTTTAACTCCACAGCCTACACAACTGCCAGGGGATGTGTGTGACATCAGGACAACAATGGGCCTGTTTTATTGGTCATTTAGTAAACGTATCTGTTATCTGTAAATGTTTATATACGGATGTGGATTATATTCAGACTTTGATAAATGCTACCTTCACAGTGCTGATTTACCTCCAGTGATACTTATGTTTGGGTTTTTCATTGTTAATGTCAGCAAGATGTTGTGGATATGATTTTGTGGGGATTGCACAGCCTGTCTGGTGAGTGGGAAGGCTGGGCCACCTATGCCACCACCCTTCCTGAAGTAGGTAGTATCTGAAGTAGGGGGCTTGTGGGAGCTTGGGCACAAATTCATCTTGATATTTGGACCAATGCTTCCTTGTAATGGTCTATGATCTCTATACAATATGGCCAGAATTAGTGTCCACTGGGTCAGTTACTGGTTAACTTCTTGGTGTTGCTCTTCAACTTATAGCTATCGCAATGCACCACAGTTTGTTTTAGCAGACATTGGTGAAGTGACAGAGGCATTAAGCACAGCTGCAGAGCTTTTACCACCCAGAGGCAAAGAGAGACAGCAAGAGAGAGAGAGAGACAGGTTGCAGAGAGAGATTCAATCAGACATTAAAAATGGCATTAGAGCTCATATAGCTGATGCCTTCTTATTGCCTGTGACCCTAATCTAAAATGATTAGTAGCAAGAAGGGATTTTTAGTGGTGAGGAGGAAATGCCTAAAGGGGCACAGTTTAGGGCCCATCTGATGTTTTAAATGAAGGGCATACAAAAGCTTGCTAGACGTCTGAGGGTGTGAACCCCTTGACGGAAGGTAGTGCAAGGCAGGTAGGGCTAGAAGATGGGACCAGATTTTGTTGGTTATCATCTTGCTCAGCTGGTTAGGTTACTGACCACTGTGCTATAAGGAGGGCTGTGTTGAGAAATGCAGACCTTTGCTCCTGGATCACTGCTATCGGTTGAGACATATCTGCTACCAAGTTGTTGATTCATCTAGTAAATACTTCAGACTAATCAACAAGTTGTTTAGACTGAGGAGCTTGGGACAAATAAATGAAAGTCTAGCCACCCAGCCTCTACCTCCTACCTCTTCACAAGAGAGCACTTAACCATTACATTACTAATAAAAACACACTATGTATGTAACTACAAAACTTCTCACCTTGAACTCTTCTGTAGCCATATTTTGCCCAGAACATGAAACCTTGTTTCAGTGGAATAGACAAGGGAACAAAATTAAAGTAAATATGTTGTATAATTCACACAAATTGAACAAGTTCAGCTTAGGCATTTCCATATGTTAAGATCAAAATAGCTATATTCATTCACTCATTCATTCATCCTCAGTAACTGCTTTATTCTTGGCTCAGGGTAGCATTGAATCCTTCTGCACAACCCTGCTGAGTCTATCTTTATAAATATTACACTGTTAAACCTTTGAAGATTAGAAAGGAAAGTCAGGAAGGCTTTGAAGGGGATGAAGAGTGGAAAGGCAGTTGGTCCTGACGACATCCCGGTGGAGGTCTGGAAGTGTCTAGGAGAGGCAGCAGTG
>JAKKZJ010000024.1:2498861-2517364 GCA_033441845.1 Pangasius mekongensis | reverse complement strand
TGATTAAAAAAACAATGTCATACATTTTATCCGTTTATAGTTACATTTAATGTTGCGGAATGTCCAAAAAACAAGTTATTGTTCTCACTTATGTTATAGCAGCTATAAACAGTCGTTCCCTCACAAGCCTCTCTTGTTTTTCTCTTTCTTTTGAAGTTAAGAGGAAAAAAAAAAACGCTGCTTATCTTGTTACCAAAAACTCTGATGATTTGGTGGAAAATTTAAAGTTACAGCTTTACATCTGACTATTACAAAGACCCATTCCATAAATGTTAAATAAACATCTCCTGCTGGAAAACTTCAACAGGACTGTGCTATAACACGCATAATGCATTTTCTTCGATGGCTAGATGACATTAATAAATAATAATAATAATAAAAAAAAGTGTTGTCGCAGCCGGCCCTACTGTCAGCAGCTGTTATAGTAAAACCTAATCCACACTTTCATCGTTGATTATTTTCCTGTAACAGCATACCCCCAAGTGTGTTATTCCTTACATGGCGGCATGGCAGCGAAGGATGCCATGATTATGGTCCATGAACATTCACAATGGCAGAGCACTCGATGTTCTCTCATCTTCTCTGTCTACCTATGAGCTATCTTAAAAAAAAAAAAAAAAAAAAAAAAAGATCACTGATCAACCATTCTGGCATCTTTATTTCTTCAGTAAATGCTCCAACTGGGTCTTTAGAATTTTTAAGTACAAAAGACAAGTCTTCAAGGGGTGAAACAGAACAAGTCTAACACACTCCACACATGCTCCAGAAATTTCAATAAGTTTTAGATTTGTGTTTGAACAGCATTCCCAACACGCCCCAGCCACCTTCCTTTCACAACTTAGAAATGCGCATAATATGTGCAGCTCAAGATGAGGAGTTGTGAATAGAAATGATTTTTTTTCCAATAGGAACAATGACCCCAGATAGATTGTCCTCCAGATTTTCACACCGAGGCTCTGATTTACTAAGATCCAAATAGCGAGGCTAATTTGCATGTGCAGTCTAATAAATTGTGCGTGCAGTTAATGGGTGTGTTGTGAGCGATTTACAAAAAGGAATTGCGTAAATGAAGTCATGTGCAAAGTTGCACGAGGAAGCAGCTAATTGTTCTCAATAGCCGGCACCAGTTCCTATATGTGTAATATATAGAACATATTTGTCTACACACTGTAGGTAGAAACACACCAAACTGCAATATTCATTAAGGCAAACACACAAAATGTGTAATTTGAAAGCTTGATAGCTTGTGTTCCGGGCGTTTAAAGATGTTTTAAACATGCAGATTCCTTTATAACTCTATAGCGTGTCATATGAAGTAGCATAACCAGCTATCAGTTAGCGTACAAATGGGGGATTTGGAGTCATAAAACTCAATCTGAATGCGGCACATGAAAGGTTATAGTTTTGTTTATATGTTATTTTAAATACACTTTGTTTTTGCCTTCCCCCCACCATTTTTTTTCCCCCCACACCAATTTATAAAGGCAATTCGTAACATATGGTTAGTGGTTTCAGGAATCAGCTTCTGCTTTTAGGGGGAAAAAAAAAAAGTCTGTACACATGATTTACACAAAGAATTTTGCACATAAGGTCCAGGGCTTGACAAATCAGTACATTTAAAAACAAATAGCCAAGACAAGCAGATTTCTAGTTCATTTATTCCTAATTTCTCAGTTAGGAATAACAAGTACCCTACATCTTAGTGACATTTAAAAAAAAAAAAACCAGTAGTTTTCATTGTTATATGGTTTATATGCAAGTAATGTGCTTCACGGTGGTGTAATGCACCTCTGCGGCGTAAGCGCATGCTACTCGTTCTCATCATGTGGGAAAGTGTGAGGCCAATCGGTCATGTAACTCTCCTGCCTACTACATGCAGATACTTCACGGTTTAACATAACAAGAGAAAATAAAGACACTAGCCAGACTTGATGATAATAATATCTTTTACATGTAATGCATGGACAGAACACCAGATCTCGCTCATAGGCAAAACGATGGCCTGTGATTTTTTTATTTATTTATTTTTTATTTTTTTCTCAAAGAGTGGAAAAACATGCACTACCTGAACATATGCTTGTTCATTTCTCTGGATAAATGGATAAATAAGAGCCCTGAGTTGTGTTGTGTAAGTCCACTATTACAATCACTCTATCCCTTCAGATATATTAACTTTAACTTAGTTTGGTGGTTTATACAGTATGACACAATTATGGTCATAACTATGATTAGCTTCATTACCGTTTTTTTTTTTCTTTTTTCAAAACCTTGTTTTTCATAAGTATAGACCTGTCGAAAAGACCTAGTTTACTTTTCCATGGTTAAGCCTCCAGGTTTTTTTTTTTTTTTTTAAGGCTGCAGGTGGGTGGTTGTTGATTTTTGCTCTAGTTTATGCTTTTAGATATTTATGATTTGGCCTGTGAGTAATCCAGCATCTTTTATACTGGACAAACTTGCCCTTCACATTCACAGTACTATGACTCATCGTTCCTGCTGCCTTTGTAATTGCGATTCAATTAGTTTAAAATTAAACCTAATTTGCATGTGGTCTTTGTGGTAAATGTGGTTTCATCTATGACCTACCTCTGTCTTTCTCTATATAAAATCTTTGCCTGTCGTTTTATATAGGCCGGACTTATGCAAGTCTTCGAAGGGAGATGAAACCGTTAACACTCTTTCAAGTGACATTAAAATGCAGTAACGATGTATCACCAGCCTGTCTTTGCTCTCCGATCGGAATTTAATGACAATGTGTGTCACAGTGAATTTGTTTCTCTGTCTTATCTTATTTGCATTGGGAGATTAATTCCGTTTCAATGATGTTAATGTATTGTAAATTGCTTTTGCAAGTGGTTCCGTTTGGTATTTAAGTCCCCGTGGGATGTCTTTGTTAGACAGGCTTGTCTTCAAACAGCATTGCATGAGGGCATGGAATACGGTTAGAGAGAGTGTTAAATATGCAGCTCCAGACATCTTAACTTAGGTGATGGAGGGAGAGGTGCAAGGGAGAAAAAGCTGAAGGTGAGTTGTTCGACTTTGATTCTGCTTTGAACCGTTGGCCCACAGCGTTTTTTTTTTTTTTTTTTTGGTTGGAAATCAATTCACACATCTTTTACCCTTTCACTGGGTTTCGTCTTGTATGTATACTGTATATTAGTCATATTACTGATTATGCACATGCATAGTCTTAATGATTTCCGAACTCTTCATTTACTTTTTCACATTTATGATGATTATGTTCATGAGAGTCTTCTTTACTAAGGTAAGGGAGAAAAAAAAAAAAAACACTTTGAAGATGCGCAGCAGGGTTCTTCTGGCTGAGGACAGCAGTTTTCCCAGAAACCTCCTCACCTCTCCCCATGAGCACGGTCAACGGAGACAGCTGAGCACACACCAGACACGCTTTACTTTCCTATGACCTTCATGAACTCAGTATGTTCACTTTTACAAGTGTGTGTGTGCGAATTGAGTGAATTGAATGGCAACCATACCTAGTAAGAGAGTAGGGTCCAAAAAGCTGAATCCACCATTTTTTTCTTCTTAAGGTTATTTTACTCTTGCTTATTATTCTCAATTCTCAATTCAGAAGGTTTTAATTAACTGTCTACAACAGCAGCTCCGGCTTGTATGGTGGAAGCGCCGTGTAATCGGTTTTAAAAACATCCACTGACATAATGAAGCTTTCTGTAAGGAGATGTTTATTTAACATTTTTGTTCTTTAATAAATAGAAAGTAGGACAAAATGTATTCAACACCACAATAGATCTACAACCAACAGCAGAATAGATATACAAACCTCATTAATAGTGTAAAACTATCAAAGCACAAACATAAATATCTTTTTTTTTTCCAAAGTTTTGGGATTTTAGTATTGGTAAAGTTAATGAGTCACCAGCAGTCCACAGATATCTGTTGTACACTTCTCTGGCCACATGCTTCAGAATCTTGAAGGCTGCAATTTGGCTGCTGTGTTTGAGCACCTATGGGCTTAATCCAAACATTTGAATACAGTAACTGGAGCTAGATATATTAATTGGATAGTCACTAAACTAGCTAACAGCAGCCCATCTGATGAGTAAACATGATCCTCTTGTGGGTTTGCTCACAGGCTCTGGTAAAGATCTGTGATTGTTCAGTTGCAAGGTTTAGTAAAATAGCTCCTTGCTTCTAGTAGGAGTAAGCAGTTCTTGGCCAACTAAAGGTCTTCCTTATAAAACTAGGTTACTCTTGAACCCAGGTAATAAAACTGAGACAAATCCATTTTTATCTGTTTGTGAAATCCTCAAAAAAACCTTTCATCCTGTTTACTTCATTAATTCAAATTGCCATATACAGTATATACACATACATATTTATAACAGTTTGTAAAATGATTAAAAAAAAACATTTTAAGTAGCTGTTCATTAATTGCAATAATCTTTCACACAAATGCTTCCAGTGCTAACTCACAAGCCTTATTATTGTGTAATCATGCCTTTATGTCTAGCAGACTGTTCTGATTAAATCTCTGTAGCGGTACTCCAAAATCCCCTTCCTGCTTATCTCTGAAACGCTATTTCATCCCTTTTGTCTCATGAAGTGGTCGCTTACAAATATGACTTTCCTAAGAAACCGAGCAGCTCCGTTATTTTTGTGGCGCATTATGACTCAAGTAACCTGTCCCTGGTTTAAAAATGTGAGCGCAGCTGTGCTTTTCCATCAAACAGGAGTCCCAGATTGTGATGTTTTCATTTCTTACAATCAAAAAATATCCTGGATATGTGGTATCCAGCTGCTATAATCGAGTGTGCTGGTGGGAATAATATTCTTCTGCACACACTCCAGCCTCCCAGCTTTATTCTTCCTAGGTGAATTTTGGACATATAACTTCATAGAGAGTGTCACTTCTTTCCACAGACACACAGGCTCCATAACACACTTCCCGAACTAACAATCTAGCAACAGTTCCTTTAGCTGGACTTTGGTTTATCGTGATCCAGCTATCTGAGAAGCTGGCTAGTGCCAGTGGCTATCCTGCTAAAGAAGCCAGCTTGGTCTGATAAGACCTGGTAGACCAGCTTTTAATCGGACAGCTTAGGGCAGACATACATTGCACATGTTCTGAACACATGCCTTCTTAGACTTTATGCGCCAGTTCTCCTGATGGTTGTATAGTATCATACAATCATATACTATACTCTGAAACAGAGAGTATGGCTTGGCTTTATATCATTCACAGTTTGCTCAGTCTTGGGTTTCATCTCAAATGGCATACGAAAGAGTGTACAGCAAATAAGAAGTGGTGTTGTACTATTTATATAAGCAATAAATCCCTCGGAGACGTACTGTTATAGGAAAATAATCAGTGATGGTTTGGTGTGATGTCACCCGACGCAAAGCAGAGTCACAGTTACTACCTTGAAGTTGATTATGTCCCAATAAGAGCGCATCCTGAAGTGTTCTATTCCACTTATACCACAGCAATTTGCCAACATTGTTTTAAAATGAACTAAATGATGACACATTGTACTTTTTCTCCATTTATAGTTACATCAATGTTGCGGACCATCCATAAAACAAGTTAGCACTTGTAATCGTTTTTTGTTGACAACTGTATAGAGTCATTTCCTCACAAGCATCTTTTTTTTCCTGTCTTGAAGTGAATTAAAAATGCAGCTTGTCATGTCTATCCTGAAGACTTTACATTTATAGCTTTATTTATGACACTGACACTGGAGACTCCTTCCAAAAATGTTACATAAACAGCCCCTTAAAGAAAACATCACCATCTCAACAACTACACAACATAACTTTATGTTATGTTTATGTGTTCCTGTGAACAATGGAAATATAGTGAAATGATAATGGATGAGAAAAGCACCTTAGAAAGCAACTTAAATGACAGAAAATTAACACCTTCTGCCCAATCAGAATCAAGAATTCAACAGTGCTGTGGTACAAAACATGTCTATGATATTGCATCTTTTTGCATCATACATTGCTGCAAAAAATATAGTCTAAAATAGCCTACTAGTTTGATGAGTTGGGTTTTGGCAGCTAGTAGGTGGCCGGATTACACTGAATTACTTAGCAGAATATTAAGAAATACTAATTTACATTATATTACAGTTTTAGCATTGGAGATTTTCTTTAGAAAAAAAAAAAAGTGAACCAAGAATGGCAAAACAAAAGGGAAAGGATCAAAATTCTTTATCCTAAAATGTAGCAAGAATTCAGGCCTAGTTGTTGCAACATGTAAACACACTGAAGCAAACATGGCCAGCTCAGGTGCAAATTATACCAGTATTGGTGGTATAATTTTTCAGCTTGCTGTAGTTGATTGGTTTTTAATCCTCGAGGGAGCGTTATATAAACTCTGGCACCACATTTATAAATTTCAGTATACATGTGTTCAGCTTTCAAAATGACACATGGTTGCAGTGTGAGTTAGGGATGAGGGCTGTTTTTTTTTTTTTTTTGGGCAGTAGAACATCCTTTATAGATGACAGATGGAGCAAAAGATTCCATTGCTGTACTCGACGTAGTCATGTTTTTTCCCCCTAATATGATTATGACAAACTTTGTACGTCACTATGGAGTTAGCTGTATTAGATCATGTGTTTTCCCATTTTGCAATTATTTTTTTGACAAAGTCCTTCTGTTAACTTAATGCACAGCTTTACTCAAATCTTAAAGCCTGAAAACTTGGACATTTCTAGTATTCCAGCTGGTGCAGTCCTTCATATTGAATTGTATTGGCTTCCTTTGGTGTAATTTCCAATTGTTTTAGACCTTTTAAACAACCTCTAGGTCTCTTTCAATTTTGCCCTTCACCCGACTTAGCAATGTAGTTGTTTTCAATATCCATCCGTCACTTTTTTCCAGATCTTTAATAAAATTGTTGCAGGTCACTACAATTCAACTAACTGAAATGTATTTAGTATTTGTTTTAGTGTGAAGATTGTATACGTTTATGAGTAGAATCTGAAACGTTAGCCAACCTAGTGGCCATTTGAAACTAGCTTAAAAATCAGCCCAGTGGTAACATGGTAAAGCTGTGCTTTGTCTTATTAAATAGTAGACGTTAAATAAGTTATTGTTATAGTTTATTGTGATAATGTAAATAGAACCACCTTGTTTTTCAGATACTCCACAACATTAAATCTAGCTAGAAATGCATAAAAAATATCATGGGTCATCATCTTATAATAAATCATTGTAATCATTGGCAAATCTAGAAATAAAACACTTTGGGATGTTCTGATACAGGCAAATAACAAACTTTCCACCTGGTAAGAGTAACTCTGCTTCGTATCAGGCCACAAAATTGCTGATTATTTTCCTATAATAGCATATCTTGTTGTGTGTGTGTGTTTTTTTTTTTTTCATTCATTTTCCTTCTTCTTTTTCTGGTGAGCATTGTAGTACTAACAGGCTGGCAAGATCAGTCCAGACTTCACTATCCCCAGCCACAGATTCCAGCTCCTCCTGGCAGATCCCCAGATATTTCAAGGCTAACTGTCAGATACTTTCTCTCCAGCGGGTCCTGCATCTGCTATGGATTCTCCATCCAGTGAGATGTGCCTTATACAGCTATAGTGGGAGCCAACCAGAAGGTATCCTTGTAAGGTGTCCAAACCACCTCAACTGACTCCTCTCAATTCAGAGAACCATTGGCTGTACTCCAAAGCTGTCTCAGACTGTCAAGCTCCTCACCCTATCTCAGAGAGTAAATTCAGCAACCCTTTTCCATAGCCTAGGTGGGAATCGCATTGTTCCCACAGAGTCTCCTCTCCAGAACCCTGGCATAGACTTTTCCTGGGAAGATGAGGAGTGTGATTCCCATATTATTGGAAGACACCCTCTAGTCACCTTTTTTGCCATTCCAAGAGCTTTGCCCAAGATCTCCATGCAACAATCCTGAAGAGAGGGCATGCCTACTAGGTTAAGGAGTTCCTCCTACCATCACTCAACAATATCCACATTAGAAGTCAACACTTCCCTGCCCTTGTGCTTGTGCATGGTCTCGTCTCCCCCTCCTGAGGCCAGAACATCTTTTATTCTTTACTTGTTGACCGCTAACCAAAACTCTGTGCTATTGGTTTTCATAAACAAGACAAGAAAACAAGATTTCTTCAGCTGTACTTTGAACTAACTAAAACTGGTCTGACATTCATGTTCAAAACAACCTGTTTATACGTAGCTAATTTAAAATTGCTGCACTGAGCATGTGCTCGCTTCTTGTATTATGGCCTTTGGCAAAATGCACCTCAAGAGAACTTCATGTTTGTGTCTGGGAACAATTTGTGACCTGCCGAACCTCATTGTTGATGCTCAAAAGCAGAGTCTGAATCTCAAATTCAGCTCTTTAATCTTGCCGATCGCTCTCAATCCTATCTGTTTGCTCTGTGTTGACAGATATTCCCTGGTCACGCCATATCGATTACTGTTTTAACATCTAACGGAGTGACTCCTCTCCTCCTGATCCACCATGCTCAATATTTTGTTTCGGGATTACGATTCACATTTAATTAACCAGCTCGCCCTAGACGGAAATCAATACGGTGGCTCAGGAGCACATCGGTGACTCCGGTGGTTATTTTGAGGATGTTTATGTGGTATTGAGTGTTTGAGATCTATGGGGGAATCATATGTCCTTTTGCGCAAGAAAAGTTGTCATGTTCATAGTGTAAATGATGGGCTGGCAGTGTGGTTAATGTGGTATGGCATTCTTATAACCATAAGACTGAAGAAAGTCTGATAAAGGAGCAAATGTTTCTTATTTTTCAACAAGTTTGTGTTAAACTTGAAGCTTCTTCAATTTTTTATAAAACATGAAATTCACATCAGTGACTCTCCTCATACATAAATTTACTAAAACTCTTCTATGAACATTTTTCAGAACTAAATGAATTACAGAATATCACAATCCTCATTAAACACTGCAGATGCGGAAGGTTTAAGAATAAGAAGAGGTAGAATAATTGAAAGAGGAAGAGTGGAAGAGGTAGAAAGGGAGGGGGGCCAGGCATGTGATGATGGGCTGATGTCATTGCTTGGCTAATACTCTTATTAATACTTACAATATTCCAAACTGTGCAAGCATCAAAAGTGACTCTATCCAATAGTTAACTTAATCCATTCAGCAACTCTAGCTCATCCCATTTGTCTTTCAGAAGTAGACTGTGAAAGCCAAAGAAATATACTCTATGGTTATAATTTACATTTCTGTTTTAGAAAATGCGTTATTTTGTGCTGTGATTTTGGAATTTGATAGGTATCTCATGGTTTTCCTGATTTTGTATAAATCTGGGAGGTCTATGAAGGGCTCATTATATCCATTTACTAACAATTAAGACAGGATACAACTGAGCAGATGAGGCTTAAGGTTCTCGCTCAAGGGCCTTCCAATCAATAGCCCAAAGCCTTAACCATAGAGCTTCAACTTCCCATATCCAATAGGATAGTAGATCTAAGTTGATCAGGTGACTTAGAAGTTGCTAATTGTTGGCCCAGTTTGACTGGAACTATACAGCAGTGACACAAGCCTACTGGGTGAAATGATCAGAATGTCTTTCAGTTGTAAACATAAAGCTGATCAAAGAGTCTAAGGTCCTTCTGGTTTCTTCTGGTTTCTTGTCCCGGCAGTCATGGCCTAATGGTTAGAGAGTCGGACTTGTAACCCAAAGGTAAACCTGAAGGCCATGGGTTCGAGTCAGGTCGACTCAGGTCTGATAGGGATCGTAGGTTTGGGGGGCGTGAATGACCAGCGCCCTCATCCACCCTCAATACCACGACTGAGGTGAGACCCTTGAGCAAGCCACCGAACCCCCAGCTGCTCCCTGGGTGCTGCAGCAAAAAAGTGTGTGTTCATGGTGTGTGTGTGCAGTTGGATGGGTTAAATGCAGAGCACAAATTCCAAGTATGGGTCACCATACTTGGCTACACGTCACTTCACTTCACTTACAATTTGCCTAACTCTGGCATAGTTACTTTTAGTTAATATATAACCATTATCTAATTAGATCTTAGTCACTTCCTGGTTTGGTCATTGCTCCACCCTGTCAGGTGTAGGTCTTAAGTTACTCCACCTTGTCATTAGTAGTCCCAGGTGTTCCTTGTGTAGCTGTATGTGTATATAGCAATTCTCTGCCCTAGCCCTTTGTGAGACTTGTACTTATAGATTGTCTGATGTTGGTTTGATGTTCTATTTCTTGTTCTCTTGCCCATGTTTGTACACATATTTTGAATGTTTCTGGGTTTGTATATAGTTTAGGTTTGTGTAGCTGCTTGAATCATGGATGTTCCTATTCTCAACTATACCACCAGTCTTATCTCAGTTTAATAAACCTGGCTCTCACTTACACCCAATAGCCTCATCATTTTTGTCTCTTGAACCCATGTCAGCATTACACTGGCTGCTAAGTGGTACTATAACTAGCTTAACTAGCTTAAAGGCTAATGGTTTGGTAATATTAATGCACTTAATCTAATTGGTTAGCTAACAGCTCATGTGTGATATATCTGAAATGGAAGCCCATCAAATGGCCAACAAAAGAGTGAGTAACCTA
Organism: Pangasius mekongensis; assembly: GCA_033441845.1. Taxonomy (NCBI): domain Eukaryota; kingdom Metazoa; phylum Chordata; class Actinopteri; order Siluriformes; family Pangasiidae; genus Pangasius; species Pangasius mekongensis. Next base: position 2,506,814 of record JAKKZJ010000024.1, on the reverse strand, counting down.
ACTCTCTTTGCTGTTATTTAGTCATGGTCAGTGTGCCCATGTTTGCATATAGCGTTGTGATTTTTAAAGCTTTCCAATCAAAATATGTAGTGGGTGTAGATGTCATTATTTGTCCACATGTGTGTCTTGTTGCATATCTTCAGCTTTGCTGTCATAGAGTTGGATGTTGAGGGTTCTTTGGGTTTTTTTCCCCCTGAGGATACTCTCAGGTGTGTAGCTATGTGTTGTGAATACTATGTGATGTGAATGAAACGCTAATCTAAAATCAGTTCAAAGTCTCCAGTTTCTGTTTGCACGTTATATCAATCATGCAAATGACACATAAAAAATCAAAACTGGCAAACCTGTCATTTAAATAACTGCATACTGCACAGAAATACAAAAAATAAAGGTATTTTACAACTTGATAGGAGAATTTTACGCTGTAGTGCTGTGGAACTGTCTGGTTGATATTTTTTTGTATATTTAGTGTACTTGTGTGATTATAGTTTAGTACTTTATTTAATAAAAAGGATGACAGGTCTGTAGCTTTGAGATATGATTTCTTTTTTTATGAAGATATTAGTATTGGTACAGTGGGTAGTGTTGAATCCTGACAGCTCCAGGATCTCCGGTTTGATCCTGAGGTCAGGTTACCGTCTATGTGGAGTTTCACATGTTCATGTCATATTGATTGAGGAAACGGGAAAACGGCCAGTGGCATTGAACATTTTCCTATTCTGTGGATGCTGTGGATGGTCCCACATGGACAACCTAAAGCAGAGCTAAGTCTAGTGAAGGTCCAGAAACGTATAATTCCTTCTTTACAAAGGCATGGCAACTAACATGACTGAACGGCGATAAATAAAACGGCTATAAATAAAACAATCATATGTGAAACAGGGATAATAAGCACATATTTCACCGACACTGGCATTTTCAAAAGAGAAAGAAAATAAAAAAACATCTGAGGGTCTGTGAAAATTCACCCCTTTCTGAGTTAATGTCTTGAGCCCTGAAGCTAGTCTCGGGTCCAGTAAATAAGTTCCATGAATGCACATGTTTGGATAAACTGCATAAGAGAATGTGGTTGTAGCAGCAGGGACGTGGTCAAGCACCAGTTTGTGAATGTCGTCTTCTACAGGATACGAGGAGACGAGCTGGTTCACATTAAAAAAAAACAAAAAACACCTGGAGTTTTTGAATATGGTCAGTTTTCCATCAGCTCTACTACAGTATATTTTCAATTTCATTTGAAATATGGTCTGCCTGTTGATGACCCTAGTCCTAAAGATTTGCACTTCCCAAAAACAGAAAAAACTGACTCATCCTTGCTTCAAGGGTGCATTTTCACCTGTAGAGCTGCTGCTGTAATCATAAACACTGTCCTGTTCTCATCCCAATCTGCTCATTCTGAACATCCTTTCAACACACTCTGTACTGTCTGTCTGTCCTCTATACACGGTAATGATTTATAATCCCACTATCAGTCAATGATGCAAGGTGAAATGGCATATCTAGTGTGTATACTACAGTGCATATGGAAAAAAAAACAGTACAAAGGAGCCTTTATTTATTTATTTATTTAGCCTTTGTTGATTGAAAAAGTGCATGAATTGCAATGCTTTATCATCAGTTTACTCAGTGCCTTTAGCTCTATCCTTCTGAACAAGTACCAATGGTCGAGTTTTAAAAGCAAATACTATCTATTTGTTAATGATTTAAGGATTTCAGACATCTTTATGATGGTTTGCCATAATACCATTATACTAACTGGCTACCATTACAGTTTTTAACAGTCATTTTTCAGGAAGACTGACTAATTACTGCTTTAGAGAAACAGAACGGTAGAGACCGAGTGGCTCTGTGTTATAGTGTGACAGATGACCCACTTCCCCAAAATACGTAATTAGGTCTTTGAGACTGATTACTGCGAGTGAGTTTTTCAGGGACAGTCAGCCAAAAATACGCTGAGATTTTTTTTTTTTTTGTAAGTACCAAACTTGAGTTTGTTTATTCTTGGCCTTAAGTCAGGCAAAGTCACCTTTTCTTCTTCTTCTTCTTGTTATTAATATTATTATTCTGTTATTCTTCTTGTTGCTATTTTTTTTTTTCTTCTTCACCCATCTTTTTATGATTCCTAGGGACTCACACTTCCATTTTACTTTAGCAGAACTGAACTCTGAAAAATTGCTCTGGAGGAAGAATTTCAACATGGAAAAAAAAAATATAAAAAATGGCCGACCCTCTGCACAGTGCCGCTGATGGACGATTTATCTTCCCTTGTTCGGCTGGCAGATGCTTTTGGAAATGAGAAACGTGGGTTTGGGGGGTGGGGGGAAGTACAAAGAAAATCGTGCTCCGTAAACCGTCACTTTGTTACTTTCATCGCTCTGTGTGTTTACTCGGGTGCGTTTTTGCAGCAGATGCACAAACAATGAGATGATAACGGTGGTGGCGACCCCTTAATGAAGACGAATGTCCTGAAATGATTTTCAAGATCAATAAAGCTTCTGTCATTTCACTCTCTTAATCAGATGCCCGTAGGGTACAATTCTGTGAGAAACAATCTTTGATCTTTGAATCAGCTGCCTGGCCTGTACAGTATCCTGTCCTAAAGATGGTCACAGTGGTAATTTGTTGTTTTGTTTTATATAAAAAACCTTTTTTAAAAAAAAAATTAGAATAATTATTAGACATTTCTAACTTAACTATGAAAGGCCCTTAAGGAAACACTATTTCTAGCAGTGTATGGGTGTGCCACCATCATATATAAGCAATAAAACATGACAGGCATTCTGTTATAGGGTGGTGTGATACAGCCCCAATGTGAAGCAGTTCCTGTAACCGTCCCAAAGTTTGTTATTTTCCCCACAACAGCATGTCTTGAAGCGTTTAAGTCCTCTTATACCACAGCAATGTGCCCGAAGGATTTTTTTAAAATAATTAAAACAAGGACATGTTGTACTTTTTATCCATTTATAGTTACATGTAATGTCGTGGAACATCCATGAAAAACAAGTTAGCTCGTAAAAGTTAAAATCTCAACACAGAGCCACTAACAGATGATTTATCTTCCCTCGTTCAGCGGGCAGATGCTTTAGGAAATGAGAAATGGAGGTGAAAGTAAAGGATGGGAGGTGGTAGGATTTTGGTCGAGACAGCAAATTTGCCAACAGTTTTTTTCAAACTTTTTTTAAATAATGAAAGAATGATGTCATTAAAAAAATCATTTATAGTACATTAAAATGTCATGGAACATCTGTGAAACAAGTTAGTTCTTGGTGCCATTTTCATTATAGCAGCTATAAACAGTTGTTCTCTTACCAGCCTCTCTTTATGAACAAACTGCAGCTAGTCATGTTAGCAAACAACAGGAAAGCGAAACTCCCGAATACTTTCCTGTGACGGAAAACTTACAGACTGTTACAAGCACTGTGGGATAAATTAGTATAAGTGAAAAAAAAAACCTTAAAAGAAGATATCGTTTGGCTGAATGTATCACACAGAAGAGTCACCAAACAGAGAATTCATTTTAATGAAGGCTAAAGCACAGCTACAATATTGAAGCGCAACACCAAAAATGGTTTTTTTATTGTTTTTTTTTTTTTAAAACACTGCCTTTTCAGACACTGTGAAGTAAACATGGCTGGGTCAGCGGTAGAAAGACAGCTGTCTATAAGATATTTCCGTACCAGTACAAGAGCCTAGAAATAAACAAGCAATAGTGAGGCGTGACCTTTGCGAGCCCGCTATGGATAGTATTCCTAAAGTAAGAGAGCGGAAAATTGATATAGAGAGGTTGCACAAATGCTGCGTTCATGACAGCTGAAGACAGAATTTTCTGACTCTTAACTTTCTCCTTCTCAGAGTGCTTTTACAGCCTCAACTGTTTACGGTTGGGGGAAAAAAAGGCCAGCCACTGTACACTAGCATTTGTCTGCACATAAATTGCTTTTCCATTAATCTCGTATGAAATGAATAAAGCTGTATCTAACTCTCCAGCTCCATTTAGTGGCTTTAGAACAGATCATACACAAATAGAAACTCCAAAATCTGCTTTTAGTTTTGGTTCTTACTTCGCATTATATGCAGCCATTTTGAAGACACCAAGGGGTTCCAACTAGGACTAATTTGCACTCCTGAGAAACCCAGATTTTCCAAGTGGGATGTAAAGATTAGAGGCATGTTGAAATGGATTTGTTTCTACTTGGATGATTGTTGATGAATGCAGTTGGAAAATAATGTAAGCAAATGTCATGTAGCTAATTTGCCTAGCTATCTATCTACCTAAACCTACATAATTTGATATTACAACTGATGTTAAGCAAAACTAGATGGTAGATTGCAAGCACTGCGGTTGTGAAAACCTGGGTGGAACGGAATTGTTCGAGGGCTGCAGGGAAAAGAGGCAGAGGGTACTGGTACTCGAGACTTATTTGGTTTAAACGCCGATAGTCGATGAATGGCCCGAGACCTCCCCCTTTCTTCTCCACAAAGAATAAACCAGCGGAGGTGGGAGACGTGAACTGGTGGATGTACCCCTGCTGGAGTACCTCCTGGATGTAGTCCTCCATGGCTTGCTGTTCAGCTGTGGAAAGGGGGTAAATCCTTTTGTGAGGGAGAGTGGCCCCGGATAGCAGCTCGATCACGCTGTCATAGGCCTCTGGCCTTGGCCTTACTGCATACCTCCTTCAGGTTGAGGCCCTCAGAGTTGATTGTGACCGGAGTGTGGTCCTCTGGGCTTTCCACTTACGTAGATGCCATGGAGAGCTGGGGAGTGTAATGGCACATTATAGCATGTACTGTACCTTCTGATGACTCATGTTTTCATCCAGAGTGGCAGTTCTGCATGCTAATCCTGCCTGTGCATGGAGCAGTTGATCTAGACCACTCACATTGGGTCAGCAGCAGGTGTTTGTTTACTGGGCACAGGACATGTTCCTGATAAAGCGCCATTTGCCTCTGTGATTTGAGAACAATCCAGGAAAGGACCTGTTGTTGAGAAAAAAAATCATCTACAATACATAACCAGATGTATATTGTGAATGCAATATAAAGTTTTGTGCTGACCTGGTCATTATTGTGTGAATAGATGATGGCCCCTGGGGTTCACCTCTTTGTCTGTTGACGTAAGATGATGTGACAAACCACAAAATGATTTAATCATGTCTTTATCGTAATGTGTGTGTTGACATTCAAGCACACAGTGCATGAAAAAAAGAATTGCTATACCTGTTACTATCCTGGGTGTAAGCCCATCAGATCTTCCTTGTCTTTGAAAATCACTCAGAAGTGACACAAGGTGTCTTGCTGACCCCACACTTCATAGCAAGATGATAACATTACTCCTTCACTATCATGTATATCCATCACTTCATCACAGTTGTCAAGTTAATCGTTCAAATGCAGGTCAATAGCAGGGACAAGTTCTCTTTAAAATTAAGACAAGGAGTAACAGTATTAAGATAAGGATGAATAGTCCTGATATGGCGGTCAAGATATGATTTTTGTTGTATCCTGTCATTGGTAACATAGGCAGTTGTAGGCAGCGTTCTATAGTGTGGGTACACATACAACAACACTCTGTGTCTCGGCTTATTATGGGGGTTTTGCAGAACGTAATGTTCTAAAACGTCATGTAAATGCCAACGGTTGGGGAATCCTTATGTAAGACTGCAACTGCACAAGATATGCCAAAGTTAAGGAATGAAACACAGCAGCAAATATTGAACATCGTGAAATAAAGCAAAGCAACAAAGAGCAAAATATATGTCTTCCTCAGAGGTAACGTTCGTTCTTTACATCAGCGTCGGGGAGAATAACGCTATATCCCTTTTGCTATATAAGGATAAGGGCATCTGCCAAATGCCGTAAACGTAAATGGAGAAAGCTGCTTACAGTACACGTACACGGTGGTAAAGTGTAACCGCTAAGACACTGAATATAAACGTAAGCACTGCTTTTGTGTCTTAATCAGCTTTTTCACATATACAGTATACCGGCCCTGATAATCCGAACTAAATAAATAAAGAAATCGTGTGTGAAATATTCAGAGCATAAATATACAACCATGTTGAATCGCAGCCTCCTAAAAAATGCAAGCCCTAGAAAATACAATGCATTAAAATGCAAGAACTGTTAATGCAATGCATTTGTTTTTGATGAGTGCAATTCAACATGCTTTTTGGTTTCGAAGGCATAGGTCATTATTTTTACTTCCATGTTGTAGTCCAGGGCAGACATGTTTGTAGGCCAACACGTCCAACATGGCTACAGCGAAAGGTAGTCAAAAATAAAATAGTTAAAAAGGTGCATGGAAAAAAATGTGATAAATAATATCAGTGGAAAAAAAAGAAAGAAAAAAAAAAATAGTACATTAGTACATACACAAATAATAATACATGTGTATAAAAATATAATTTAATATAAAAGTAATGTAAAGGTTTCATTCATGTTATACGAGTAATACTACTCCAATTATTAAGTTCAGAAGCAAAAATGCTGAATTATTATCCAAGAATTTTGGGGTGCTCTAGACTTTTATCTAAATGCAGTTCCGTGTGATTCAAATAATTACCTTCTGGAAAAGATCCTGCTGAGTACCTGCTGAGTTGGCTCAGGTGAAACTGAACACTTTGAATGCACTTCAGCTGCAGGGTTTAAACCTTTAACAATCAAGTCTTGGTATCTGAGTTAGACAATATATTTTAATCCAATTATGCTCCCTTGGTTACAGGCACTGGCAACATGTGTATAGCTTGGTGCTGGAAAAGGGAGGGTGATACCCTCTTCATGCATTGTTTGTCGAATATGTAGGCAGTTGCCTGCCAATTTAGCTGAGGACTAAATTGGATTAAGAACTCTGCTGTGTGGCTAAATCTGCACCTGAAGCCACTCACTGCGTACTGCTTGTCCACCATCTTCACACATGCTGACTGGTACTGATCTTGTGGGGGGGTTGAATTCATAGTTGGAGCCTTAACCACTAAGCCGCCACTGCGACAGTGAGTGGTATCGATGGTGTTCTCTGATTTCCAGTTTTGGAAATGGTTGATGTGGTAAGAACCATACCTGCTTTTCTGCTGCTCTTCTGTGTGATATTAATTTCTGATGTGTCTCTAAACACACCAAGTGATAGGCATAGTGGGATGGGGTTGCTTCAGCAGGAGGGATAATTGACTAGTGACTTGTTGCCAGAAATGTTTAATGGTACCATATTGCATGTATGTAGTAGTCTATAGTATTTTGTCTGCCATGTGTACAGATTTCAGAGTCTATTAAGCACACTTTAAACATTTTTAGACCTGTATAGTAGAGTATTCCAGTGGCGTCCTATCTTATCCACTAAGGGACAGGGTGGATGCATTCCAACCAATGAAGACTGCTGTTATTTGCATTGATGAAAGTGTCCAGAAATCAGCATCTCACATTATCTTCAGATTGATGAAGATATTGATGGTAAGAATATTGTAGGTCAGGTTTATACATTGTTCTGTATGTTTTGAACAGAAAGTTTCAGTGAAGAATCATTGAATATGTGCGTTTAAATAATGAAAAAAAAAAAAACAGATGGATGTGCGACACCTGGTCAATATTGAGCTTATCCTCAGCACAACTTCCCAGAACTGGAGATTCTTAATGAGTCCTGCTTTCTCCATCTTGGTGCTGCTACCAGCTTAATTACTCTGAAATGTAAACACTGTTAGATTAAAACAATACGCCTTTTTTCAACATTATTCAATGGTGGTATAGCTGTCAAACACTGCACTATGGAAAAGGCTGTCAGCTGGCATGTCAAGACTAAGCGTAACATCATATTTTGAAGCTCCATCAATAGTGCCCTCTGGTCATCTGTCCATTTCCAGTAAACTGTGATTTAAGAAATACAATCTGCAGAACTGGCAGAACCTGCACAAAAAAGACTATATTGCAATTCTGTAAAAACATCCTTATTCTGAGACTAATTCTATA
>JAKKZJ010000024.1:2462204-2486039 GCA_033441845.1 Pangasius mekongensis | reverse complement strand
TATTAAACCCTACGGATTAAGAATGGGATGTCATTAAAGTTCATGTGCATGTAAAGGCAGACGTCCCAAAACTTTTGCCAATATCGTGTATAATGAATGCTGCCATAACAAAAGATGTTTTATTCCATGGCCACAATAATATAGTTTCTAATTGATCAAATGACAATGATGCAATGTTATGAAGAGAACCTACTTTTGTCTGTGTATTATATATTTTTATTCTACAGTGCTGGTGAATTCTTGGTTGTCATTATTGTTGTTTAATAAAGAAAAACATCTAATTATTATGGTATTATTTTCTGTAAGGAGATGTTTATCTTTAAACTTTCTAACAGTCAGTAAGTTTTCAGGACAGAGGAGTTTGTATTTTTTTTTGTTATGTAACCTCACAAGCTTTTCTTATTGACTTCTAAAGAGGAAAAAAAGAGAGGCTGGTGAGAGAAGGACTGTTTATAGCTGCTATAACATAAAAGTGATTTAAAAGCGAAAACAGTGTAAGCGTAAGCAGATAAAAAGTATGTCTAGAGAATACAGACAACAACTGGAGAACAAACTGCCATTATGACTTAAAGCAATGTACAAAAGCTACAATGATGTATTTATAACATTGGTCGAGGTTCAAGTACCTTGTTACCAAATGGTCCATAATATTGCTGGTCTCACTAGTGCTTAAATCCATACCGAACCATCGTAATCCTTACTGAAGCACACATCCCCGTTGTCTGTAGCTACATGGATGGAATTTAGCGAAACAAGCAAAACAAATCCTGCTGGGCTAACTGTGGGAGAAAGTCTCTCCCTGTCCCTGTCACAACATGTCGCCTGTTCGTCTAAAATAAGTGGCTCCAAGTGCAGCCACAAGCAGTGAAGCCTTTCCACTGATTCTTATCCAATTTGTGGCCTGTACAAGTGGATACGGCTTATGCCTCCAGTGAGCAGGACAAGAATCTGGGATTTGTATTCAAAATGGCGTCAAGATGGCATGGTAAATGGGGATTGACGTTCCTTTTTTGACAGCGCGCACACTTTTCACCCTCCAAGGCCCATGGGGTCGGGAGAGTCGGAGAGCTAATAGAAGGACTGGTAATCCCACCCATCCTCTGAGAGCGCCTGTGACGGAAAACAACGCTTCTGCTGCACATAATAGCGTTATCTGTCTTGCTGAGATAGATGGGTGAGAAGAGCAAGTAAATGGATGTAGTCGTGCTGTTTGGATTTATGTTTCTAATTTTTGAAGTCCTTTTATCAGTACAGATATAGGTTGAATGCACAGGTGTATGCCTCATGAGATGAGCAGAACTTGTCTGGGCGACACTGCACACTTTCCTTTTCAAAATAGTGAAAAAAAAATATGAAGCTGCCTAAAAACAAACTCTTTATATTTCAAGGATATAACATTTGATTTAAGTGCATCTGCATCACAACAGCTGACACACGTGATGTCCTTTACTAGCTAGCAAGCAAGTTATTATATTATCTCGGGCGCATCTGAACACAGATGCATTGTAGGAAAATAGGCTGTTCATCAGTTGATCTCATCAATCTGGTATAATATTAAAAAAATTGCCATAAAAAAACCCACATGGGTCCTGGAGACTTGCCGTAAATTCAATTATGAAAAATACAACAGATTTATAAAAAAAGATAAAAAAAAAACTGATCAAAATTCAGATCATTTCTCCATTTCGCAATATGATTATCTGTGGCAAATTTCAAGGACCTAAGACGATCAGTGTGAAATATAATCCTACAGACTGAATCAAGTGTGTGGAGTCTGTGTGTGGAGTGTGTGTGTGTCCTGCTGTGTTTTCTCCTGAGTAAAAGCAAGCCGCGGTGCAATCGGCCTTTGACGAGCTGTCAATCAGTATTCACTCTCTCTGCTGAGATGGGGAGAGAGGGAGAGAACATGGTCTCAGCCTAGCGTGAATTCTGCCTTGCAGGCTCTCGTCTGATTGATGTCGACTGTCTTGTTCGAAGCAGATCTGTTTTTCTCAAGTCGTGCCATATGTTAAGCGCATGCAGCAGGTGTTTAAAAAAAAAAAAAAAAAAAAAAAGCGGTTTCATATCTAAAATCCACGTGCATGAATGAACATGAGCAAGTGTTCTTTCTGGATGTGAATAAATCTGGATGTGAATTAATTGTCAGCATGTTACTAAAATATCACTTGAGTTATACCCCGAAATAAAGATACTAGGCAGCAGCAATGTTTTAGAGGGGTCACGTACAGCTTTAACTGTAATTTGGGAACAGAGTGTAATCAGTGCAGTAATGGCAGATCTAATCTAACTAGCATAATTTTTCTTGCCTAATTTTTTCTAAGCCATAACAGCCAGCTGAGAATTAAGAAGCTTTTGAGGAAAACATATTAACATTTAAATGTATTTGTTAAGGTTTCACATGACAATTCCACCCCACACCAATAGAGGTCCCCATCACCAGAACACGAGGCCACTCCCAGGTCACTTGAACGCACCACCGGTTTTCATTAGCGCTAAGCTTTCACTTCTCATGTTTGTTTTTCTTTGTGTCTGATATTTCCGGATTGTTTACCCATTGACACCCTTTGGCTATTCCTCTCGTCATGATTGCTGACTGTTTGTCATTTCAGTTTTGACCCTTTTGCCTGCCTTTTGGACTATTCCAAAATACTCTCCACTTGAATCCTACTTGAAGCCTTATATAGGCACTATATAGCCTTATACAGTCTCCCATAGGCATACATGTTGCTAACAGTCCTCAATTAACATTGATTTGTTCACATAAATGAATAGATGAAATCATCCTGCAGTAGATATGTACAGAAGCCATCACCAGTGTTTTGGATCATGGTGCATTGTGCGATACAATTCTACAAGTAATCCATCATCGAGTTATCTTTGGCTTACTGGAAATTTGTGTTGTTCACATCCTGTGTTCACACGAGAAAAGGGGTATTCAACTAAAATTTGGGATGGTTCACTTTCTTAAAATTGATTGCTTACAAAGGACTGGATGAGCTAACACGATGAATGATGACAACAGTTAATGTTGAACGTTTAACCCTTAGCGATAGCAGAATGTAGCGAAGCATTTCGTATTTTTCATGTACTCGGGAAAACAGTTACCTGGGTTCAGATCTGGGCCTTGGTCCGTCAGTTGAAAACCCATTATCTAAACACTAACATACAAGGGACAGGAAAAAAAAAAGTCCTTTTCAAGAAAAGAAAAGCGCAAATAATGAATATGAGTTTTCTCATTTATCGGGATACATAGTAACTGTAAGTTTGAAGGAAGGAGATTGTATTTCCAAGAAATCTCTTGAATCTCTTGCCATTGTTCTTGCTGCCAAGGTCAAATGTTTCTGTCGATAAACCCAAATCTCGCCAAGTTGTGAAGGGAAGACAACACGTGTGGGTAAATTGGAACGCAGGCTTCATCTTGAGAACCGATTTAATCTCGGCAATGATTCTACACCAAAGTTTGCTTTTAATCTTGGACTGGACTTAATCTCTCTCTGGACTAGTGTGCTTGCTCGCGCTCTCTCTCTCTCTCTCTCTCTCTCTCTCTCTCTCTCTAGATATATATATATCAATCAACATCAGTACTCTGCAGAACAGTAAAGCCCAGACAGCAGACAGAAAGAGAGATAAAAACCCAGCTCTCTGGCTGAATCACTCTCTGCCACGGCTCACCCGCTCTTTAATTTCAGCCCATGTTTCTGTTTCTTGCTTTTCACTCGAATTAGAAAGAAGGAGCGGTGCATGTTTTATTTATTGGACATGTTTTTTTGCTATTAAAAAAAAAAAACCCTCCTGGGTTACTGCTTTTCCATATTAAAAATGGTAGTGTGCACTAGCTGCTACATCAACTACTAACCTAAAATTTGATTTATTAATCTGCAGGAATCTGACGTCTGACAGCCGTTGAGGCGCGCTGATCAGTTTGAGTGCTGACATGTGCGGTATGCGGTGCGTGGAACAGAATTGAACTCTAAATGCTAATGTTGCTGGTGTCTGGTGTTGCACTTTGTATTTTATTTTCACTGCTATTTTATCCTAACATGAAATGGAGGTTTATTTTACAACATGGTGCATGATATTTAATGTGGATTTGGACATTTTAGTGGGCTAGTCTAGTCACACTCTGCTAGTTAAGCTCTGTAATTAAACATTTTGTATTGAACATTTCGGTTGTCAGTTTTTCCTGATTGTACTCGTATGTATTGAAGATTGTAATGCTAGCTATGAGAGGCTAAAGATGATGGAGACAGCCAGCTAATATGAGCTAGACTGGGTAACCAGCCAGTCAATAGTCAATATGCTTATTCATGCTTGTGGGAAAACAAAGATGAATTCTGCCCTAGATTAAGCCAATAGTGTATATTTTGCATTTTGTTGTCTATTTATCGTATGGGCATATCTTAGTTTTATGGGTTTGATTTGTATTGCTAGTGAAAAATCAACAAGGACAGAATGGTGTGATGAAGCAGAGTAATTGTTACTACTCCGAGTTGATTATTTTCCAATAACAGCACGTCCTGAAAAGTGGTGCTCCTCTTATAGAGCAGAAATTTCTCAACAGTTAAAAAATAACTCACCAGCCTCTCTTATTTCTTGCTCCTGAAGTTAATAAGACTTAAAAAAAAGCAGCTTATTGTGTTACAGAGAATCCACAAGGCTTTCCATCCTGAAGACTTTCATGTGTTGGAAAACGTAATGGAACAGCAATACCTTTGACTGTTACGCTATTGCAAGTTAAACTGGTGTAAGGGAGTCAAACCTGGTTTTGCTTAGGAATTCAAAAATGCTTAGGAATTCAACAGCAAGTATAGGTGTTTGCTGATTTTTCCCTCAACCACTAGCACACGATTTACACATTAATCCTATGGGAAGCGTTTTTATTCCGCCCACCTTGCACCAAAACTGTTGCCAGAGTTTTTTTTTTTTTTTTTTTTTTTTTGGCAGAGCAGAGGTTCCAAAGTTGAAAAAATTCAACTTTTCAGGAAAAAAAACAAGTAGAGCAATGCCAAGTGCTTTTTGGACAGTGATGAACGGGAATGCAAGCGGGGAGGATGTGATACTGAAAAACAGAGGCACATCTTTATCAGAACTCTGGCTTTAAGCAAGATGACATTTTAATGTGGATTCATTTTTATCTAAGTAATTAAGTAATCTAAGTTTTAAAAAAATCTCAGATGGCATGCACTACACGTAGCACACTATGGAGTGCGTTCAAGGCAATTATGTCATACCCTGGATAAAGTAATGAATAGGAAGTCATTTGGTATTTGGTCTCTCTCCAGAATATTCCTGCGAATAGACACACAGATGGTGTGTAGGTTAATAAATCGTATGCCTTATATCTGTGAAAGTATTGTACTAATTCACACTCCTAACCACCGGGGGCGGTGGTATCAACACCTGGATACTTTCTTGTATCTATATAGACATGTCAAGACCTTTATGACTATATGATGCTCCAAATCTGGTGACAGTCTCATACTAACTAAAGTTCTTCAGTTGGCTACTAGCTATTGTGGATCGATCTATCCATAATAGCTCTCGGCATGACAGGTCTTCATCTGGCCATCACAGCTTGGGAGAAGGCCACAAGCATGGTGGATCGGGGTGCAAAATGAGTTCCAATAACTACCATACATACGGCCGTAGTTACAAAGAAGGGTTTTCATCCATCTTCCTGTATTAACACAGACTATGGTTATCTTTTCCATTTCTCAGCAAACGCCTTAGTGGCTGTCAACTTCTGGGTTGCGGCTGTGGCTTAAGGCACTCGTGTCTAATCTACTTCATCATGTGATCAGTGAACTGGAGCCATACTCTTTCATATTTTCTTCTGCGGAGTCATTGTTGAATTCAATTGCTCAGCAATTCATTCAGTTACAGCCTCTGCTTCCAGAAGAAGTTTCTGGGCTTTTCTGGGAGAATTGCTGTCAGATCTTAGTAGTGATTTGTGGATTTTCAAACACACTATTCACAAGCTCCAGTCCAAAAAGAAAGTAAAGCATAAAAAATTCAAACTTTCTGCTTGTGTGGGCATGTCCAGGCACTCTCATCGACTCATCAGTTCTGTAGTTGATGTTTCATCCTTGATCATCTCAGAGAGGCAGGTGTTAGAACAGATGTTTCATGTGCAGAATGTACATTGATGCTGATGCCGACATGGGGTGGATCTAGACCCAAGTTTGGAGTCAGACATGATTTGACTGCCAAGGCCCAGGAAGGCTGTTAACCATAAACAGCTTTGGATGATCAGATTAAAAGGCCAAAAGAGAGCTTGGAGTATCTTCCAAGGCAGATACAGTCGGTCCATAAGTATTTGGACACTGACACAATTTTGGTAATTTTGCCTCTGTACACCACCACAATGGACTTGAAATGGAGCAATCAAGATGTTATCGAAGGGTACACTTTCAGCTTGAATTCATAACAAAAATATTGCATTAACAGTTTAGGAATTATAGTCATTTTTCACATCGTCCCTCCATTTTCACAGCCTTAAAAGTAATTGGACAAACCAAAATAATTATAAATATCAGGATTATTTTTAATGCTTGGATGCACATCCTTTGCAGTCAATGACTGCCTGAAGTCTGGAACCCATGGACATCACCAAATGCTGAGTTTTCTCCCTTGAGATGCTTTGCCAGGCTTTTATTGTAGCCGCCTTTAGTCGCTGCTTGTTTGTGGGTCTTTCTGCCTTCAGGTTAGTCTTCAGTAAGTGAAAAGCATGCTCAGCTGGGTTGAGGTCAGGTGGCTGGATCAACTGTAGATGAACTAGTGTCAGGCTCGTATGAAATCCATGATAATGACGTGGAGGCCACATTCTGACAAATGCCAGAGGCCAATTTCTGCTCCTGCAGAAGAATGTGAAGAGTGTGAGAATGCTATAGCTGTGGCTGTATCTGAGAATCTCTTTTTGTTTGACAGGGAATTGCCTGCGGAGTCACCGTAGTCATGGTCATCTATGCCAAAGAGTGGATCTGATTTATCCTCTACCAGGTCACAGGTTTAAGTAAATGGTTCAAAAATGAACATAATAGCCACCCTGAAAATTCCAGTGACCCTTGTTGGACCCAGAAAGGCAACAGTTGGTGTCAAACGAGTTGTAGTCTGCCTAAGAGTCCAGCTTGGGACCTCACGCTTGTGTTAGAATCACCTAGAGCCTTCACTAGTGAGCCCAAACAGGGTGTCACATTGAAATGTTCTCTCAAGACAACTTTCTTGCTGGAGTAAGTGAGCTGCAAGTCTTGGCAATACGTCCACCTTGGATACGCCGGTAGCCAGATGATACAGGAGTGGCAAGAGTCATATAAACCACCTTTGTGAATCAATTGGTTGACCTTTTTTGTACCTTCAATGTTGGTCTGTGCTGCTGTTTCCTGGGCATTACCATATATTCTTCCAAATTCTATAAGATCAATATCACCCCTCCTAGTGGGGTCAGTGTGGTGATCATATCTGCAGTCTCAGGGCAAGTCTACAGGTATAGGTCATACAGATGTTGAAACACCACCAGTGATGGTTAGGAGGGGTGAAATAGAACCTTAGATTACATATGTAACCCTGTTTTATGAACTCCAGATCACTGCCAAGGTTCCCTGTCCCTCAGAACCAACACCAGACATGGTAGAAAGGTTCCAGGGAATAACGGCTGTTAATGATGGCATTATATAGTGTCATCTAGTCACCATGTGACTTTGTGGTAAAGGTCAGATAGGTAGACCAAATGTTCATAGAACTCGGTTATTTATGTAACCTTATGGAAGTTTACATTAATGCTAGAAAAACATTTTATATATTTCTTCCTTTTTAATTTATCATATGTCACAAGTCATGGTGATATTCAACCCCTTCACTGCATATCATATACTTTTGTCTATATTGTGCAGATACAATCCCAAACACATGATGTTCCAGGTAAGCATGCTAAATCAGGATTCTTTTTGGCTTTCTGTGCTTTAGTTTAATATAATAGCCGTATTCTTCTTCTGAGACTGCTAAAAACTAAGGCCACCATCACAAGTCGATGGCTTGGACATTGTGCCTTGTGTGTCGTTTGATAAATGATAGCCATAGAGCCAAGCCTTTCTCATTGGAGAAAAAAAAAAGTGCATGCTGGGAGTGTTTTTTACTGCTGGTTTTTAAATGCCAGGTTTTATCTCCGCTCCCTTTGTGGAAGTTGGAGGTGCCGCTACTGATTTAACACACTGTCAGGAGATGTTCTGGCACGCAGCTACAGTCAGGGTCGGGGTTTTCACTGGTTCTCTGCTGGTTCTGCAGTTCATTAAAATGCACCATGTCAACAGATTTTCTATTGAGCCTTTGTTGTGTTCGGGTGATAATGGGACGCTGACAAGGCAGGGTTCACGTAAAAAAACAATCATATATCACACGTACATGCACGTGCAGTAAGTGGAAGATCTCAAACACGTCCTTTTAACTCGATATGAAGATGCTTCTTTCTATTTCGAGGCTCATTTACTGCAGAGGGCAAAACACTTCAGGTAATCAGCAGGTATTTCTGGCACATCTGCTTCATCTCTAATCAGTGGAACGTTTCATTTTTGACCCTTTCTTCCAGTGTAATCACTGTCACTACATCAGTCACTCCATGATGTGATGACTTACTGATATGATTGTATACAGTGATGAAGAAACAGCATCTCCAAATGCAACGTGGCTTTTTCAACACAGGAAAATAAGAGAAAATTGTGTTTTTGTATCGTTCTCATACGTAACAATGTTGCAAGTGCAAACGATGGCTGTGCTCCATTCTCATGTCATGAAGTCTACAAAGGGCACAAAGCAGCTATTTCTAGCATCTCGAATTGAAAGTAGGGATTAAGACTGCTTTCATCACTGGCCTGGGCACTTTTTGTGCTGATGTGTGCTGTAAACGGTTCACTGTAACCATAACAACGCTTCTATGAGTCCTAGACTTGCATGGTCTATAGAGTATATGTGTCTTTGCTGTAGCTTTGGAGGCAGAAAATTGAGAAAAAAACGCGTTGCTTTTATTCATGCAGCCCCAGTTAAAGTGGGACGTCACATCACGTACTAGTCAAAGCCCCCAAAATAGACACATTGCTAGTTTTAGTTACATTGCAAAGTCAGAATATTCCACAGTCCCTTTATCTTCCATGTTTGTTTTTCTCTCATACCCCCCAACTTGTGACCTGTTTTATCGGGTGGTTAAAAACATGCTTAACATTGCTCAGCACTTTTTTCCTGAAAAGTTGAACTTTTTTCAACTTTTGGAAGCTCCACTGTGACCAAAAAAATGCTGGTGGTAGTGTTTTTTTGTTTTTGTTTTAAGCAACCGAGTTCCTCCTGCCTTGCTGCCGCTTCCCGTAGGATTGCACGTAAAACATTCACTGGCAGTTGAGAAAAAAACACCAAGTGCGAAATCATTCTGAGTTTCCGTCTTTTTTTATTAGAACCTCAGAAACCTATAACATTTGTATTAGCATTTGCATTTGTAAACGGGCTATTTTAAGTAACCCGTAATTGGTAAAGAAACCGTTGATTGCACGATGAAGTTTCTGCCACTTAGTGCTTCTCGTCATGATTAAAAGATTGGTCTCAGTTACATGTCTGATCGTGAGGCAGTACAACACTTCGAATTGGGCTTTGAAAACTGACAACAAAGTGCATTCCAAATGGCTGTTACTTTGAACCTCTACAATAAGGGACCTTTCAGAGTTTTTGCTGTGAAAGGCGTAGTCTTGGAAAAGAATAGGGCATAGTCATGATCACTTCGGAATGGACTGCAGCCAATATTGTAGCACCAGTCCTAACCAAATAATTAAAGTATTGCACTTACGCTGTGGCACTACAGTATGTTCATTCATTCATTTATTAACTCATTTATTCATTCTTCTTGCCCTATTTCTGGTGGGGGGTCATGATGGCAACAGGATAAGAAAGCCAGTCCAGACTCTGGAGCTACTAGGGGATTCTCAGATGTTCCCAAAGCCAACTGTGAGAGAATAATTTCTCCAGCGGGTCCGCGGTCTGCCGCGGGGTCTCCATTCAGTGGGATGTTCCTGATACAGCTCTAGCAGAAGCTTTCAAGGGGCATCTGTCAAAGGTTCATCCAAGGGGCCATCCATCAATGGTGCCCAAACCACCTTAAATAGCTCCTCTCAATTTGAATGCTCTTTTCCTGCCAGCGAAGCGACATGCAGCCACAATTCACATTCCCAAAGCCAGTTTCTGCCAGTTCTAGTCTATCGAAAAATTGTCCATCAAATGCCAGGCCTTGACCAGGCCTCCGATATAACCCATTTGGGCTTGAAATGACAAAGAAGAATTCACCACCTGCCAGATGGTGAATTCCACTTTGTCATTTCAAGCCCAAATGGGTTGTATTGGAGGGCTGGTCAATTGGTGCTTGCCTGCAGAGGCCTGGCTCCAAGCTTGGGTCCCGCTAACCTTAATCCAGGCAGAGTACACTTAGTCTTTTTTGTAACTTTCATGTTAGTCTGTAAGACTCTTTGTTGGATCACTCCCTTCAGATCTGGTCACCAGTGGCCCTACTGAGAGCATTAAGCTCCCGTTGACATAGCCCTGAAATTCACCTAAGGACACAACCCTTTTCTCCATTACAAGATCTCGATCCATGAAGGGAACCATTCAAAATAATTTCTCAGTTTTTCTCATTTTTTAATACCATTCCACTCTAATAAATGCCTTCTTTCAAACCTGCTCTGAGTCACTGGACTACATTTATTATACTGTTCAGAGCAAAATCTAAATTATGGCCAGTTCCAATTGTTGTATAATAATGAAGTATGTTTGCTTTCCAAAGTCTGTTATCCACAATATTTATTTAAAAATGTACTTTAATTTTTCAGAAAGTTTTTTTTTTTCCATCATAAACATAAAGCACAAAATGTAGTGAAACAGCTGTAGTGGCAAAATTAATCCACTTTGGCATTGCAGTCCATTCTATAGTTATAATCTGAGAAATCTTTATTAATTGGAGGAAAAAAAAACAAATCAGCATAATTCGGCATAAATCATTTAGGCATTTTATAGTGTTTCAGAGGGAATTTGTGCAAACCTAATGCAGCAGTTCATTTATCAATTGTATCAGGTTTATTTATCCATCATTTATATATTATACATATACATTACCCTTTTAAAAAGACCTATTTTTTTCTTTTTCTTTTTTTTTTTTGCACACACATTATACCTAATCGGCTGCATCCTCTCACACATACCTGGCTCGCTGTGCACAACACCGAGCTCTGAAAGATGGCAGTTAGGCTGTTTATGCTCTTACCCATGGCATATGAGTTGGCCTTAATTTGCACAGCACACCACTGCCTAATGATGGATGACAGCGCTTCTACATTGACAGGAAGCTTGGGAAAGTTTATATTTTCACTACCTTGCTTTTTGCTTCTTTTTTTTTTTTTTTTTTTTTCCCTCCAGTATCCCCGAGCAGTTCATGGCATGCTCATTCAGCAGCATTCTCTTCCTTACCTCCAGTGAGTTAGTCTATTAGGCTTGCATAAATTTATTTCAGGTTTGGGCTTTTAGCTGGATAGATTATCAACAAGGTTTGGGTTGAGTGAGACTACCAGCCAAAGTAGGCTTTAGTGACCCGTGACATGAACTCATCCAGCCTCCTTCTATCTCCATCCATATCCTGATTTATTGGAAACTGAAGTCAAATTGTGCTGATTCCACCATACAATGAAATCATGTGAAACATGTTCATAGGTTGTTGTGAATGATACTCTACCTTTAGTTTAAATGGAACCCTGAATGTGAAATCACTTTCAGTAATTAACTGGGGGGGGGGATGATTTACTTATATAGAATGGTAATTTGATTTCCAAAGTGAAATCTACTTCTGTACTAAGGCCAGTGTAATTCCTGTCGTATGGTTGCTAATGCTATGAAGGCTGCAGCTTTGTAGATCACTCAAATCTTGCGTGATTGTAAATGAAACGGGTGCGAGGCGAGTGCTCAATTAGCTAGCCTGTAATCGCTTCATCTTGTAAATAGACTTGCCTCAAAAAGGGAGAAAAAAAATATCACAGTTTAATTAAAGCAAACACGCGACTGCTTTTAATCGAGTGCTGGCAAACAGCTATTGTTAATCATCTGCTAATCACACACACAAGCCCATTTCAGAGCTCAGAGGGCTGCAGGAAGCAGGAGAGCATGCGCTGGAAACATTAAACGACTTTTAATTCACTTCCTCCGAGGGACGGCTTTATATATATGTGGAGTATAATTATGGCACCACAAGCATTTTAGGCAATCCTAGTGGTTTATACAGGAGTATACTAATACTAAAATGATTTGATTTGTTTTTCATGTAGTGATTATTTACTTATTTATGATGTTTTAATCCCCAGTCCAAGAGCTAGGTTTTAGATATAAAATATTAAAGCATTAAAGTAAAAAAATATTAAAGTAAAAAAAAAAAAAAAAAAAGGAACTAATAACTGAAATAAGTGAGGCACCAGGATTTATTGTGCAAAGGCTATTTATTAGGGCTTATCCAAAAATTGTAGTCCTTGGCCTGGGTCAAAACCCAGGCAGACAGAGCCGTCACAGGGAAATCCGTAATCGGTATTCACAAAGCAGGCAGAGGTCAAACCAAAAACAACTCCAACACAGGAGAATGTGGTGATATGGAAGAAGGAAGGGTGCTTTCACACCTTTTTAATCAGTTTGTCAAGTCCCAGTGTGAGGGGAAAATTAATATTTTTGGTATTTGGTTTTGTTTGGTTTCACACATAATCAATCAAAAAAAAAAAAAAAGGAGGTTAGGAAGGCAAATCTGACAGGACATGAGAACGCTATTGCCGTTCTTGGTCTCGATTTCGAAAAAAAGCTCTTGCACGTCCGGCGATGGATGTTCTGGTGTTATCACGCTAATGCTACTTGAGGCATCGTCCACATCTTCCTCAATTACAGGATATAAGAGTATTTGTAATCCATTACTTTGGGTCAACAGTGTTATGATGACTGATTTCCTAGCTTGTTAGCTTGTTAAATAGACTATAAGCAGGTTGATTTGGCTAGTTTGTCAAAGCTTGTTATTTCCCACACTATATATGCATACATAGTGCTTTTGTGTAAAACAGAGAGATCTGAAATGGTAAAGAAAGCAGTTCAGCCTTGTTGAGTCTGTCAGAAAGATGCTACTTATAGCCCCACGCTCTACTCTTCATCTAGACCGGACGCCTTATTCGCCCATGTGACTGCTGCTTAAGGGTTAAATGTCAAAAATTGCAGGCTTAAATGATGCATATAATTACAGTATACCGTACCGTTGTTTGGAGGTCAATTCATGGATACATAAATCCATTGCAAAGTAAAAGATATTCCTCAATGCTTTTCCTGTGGTCTTATGTAGTAGTTACTCGTATTTTTAACACGTGCTTTTCTTTTTTATTTTGCACTCCATTTGTTTAGAACGCATTCTCTTTTATCTGCAGGCCACAACAAGCTTTTCTAAGCCATCGTTAAACTTGAAATATGAAGCGACATGACAGCACCGGGGTTTGAAAACAGTGATGACAGATGGCCAGATGTGCCAAACTCTGGACTATGGACTGGGAAATAAAAAGAAATTGTGTGAAAACACCTTGAATGTAAAACAATAACTTGATAATGCCAAGATACCATGGTGAGTTTGTGTATGTGTTGTACATGTACTGCATTGAGCCTTAATTCTAGCCTTGAGGAAACCCACTGCTATACATCAGCTGTAATCAGTGTTACGTTACCATTAACGAACCATGAACTTCAGCATTAATAAATCATAAATAATGTTAACAAATTAATAAAGTAAGTTCACCCATGTGTTAATTAACGTTTGTTTACCCCAACACTGTACAATTCTCAATTTTGATTGGTCAGAAGGTGATTAATTGTCTATAACAGTAGCTCTGACTGCAATGCAGCTGCGAATCACCGGTTTATATTAATGCACTCGTAGTAATACGTCATCATTTCTATGTACAGTAACAACTAACACAGGGACTTGTGTGCTGGATGCTTCGCAACATGGGAATTTGTTCAGGACGGAGGAGTCTGCGGTTTCTTTGCAATTGTGGTTTTGTCTTATGAACTTTAAAAAAAGATGGAACTACTATTTATAGCTGCTGTAGCATAAGTCACAACAGGAACAGACTTGGTTCACAGACACTAAACATAACTGTAAATGGATAAATGCTGTTGTGTAAAAGGAATAATACACTTCTTCACAACAACACATTGTTAAGGTGTTAATACTGACATTGGTTATTTGGCTTATTTGATATGTTGCTGTTATTGTTGTTGTTGTTGTTGTTGTTGTTGTTGTTTTAAGTCAATTAATAAACGTATTAGTGACTTTTTTAATGTTACTTATGTGTTCATTAGTGAATGTGTTAAATAATGTTACCAAGTAATGAAATGTAAAGTTGTTGATAGGGGTCATAGCTTTAATTATAACATCAGTTGCGTTGTAACCCAATGAAATTCTTGTTGGCCATTTGAATTAGAATTTCTACAAATGTGTGAAATTGGGTTGTGGAGCCAGTTTTAGGTCAAACATTGTTACGATTTGTTATGAAAAATCTATATTTCGGTGATATGGATGCGAGTGGGTACTTCATTACTGCAGTATGTGGTCAAAACATGGATGCTGTGAAGTCCTGATATGTGTTTAGCCTCATTTGTTCCTATTCTAGCCTGGTTTTTCTTAACACCTGAATGGAAAATTAAACCCAAATCAAGTCTCTGTGACCCGTGCCATAAAGGTTTATTCTCATGACTTGTGCTCACTTGAACAAACACTATCTTAAATCATGACTGGACTCTCTTGGCGCTTTCACACCTGCAACCTTTTTCATAAATTTAACAACGCGCTTCCATTTAGAGGTCATGTGTGAATAGCTGCCATTTTCCAAATGCCTTTAAATAATCTCTGGCAGTTTGACGGCTCAAGACACATCGTAACATTTTCCGTAGCAGCTTCATATTGACCGTTATGTCAGGACAGTGCTGTAATATTTATGGCTCGAAGCTGTACTATTATAGTAGGATAGGTTACTCTGGTACAACGAAACCTGCCACCGTTTTCAGCAAAAGTAGATGTATGAGTACGAGTCAGTTGCATTCTTCTTGAGGAAATGATGAATGCAGTTAACTTGTGAACAGTAGCTTATAACAAGAGATGAGCTCATGTGTGTACGTTAATATTCAGACCTACTTACAGATTTAAAACTTAAAAGACTAAAAGACACTTAAGCAGGATACAAAGTCAGGTCAAAGTCTCCCGTCAGAAAAGAGACCAAATACGGAGAGGTTTCTTCACAGAAATACTGCTGAATCTTTTTCACTTAAGTCGTCAACCTGCTCCAATGTTTGTAAAGTAGGAGATTTACATTTGAAAATGTGGCACATTTTTGTGAGAAACGTTCACAAACTGGCCATATAGAGCTGACAATTTACTAAAGTAGCATAGCCAAAGAAAATGTAATTGGTATTTCTAGGAAATTGGCAATGGATGAATTTAACAGCACTGACAATGTTCTGTAAGTAAGGAAGAAACCACTTGGGGGTGTGCTGTTATAGGAAATTAATTAGTGATGTGGAAATAGCAAAATAAAGTTACTGTTACCAACCTGAAGTTGAAAATTAATCAATACCTTCTGACCAATCAGAATGGAGAACTCTGTGGTTGTACAATTAGTATATGCGCCTGTAATCCAATCTGCCCATAAAGGAACCGTTATGTTTCAGAGATTTGCAAGTCTCATCTTTCATCTTGTGTTGTAAAATCCAATGTGATTTATTTATTTTATTTCACCTGTCTGATATTCCTGGCTCTAGCTGTGATTTTCAGAATATCCTCAGGCCTACGGGAGGCTGTTACTGATTTATTGATCCAAACTGAGGTCAGTGAAGTGCATCGCTCTAAGTTTCTTGCGTCCCCTTTAGATCTACTTCACAACCCTTCGTCCTTTCTCTAGTTTATTAGATGAAAGACGGTGGGTTTCATTGCTAGGTTACAAAATCATAACAATGACCGATCAGTCGTATATAATGAGCAGCTCATTCCATCACTTTGAACCAATAAATATTTGGTTGTTCTTGGAATTTGTGTTTACAGAGTATATTGAGGTAGACTTCCTTTAATTCTACAGGAACAGAACGGCATGAACGTTATTTGTCTTCGAATTACAGGGCTTTCTTAACAGCAGTTTATATGGTGAAAAGTTATGAATTGGTAAATTTGGTGTTGGTACAGTCATGGGGAAAAAGAAAGTGCACCCTCCTTCAATTCTATGTTTTTATTTATCAGGGCCTAAATAACAATTGTGTGGTCCTCACCAACATCTATAAACGAGCAAATAACCTCAGGTGGGGGGAAAAAAACCAGATTTCAATATGTAGTCATTTTTTTTTTCCAAAAAGTAACCCAATATTCAGAAACCAAGTGGGAAAAGAAATAAGTACAACCTATAACTCAGTAACATGTAGAACCACTTTAGCAACAATAACCTGAAGTAAATGTTTTCTGTAGGAGTTTACCAGTCTCTCACATCATTTTGGAGAAATTGTGGCCCACTCTTCTTTACAATATTGCTTTAGTTCATTCATGTTTGAGGGCATTCATTTATGCCCAGCTCTCTGAGATGCTGTAGCGGGATCTTAAATGAGGTTGAGGTCTGGGCTGTGACTTGGCCATTCCAACACCTTCATCTTTGTCTTCTTTAGCCATTCAGATGTTGATTTGCTGGTCTGCTTGCTGGGGATCATTGTCCTGTTCCATGACCCAATTTCAGTCCAGCTTAAGCTGCTGGACAGATGGCCTCACATTTGTCTTAGGAATATTCTGCCAGTGGAGTTTATAATGACTGCAGTTCATCCCAATGACTGCGAGTTTCCCAGGTCCTGTGACTGCACAGCAATTCTACATGATGTAGCTATTGGGGTTTTATTTATATCTCTGAGCATTAAACTGTCTGACCTTGGACTGAATTTGCTGGGAAGCCCACTCCTGGGAAGCTTGGCAACTTTCTTGAATGCTCTCTATTTGTAAACAGTTCTTCACACTGTAGAATGGTGAATTTCAAATTGTTTGGAAATGGCCTTATAACCCTTCCCAGATTGATGAGCAGCAACAATTGCTTCTCTCAGGTCATGGCTGATGTCCTGGTAGTCACATTTCTTGATAACTAACTAATCTTCTGCATTTCATTAGTAACCTAAGCTAGCTGCTAATTACTCTCTTAATGTTTGTGGAAGTAGGAATGGTGTGCTTAAGAGGGTTTACTTTCTTTTTCCCATGACATGCTTATAATTATTTGGAATTTGGTAAAATGCTTAGAAATGACTAAATGTTAAAAGATAAGTGTTTAGAAAATCTTTTTGTTTTTCTTCTACTTTTTTGTTTGTTTGATGTAACTGTAGTTTGGACTTCAGTAGTTTCACTTTAGTCTGTAATACATGCATGATGCATTATATGCACAATCAAAATAAAGAAGATCTAATGAAAATCACAAGAGCTGCTAGAACCGTGTCAACTCTACATCCAAGTAGATATCTTCTGGTCCACTCTGTGTGATGAAAGGATACACAGAAAGTCACTGAAAAAAAAAAAATCAACCCCGCTTTCAAGACAACTCTTGGCTCAGGGCAGCCGGAATGACTTTGCCATTAGTGTTGCCACACTGCACTTCAAACAGAGTCCGGAGATTGAGCTGCCAGGGTGGATAAAACATGGGGTGTTTGTCAAATTCCTCTTCCACTTGTGCACAGTTTGGTTTCACCAGAAATGGAAGCTATGCAAGGTTTCGAAAATATTACATTTGAAATATATGGGAGCCAAATGGAAGTGTAAAATGTCTTTTATTATTGCGTGTCCAAAATGAATTCAGAGGGTGGTCGATCATGTCCACAGTTAAATAAAATAAAGACTGTACTAAAGTACAGAAAGTACTGTTGAGAGTGAACCAACAAATCAATGTTCACAAAAAAGTTCTGTCCAATTTCTGTGGCTGGTTTTGTTTAACTGTCTGTTTCCATGAATCATACGTTGAATTGAATCAATCTACTAATTCGGTTGCTTCCAGGGAAACATAAAACGTACAACTTGTGCTACATAGTGCATGTTTGTACAGTATCCAGAGCATACTTGCATTCACAGATTGTTCCTGTTGTTTTATGTGATTTGTTGAACAGTTTTTTGAGGTAACAATCTAGCAAAGCAATACTTAATCCTAAAAGAATATACTTACCACTCGTAAGTTCTTCATGAACTTAAGATTTCAGCTGTCCAGTCTCTTAAAAAAAAAGGTATGTGAAATGCATATATTCAGTGGCCACAGGTATATTTTTATATCATCACAGGATACTATTGTCTATCAGCTTAGCACACTCATACCTGCCAAATGTCACATAGGCCTATTGAGTTTTGGATGCAAAAACCTGCCAATAGCTGGATTGGCTACACTAAATTGTCTCTAATGTGAATCTGTGTGTAGGGTTTGCTGTGGGTTTCCTTGCTTTGTGCCCAGTGCTCCCGAGATTATTAAATGTGATTGTGGCAGGCAGAAAGGTGGCGCTTGGTGGGGAGCATGGCGGAGAAAAATGATTGTGTCAGTAGGAGCTTCACTTCTAAGTGTGAAGGAGAGAAAAATGGAAAGCTGAGCTGAACAGTCATCCTCGTTTCCTTGCTTCAAGTTTTGTTTTAAGGTCCAGAATCAGAAGGCATGGGAATACATCGATAGAACAGTCCTTGAGTCTGGTAGTCCCACGCCCAGACTCATATGACTAATATGGACTAATATGACCCAGAAGTATTCCTCAATATTTCTGAGAACTATCATGTGGCCTTAAATTTCCTAATGTCACATGTGACTCACACAATTCTGAGAATTTCCCATCATTCAGCTGATCAACTGATAAAGAATATAATAAGTTAATTATCACAAGATGGGCAGTACTTCTGAGATGTTTTCTTTATAATCCACCCTTCCACCTATATTGTTTGGTTAGATACCCATGGATGGGGAAAAAAACCCTAAACAAGGTCTGGTTTGACAGATATACAGTAAGCGGTAAATAACTATTTATGCCCCACACTACTGTTTATCCCATGGATTTTGCACTGAGGAGGAGCATGAGGTGAACTTTTGTCACGATTCCCAGCTGGAGTGCCCATGAACTCCACTAGAGGGCACTCCACCCCGGACTCTTGCTATTGTTTCTGCACTCCATTTCCCATATGTTCCTTGCCCCACATGTGATCTTGTCATGTGTTACCCTTGTCTTTGTGTCATTTTCTCATTGGTTCCTTGGGTTCATGTGTCTTGTTCTGATTGGTTGGTTTAGTCATGTGTCTTGTTCCTCACTGGCTGTATTGTCATGTTACCTTGATTGTTTGGTGTATATATAGCCCTCATGTAGCCATTGTCTTTTGTCGTGTATTGATGATGTTGCAACTTGCAGTCTGTGTGTGTCACGTTTGTTCATGCCAAATCAAGTCTGTTCAAGTTTGTTCATGCCAAGTCAAGGCAGTTCATGTCAAGGCAAGTCTTTATTGGTATTTTTGCTTTTCACTTGGTTAATAAAAGCTGCACTTGGGTTCTTCACTACGCTCGCCTCAGTGGACTGATGTTACAACTTTACAGCCGCTGTTTTGTTTTTAAGTGCAGAAAAGGGGAGAGAGGAGGTCGTTGGCCCCCTGTTGCATCCGCTGCCTCTGTAATTATTCGCGCACCTGAGTGGAATGTAGCTTGACATTTTTCTATTCCCTCTGCATGCCAGGGAAATTGGAACAAAAGCATGCATTATTGCTTACTCCTCGGCCGCCTGATGGCCCCGGACAGATGCGCCTGGGTTTGTTAGTGAGCACTTCACTCTCTCTGGAACCGAAGCTTCTGTTTCTGACCATTAGTTTACTCAAGGATGCTTTAAAGATACGCAGAGTAATGGTTTTGAAGTTTGCTTAGTAGAAACATGGTGTGTCTCTTCCCACTCACTGCTGCACTTGTTTGTGGGAACATTAGGGGTGTAACACAATGAACCTATCCTTAGCTGTATTTGTTCGCAGTTTGAAATAACTGTATCTTTATTTGGATTTAAACAAGAAGTAGGTGTGGCCAAGTGTAAACAACTTGTTGCACTTATTTTGTCCCAAAAGCTTTTTGATGCATCTTATGGGATCGCAGTACCTGTGCGCATATGAAATATGCAATGAAACTAACTGTACTAATGGCAAATAAACTAGGGTATGATGGATTTGTTGAACACTTTACTAGGCAGATTTTTTGGAGTGAACATCGTTTAGCTTTTAAATATAAGAGCAGTAAACTGAGGTCAGAGTTGGCATCTTATATTGTAATGTGTACTGACATTGGTGTGTTAATGAATGGCGATTTTAGCTAATCCTCACCCGGTTCAGGAAAAGGAAGGTTTCTGCGTTTTTTAGGAGTCTCGAAAGATCTCATGCAACCTTAATATCCCAATTGAGATTGCTTGATCGCCTACCCCCTCCTCCTCATTCAGTACAAATACTTCTTGGTGTAAATGAATGAACATTTGCTATGAAGAACACACTGATGCCTGACACTTTGAACATCCAGGAAGATATACTCACATGCCAATCATTTTGCAGAGCGACTCTGATCTACCCTGCACTGTTCAGATTGGTCAGAAGCTTTGGATTACTTTTTCTTTTTAAACAGCTGCTCTGACAGTAGATCCAGCTTCAGTTTTTATATCAGTGTGCTCATCCTAATAATTTATTGTTTCTATAGTAACAACTTATACATGGGCTTATACCGTGGACACGAACTAACTTGTTTCACAGACGTTCTACATCCTTCAATGTAACTATTAATGGATAAAAATGTCATGTTTTACTGCTGTAGTATAAGAGGAATAAAACATTTTTGAATGTGATGCCAAATATTTTCGTTCCTTATAAAGACCCTCCAGTTCATTAGTATTCCACTTTGACTAAAATGTGGCCATTCTGTTGTTCAATACTGGCTGACATGACAAAAAACGTTCATCACACCTTACACACCCGTATATCTATATCCTGATAATAGAGTTAAACTGGATTGAAAGTGAACAGAATGATATTCAAGTCACTGCGTAAGCAGTTTGGTGTGCAATGCTCCTCTAATAAAACGTGAACTTTTTTCACTCTGAGTTTGGCTGTTTGACCTTTTGCTTCATTGAAATGGAAAGACATTTACATGCATACCGAAGTGAGAGATTTTCTCCCAAGAGCGTATAATCAGCCTCCCTATGGGCTACAGAAATGAACAAAAGAAACTGTCATGTGCTATCTTTCATTTCTTTTTTTTTTCTCTTGCTATCTTTGAATGAGAATAAAGAGAGAACTGAGGTTTTGAGGTTACCGTTTTGAATTGGTTGATCCAGTGGCTAATTATTATAGGGTGTACAAATCAAGCACCTTTTTTTTTAACTGCCTGCAGATGAATCAAGGGATTTAAATGAGTTTGAATTGAATAGGCAAATAACACAGTTAAACGTCAAGAAAAGTAGTCCCTCTTTATGATTAGGATATGTTGTGTGTTTAATGACTTTATTAGCGCACACGCCAACCAGTAAGCTTTTTCCTTTTATAGGAATAATATGATTAATCAGTACCTTCGTTAGATGTAAGATGATGAACAGGCCAATTTCCAATCTTACTGCAAAATGTCATGATTAGACTGATCGTGGAACGGTAATTAAAATAAAGCCATAATGAAGCAATTATTTTCGGCAACAGAGTTCAGTGATGTTGGCTTTGGTAAAAGCAACCCCGCATAGTCCAATTATGATACAACTGTCTCAATGATTAACAACAATAATTTGAGATTAATTAGCATAGAAATATGACAAACTATGATAATGTTCTAAGAAAGCTCTCATGAGAGCAGGGTTTTTTGTGAATATTTACTTTAAAAAAAAAAAAAAAAAAAAAGGGGGGGGGGGGATGTAATGTGTATTTTCTCACATTTCCATAAATACACCGTCAAGGTAAACCTTGAAAATAAAGAAAATAAATTAAGAAAAAAATGTGACTTATTAAAGAATATTTTTCTTGATACTGTATCTCTGCCTTGTGTGTGTGTGTGTGTGTGTGTGTGTGTGTGGTCCTGAGCCAACAATCAGCTCACACTTGCACTCACACTTCCAATGCATTGAAAGACTGCAATACTGAAAGATTGGAAACACATCATCAAAGATTCTGTTTTGTAGGTGGAATTGTTAGGAGCAGCACTGCGTGATCTCCCGTCAAACGAATTCGCTTTTCTAAATGTGTGTTGGACTGGGGAAACTCTTCACATTATGAAATTTTGACATTTTCTTTCTACTCTATAGAGCTCTGAAAACATACATCAAGCACAAAAAAAGGGAGAAAGACGCCAGCACACGGTTTGCCTAAAATCAACTGCTATTTAATTTGCATTTCATTAAGTATATGATGAATAAAACATATATTTAAAACATACATATGAGCCACTTTCGGGACATGCTGAGATAGGAAAATAATCAACAGTAACCCCACTTCACATCAGGCTGCCTCACACCATCCCTTCATTGATTAACAGCACCGCATGAACACACACACACACACACTTTATTCCTTCCATAGATTTTTACAGATCTCGTGACATAATTATAGTATGCTGTTACTACTCAGGCTGTTTCAGCTTTCATTGTCACGACATAACATCATACAGGTATATATTCACAGCCCCCGCTGCAAGACGCAACTGTGTGTGATAAGAGAAATGAGCTGTTTGTCTTCTGATCCCACTAATTAGACATTGACCTGAAGAGGCATAAGATGATGGTCACAAGGTCACCATGATGGTGTGAAGGTCTAGTAGCATGTTGGCCAGAGGGAAGGTAACATAGTGGAACAGGACTGAAATTAAAGCATATGTTACTTTTTCTTTTGCAAACCAGTTTACACCCACACGCTTCTCTTCTCAGGCACAAACACCATAAAAATGACTCAGTGCAGTTGTTATCCCACTAAGGCATGTGTGTCCTTCAGTTTCTCAGGATATAATACCAACTCTGCACTGGAGACAGAACGTCTAATGAGCTCTAAAGTTCAGAGGTCATGCATTTAGTAGTTCTCCAGTATACGAAGACAAGGAGGGATCTGCTTTGAACCTGTTTTGTTCCAAAAAAAAAAACATGTAATTCATTTTTGTCATCATTCCTCCTGTATGGTATTCATTAATTAGACAATGGCCTGAGCTCAGGGAACCTGGAGCTATTGGTGATCTTGGTGGCAATACTGTCCTCGGCTCCTCCATGGTGTCCAGTTAGATTTCCTACAACAACCAGAACTCTGCTTCTGAATCTGCATAAACAACTGACCATTTCAAAATTTGCATCCTCATAGTTCCATGGTCCCTGAGCTCGAGTCACTGTCTGTGTAGAGTTTTTGCGTTCTCCTCCATTGGTTTCCCCGCACCTTCTGAATAATGCCTTGGTGCTGGACTGCCTTCCCCAGCCAGTATGTATTCCTGCATCACACCTAGTGTTCCTGGGACCACTGGCTCCAGATCCATGTCAAACCTTGACCGGGATAAAATGCTTACAGAAAATGAAAGAATGAATAATGCTAAGTTAAGATTTCCTTGTTTTGCTTGAGAAAGTGTACGCAATGCTTTTTGAAGTGCATTTTAAATATTCACCCCCTTATGGATCGAGACCTTGATGGGGCTTGTTAACCTTGGTGAACCTAAGGACTCTGTGTCTGTGTTGCTACTTTATGAGATCATATTTCAAGAAATGTCAAACTTATGCATGTCAGACCCCATCTCCATCTTG
>JAKKZJ010000024.1:2452053-2462104 GCA_033441845.1 Pangasius mekongensis | reverse complement strand
TGTCTGTGTTGCTACTTTATGAGATCATATTTCAAGAAATGTCAAACTTATGCATGTCAGACCCCATCTCCATCTTGTCGCCACTGCTGTATGTGGTTTTTAGAGGTGTCCAGTATGGGGGCTGATGATGTTCTTGTCTTGGCACCATCTGAACTGGACCTGCGTCATGCACATGTGAAAAGGCTGGGATAATGAATAAGAACTTACGAGTCTGAGGCCATGGTTCTGTCCTGGAAAATAGACTTTGCCCATGGTGGGGGAGTTCAGGTTTCTTGATGAATCAGGCCAGTAGAGGCAGTGTGAACGTTGCTCTACCTGACTGTGGTCCTGAAGCAGGAACACAGTTTGAGTACAGTCAGTACTTTCCTTGATAGGGTGATGAGCTTGGCAATCGGGAAGATCCTGGGAGTAGAGCCACTGCTCCTCTCAATCAAGAGAAGCCAGCTCAGGTGGTTTGGGCACCTTACAAGGATGCCCCCCGGCCAATTCCTGGTAGAGCTGCCTCAGGGAATCCGACGTAGACCGGGGACCCACTGGAGAGATTATATCTCAAAGTTGGCTTGGGAATGTCTGGGGACTCTCCAGGAGGAGCTGGGTATAGAAAAGTTTGGACTGACCTTCTCAACCTCTTGTTACCACAACTCCCAGCAGAAAAAATGAATGAATGAATAAATAAATGCGTTTTAAATATTCACTGTTATTACTCATTGGGATCCACTGATAAGTGATTCTAGATTTCTAGCATATTTAGACTATTAATGGCTATGATTCATCAGAAGAGATGTTAATTTATAAAGGCTGTTAAGTGTTTCATGCGTATAATTCCTGAAGCAACCTTACCTTTCTTCCAGTCCTACCCAAACACATCTGTTTCAATGCAACCATCTCCAATTTCCAGATGATTTATTTTCAGCATTTAACAATTTTCCAGATGATGAGAGGCGCAATTAATTGCCAAAGGGGCTGTGCTTATTTACTCAGAGGTGGATTGCAATTAGAAAAAGAAGCATAAGTGGTTTACACTGTGTAATTGCACTACTGTTCAGCTGGAGAGTCGAGTCCACGGTAATTCTGAAGTGCTCATCAAATAGAATGAGCTCTCTCTGAAACATTTCTCTCGCCATGTTTTCCTTTCTAAACACAAGCTTTCGCAGATTACCGCCTGAAGAACCGCATACAGCAATTTAAAACAATGCCGTGCTGTTTCATATTCTGATATTGTTCACTAATACATGCGCAGAGCTGTCAAAGCCACCCACATGCTGTCTGCAAAGAAGTTAATTGCAGGCTTTACAGAAGGGGATGTTCACGTTCATACACTAGGACTGTGACAGTGTATCAGTATGATTATAACATTAACATTAAGCAGTGCTGGGAAGTTATTACACTTAAGTCAGATTTTTCATGCTCAATTATCTGTACTGTAATTTAGTTTTTGACTTTTACTTATTACATTTCAAAAGAGAAATGTCTACAATTTTTTTTTTTCCTTTTTCTTTTCAATTTTCAAACACTACAGTGCCTTGCATAAGTATTCACACCCTTGAACTTTTCCACCTTTTGTAGTGTTATAACCCTGGAACGGAAATGGTTGTAATTTTGATTATATGTCATTAATCAATAGATTCATTATATGAATCTACACACAAATAGCCCAGAATATAGAAATGGGAGAAAAAAATCTATAAAGTCTGCGAAATTGTTTACAAATTTTTTAAAAAAATGTAAAAGTTGTGATTGCATAAGTATTCGCCCCCATTGATGTGAAACTCCTAAATTAGTTTTGGTTGCCATCAGAAGTCACATAATTAGTTGAAGGGAGTCAACTTGTTTGCAATTAGAGTGTCATGTGATCTCAATATACAGTAAATACACCTGTTCCTGGAAGCCTCAAACAGCACAATGAGAACCAAGGAGTTAGCAAAGAAGTCCAGGACAAAGTTCTGGAAAGCTATCAAGCAAGGTTTATACAAAACGGAACATCCCGTGGGGCACCATTAAATCCATTATGAAAAAAATAGTACGAATATGGCACAACTGGTAACTCTGCCTAGAGGAGGCCGTCCACCAAAGGTCAGTGACCGGGTAAAGAAGGCATTAATCAGAGAAGCAATATGAGAGCGCTACCAGAGAGATTGATTCCGCACCAACAGGAGTCTTACGTTATGTTAAAGACAGGTGGGGAACCGCATGATTATCATCTAGAATGTATGCATAGCAGATTATAGACATTACACACGTGATCTAAATTAATGTATCAAGATTTTCTGTCATTTATAGCTGAAAAACAGAAACAATGAATTTGTACCTGTGAATCATTTCTTCTCATTTACGTAAAAGCCGTTTGTGAATCAGTTGCAGCTCACCCATCACTAAGATGTGGTGTTGTCTCAGTAGCTAAAAATGGACAAAAAGGTTTACTGCTTTAGTGAATATCCTGTCAGTTCACAGATTCATAGTCACCTTGTTGAAACTCCAGTGACTTGAGAGTCTCGGTGGATTTACTCCTACTGCATCATCGTCGACAGAAAATGTTTCATTTCTTAAACAAAGTAGGAGCTTGTTGAGAGCCTGTCAATCAACTGCTAGAGACATCCAGCATCCACTTTATAAAAGCAGCAGAGAATTTGTCATAATCCAAACATGAACTATGAATGCTAAAAAAAAAAATAAATATATGTGTGGGTATCACAGGCATAAGACAGAAAAAAAATCTGCACTGCTGGGTTTATTCCAGATGGGCATTTTTTCTTACATATTTTTTTTTTAAGGAACAATTTAATAAATGAATATAGATTTGGTTGTAATAAATACATTTTCCTGAAATACTTCATTGCCAAAACACTGTGTTGCATTCATTAATACAAGAGTGTTAATGTGTGAATTCATTCTACAAGACTACAATAACCAAGTGCGCAAGCTGCTTATAAAGCTAGTTCCAGTTGTCAGAGCAAGATGGGAAATCGTTCCGTTCATTCAATAGTGAATGATTAATACATAACATTTACGGTTTGTGAGTTAATTTAGCTCATTTTTTTTTATTAATTAGATGTTGGCCTAGATAGGGGATTGGCAATTCCTAGCGCAGTAGCTAAATGTCAATGATTAACTAGCCAGTTAACTAATGGATGTTGTTCTGAAGTAAGTAAGGAATAAAACACCCGGGAGCATCGTCTTTTTATGGAAATAATTTAATTACTATTACAACCTCAAAGGTGATTATTTTGATATAACAGCTCATCCCAAAGTGTTTTATTACTCTTATACCACAGCAATTTGCCAACAATAAAATCTGCAGTTTTGTATTGATTTAAAGGCATTGTACTTTTTATCCGTTTAAAGTTATGGTGGAACGTCCACGAAGCACGATAGTTACTGTTAAAAACAGTCTTTCCAATACCAAACAAAACAGGAGCTTGTCATGTTACCGAGAAATTGGAAAGCATTTTTTTTTTTTTTTTTTACTGACTGTTACAAACTGCTGACACTGGAGACTCCTTCCATAAATGTTGACTAAATGTCTCCTCAGAGAAAACTTTACCGTATCAATGATTCTATGGGTTTTATTAGCTTTTTTTTAAAAAAATCTGTATACTAGTAGTATTTCTTACAGTATTATTGTGCCACGCATGCCATACACCTTGACTTCTGCACCATGACAATTTCAGCACTTGAAATAAAGTGTCCGTGTTTGGCAAGCTTGTCTCCATGTGCCTCCACTGCATTTCTTGGCTCCGGCTTCTTTAAATAAAACTCACCGTGCTCGTCCATGCTACATCTCTATCGCTCAGTCTCTGCCGCAGATCTCGGGCATATGGTGCCATGTGTTGTTTTTCGCACAACTAGCCCCCGAGCACACCGAATTCACGTTATTTATTTCTTTTTCCGGCGAAGTCGTGGGCATCCGTTCGAATCGCTGGGGCCGCGTGGGGGTGCGCCAACTTTTTTTTTTTTTTTTTTCCCCTCACAGATGCCGCCGCTCCTCCGTTTGCAGGTAACATGCCTCTAAACTCAATGAGGGAGAAACAGCTTGTGCCGTTCAAAGCACCTGAGAGACAATCACCAGCTGTGCCACACCGTGAGGATTTCAGGAACTCGGAACTGACGGTCTTTAGGTTTGCTTGTTTAGCGAGTTCACATTGATTTGCTACAGGGGGAAAAAAAAAAAAAAATCTCCATAGGCCAATGCAGGATCTGGCTCACATGCAGCAGATTATTAATATGCACTGTCCCTGTTAAACAAACACGATAAATTAGATACACAGATTCACCACAACGGTGTTTGCGCAGAGTCTCTGGTGTGAATTGAAATGTAAAACCTACAGAACATTTTAGACATGCTGTTGTACATGTAATTAAACTCCTGCCAGAGTTATGTTTGCAGAATTATAATGGAGTGGGGGGAAAAAAAAAAAAAAAAAAAATCAACAACATTACATTTGTGCTCGGTTAAGTGAATTTTCTTCATTATAGACTGTCGGGAGATGCTCATCTTGCCGCAGGAAGTAAACTTTCACGAGTTGCCATCTGTCGCACCGTTAACGCACTAAAGCTAGCTGTTTATGAGTAGCGGAAGATGCAAACAGCTCGAGAGGAGATTTCTAGGAGCGCTGCATTACGCCGTGTGTTCAATTTGATTTATTTGTGCTTTTTGCGAATTATTTTCAAGTAAGCTCGATCATTTACAAAGCAAACGAAAGTTCTCGAGGGAGAAAACGGAAGAATAGTACGCTCTCTACTTACTTTTAACGTTGTGGAATGTCTACGAAACAAGTTAGTTTCTGTTATCGCTTGCATTATAGTAGCGATAAACAATCATTGCCTCACCAGCCTGTTGAAGTTAATAAGCTAAAAAAAAAAAAGCAAAATAAAACGTAGCTTGTCACGTTGCAGAGAAACCGTAAAAAGGTCTTGACTTTCCTGTGGCGGAAAACTTAAAGTTCCCGGCTTTATCTCTGACTGTTACAAAGCGCTGACACTGGAGACTCCTTCCATCAATGTTAAACAAAAATGTACTTCCAAAAATGGTTCCATATGAACAGTTACAAAACATTTCTGAGAGCTCAGCAGTGCTGTGCTATGATGAGAAACGGTACAATGCCTTAGTTATCCACTGTAATGCATAAATTCACCCTTTCTTTCTGACAATAAAGAAATAAAAAATGGGCTAAAATCATTTATTCTTTCTCAAAAAAAAAAAAAAAACTGCAACTGAGGAATAAATCCTTTTTATTACTATATGCATATATCTGTTTGGCTGTGTTTTTGTTAGAATAATGGCCAGAGCGCTTTTTGAAGCCGTCTGTGCTAAGGACAGAACACACAGCTCTACCACTTACTCAGCTGAGCGAGATAAAGCGGATATGAATCGAGCTTATGGAAGCTCCCGGGTAATAAAAGAGAGATTTTGGCCATGAGAGAAGTGCCATTGGTATTTACTGCTGTGTGGAAAATATAGCTTTTTTTTTTTTTTTTTTTCCTCCATCTGAACAGACATTTTAAACACTGCCCTAGGAACGTCACACATTTATGTTTCAGATAAATCACTTAAAATATGAATAATGCACTCAGAAAACGTTTTGTCTGCCCCAGCCCACTATACCTACATTTTACCTTTAAATATAATCATTAAAATACTTCAGAAATCATATTTTATTAGATTAAAAAATTACCCCAGTATTTGGAATATTCCCCAATAGGAAATTGGATCATCCAAATTTCCTGAAGATCCTGTGAAGAAGAAAAGTAAGTTTTCTCACTGATACTTTTTTTCCTTTATGTTCACTGATATTGTGATATTGACTGACGAGGTCACTTTAAACGTTCAAAAAGTTACCCAAATCATAGATTTTTTTTTTTTTTAATTATTTTAAATTAAAATAATTGGGCCATCCATCATTCCGTTGTTTATGGATGCTAGTTCAAGACATTTTGAGTATTTGCTAATTCCATGCTAAAAACACTATCCTGTTTCTCATTTAAGACAAAATGCAGCCTGGCAGCAAAGAAACCTTGTAAGAGAGAGAGAGAGAGAGAGAGAGAGAGAGAGAGAGAGAGAGAGAGATAGTTACCCAACGCATTTTATTTATTTGCAGGGTTTCCTTAGACTCAATGTTGCACAGCTTAGTTGAAAGTGAAATTTTGAAGATTCAAAATATACATTCATTCAAATTTATTTTCAAGCACTAAATAGAATCAGCATAATGATCTCATTCAAAGGCCGTAAAGAAAACCACCATGCTTCCTGTCACTAAGAGACAAGTTCCAACATCCTTAACCTTTAACCTCAGAATGTGTTTGTCTTTGAGAAAAGGAGCCTGAAGAGGACTTATTGGCAGCTTGGTGGTAATTTACTGCGTGCGATGGTATTGACTGGAAACCGAGGCTTACCACGCTGTAGGCCAATAGCTGGAGTGTGTAAGTGGGTCAGCGTGAACCCCCAGAGTCCGAACATAAATCATCACTGGCGTTGCTGAGTGCCTGAAGGCATGGATCTCCTGTCCGAAGAGCTCAGACCCCTGAGACGAAACGATTCGTTCCTCATAATTAGCTAATTTAATTGGTCCGGTTAATTAAAGATGCCACGAAAAAAAAATCTAACAGAGTTTGCCGGAGGCCTGCGCCCTCAAGAAAGCACTTGGACGGATTATGTTAAATGTCACTTTCAGACCATGTGCTAATTTTTCACTCGGATCATCTTAGCGCTCTCATCCCGAGCCCACGATGCATTTCATTTAGCATTAGTGAACACCGCGGCTCTAAATCATCTTCCGAGTGCACATCGCATTTGACTCATTCATTAATTTTTTTTTTTTTTTTTTTTTATAATCGATATCACGCAGCCATGTTGTGACTCTTTTATCCGCTTTAAGAATAAGTTTACTGCTAAGATGCACTTAGTCTGTTTTCATTTATCTGTGTGTCAGGAAGTAATTGCACTGAAAAAGAGGTGTTGGGCAGCAGCAGAATAAACACACAGAAGTGAGGACAGGAATTTAGCGAGTGCAGGAATGTTCACACATATTTAGTTCCCTAATACACGTCATCGACTGTACGGCGAACAACGTTCACACGATTCACACGTAGAGGGAGGGAAAAAAAACAAAACGGTTGCCTAAAATATCATGTTTAATGCTGTGTTCAAGTTTAATGGAGCATTTTATTTTATTTATTTATTTATTTATTTTTAAATCGGAACATTGCACACTTGCTAAACAGTGCAACAAAACAGTAGAGCTAAGTCCAGTGGTGACTGTCCTTTCCTGCTTGTGGTGTTTTGTGGTTGAGTGCAGATTGAGATCAACTCACTTTATTGAATCTGGGCACAAAAAAAAAAAAAAAAAACGCCAGCAGGAAAAAGATTTGAGTTTCCTGTCAAGGCCGAACTCACAGCCCAAGATTGCCTGGAATGCTAATTGCTAGAATATGCTATAAGGACATGTTAGCCTTCATCAGCAGCTATCAGAGCTTTGGTTTTCTCTCTCTCTCTCTCTCTCTCTGTCTCTTGTTATCCCTCTCTGCCTGTCCTTTATTTTTAGTCTGGCTTTGCTCTGGGCGCTAAGGTCTCCAGTGCTCATTTCTTTCTTTGACACTATGGGACTGATTAAAAAGGGCAGAAGTGATGGCCACAGGCCCCTACTCTCATTCACTCTCCTTTATCCTTCCACCAGATCTCTCCACTCTCTCCTCTCTAACTCTGATTGTTCTAATTCCCACATGTTCCCACTGCAGAGCCTCACAGGACCGTATCACTCAGAGACATCGACCTGAGCTGCAGGAGGAGCCAGGTGTCGGAGAGAAGAGCGACAGAACTGCGCTCTACTTCATTCTATTTGACTTACAATATGTGATTGTGTTTATTGTGTGTATGACCTTTTTATCTATTTAACATTCAATATCCAACACCTGTCCATCTGTCCATTTGTCATTCCATCAATTCATCCATCCATCCATCCATTTATATATCCAACATCCCATCAGTATATTTGATCATCTATCCAAGACCCCTTCATCTCTCCACCTGTTCATCTGTCTGTCTGTCCAACACCCAACCATTTGTCCATCCATCCCTCCAACCAACACTCCCCATCTATCTTTCTATCTATCTGTCCAACACCTGTCCATCTGCCTATTTGTCCTTCCATCAATTCATCCATCCATCCATCCATCCATCCATCCATCTATTTATCTATCCAACACCTGTCCATCTGGCCATTTGTCCTTCCATCAATTCATCCATCTATTATGTTCTTATATCCAACATCCCATCTGTATGTTTGATCATTTTCCAACACCCCTCCATCTCTCCACCTGATCTATCTATCTATCTATCTATCTATCTATCTATCTATCTATCTATCACTGTCCATTTTTTTCATCCATCTATCCATCTGTCCACCTTCCCTGCACTCAGAATCTATCTATCCAGTATGTGGTGATCATTCATGTGTATAATGCCAGGAAGATTTATATAAGTTTTTTTTTTTTTTTTTTTCTGTGCAGTTCAAAAAAGAAAAATCCTATTAGTGGAATTCAGTAGGAAGAGTCTGTGGTGAATTGGGAAGTGCTTTTTTCCGCC
Organism: Pangasius mekongensis; assembly: GCA_033441845.1. Taxonomy (NCBI): domain Eukaryota; kingdom Metazoa; phylum Chordata; class Actinopteri; order Siluriformes; family Pangasiidae; genus Pangasius; species Pangasius mekongensis. The sequence continues at coordinate 2,453,526 of JAKKZJ010000024.1, read as the reverse complement.
TGATTAGAGAAATGGAAGTGAAATTGATATTGGCCATGTGCTGTCCGCAAAAAACTAACCAGAAATAGCCTTGAAAGAGTCGCCCATCACACATGGTCTCTAAATCCTCCCTCTGCATCCATGCTTGTTCCCAAAATGGCCCTGTGTGTGTTTGTGTGTTTGTGTGTTTGTGTGTGTGTGTGTGTGTGTCCACGGCCAGAGCTTTCAAGCTAACAGCACTTCACTCAACTGCAGTGAAGTCACCTATAGATGGGACAAATCCCCCGCAGAGAGGAGAACATTTCCCCCAGATTGACTTTGAACTCTGAATCACCAATGTCCGCACTAAGCGAATGCGAAATGAGGGCGCCATTGGGAAGAAAAATGGCTGTCACGTTTGGAGGATTGGTGGCATAAATCCTGAGGTAAACTATTTCACTTTATGTAGTCCCCCATGCTGTAAATCTTCTCCGCATCATCCTGTTCTCCTTCTGTTCCCTTGGTTAGAGCTCTTAAAACTGGCTTTGTCTACATTTCATTACATTTGTCTACCTACAGATGTAAATACCCATCAGAAACAGACTCATTATGGTGTCATTAGGTACCAAAAATGCACTTTTTCTCTCAAAATTCAAAGATCTCATCACTATTATTATCATTAATAATGTAATTCATACCACAACGTTGTTGAATTCTCAATTCTGATTCTCCAGTCTTGATTAATTGTCTATAACAGCAGCTCTCTCAGGTGTATATTAATCATTATATCATTACAATCGTGCTGCTATTTTAACAAAGACAAATGCCTAATTGTTGACATGGTGAAGCTTCTGTGGCGTTTGTTCATATATTTATGGAAGGAGTCTCCAGTTTGTAACAGTCAAGAGGTAAAGCTGCAACTTTAAAAAAGGATTTTCTTGTTACCTTCAAGAGAAAGTACTGGAAGGACTCTTTTATAGCTGCTATAGTGTACGCGATAACAGGAACTAACATTTAAATATAACTACGAACAGATATAAATTACAACAGATATGATAAGTAATTTCTGGAGTTTCAAAGACCTAGAGAATCAAGTAAACAAAACGAGAATCTTGGACACAGGGAGAGTAAACAATGGACCCATGGCTTAGAATCACAGTCGTCATATAAACAAGACCTCAAAATGGCGACAGAAAAACGAGTGTTATGAACGTACTAACGAGACATAAGAAGACTAATCACGAGTAACAAGTGCACACACAACGATGGGAGGTGTAGTCAGTTTGGAGGTGAAGCAGGGGTGAGGAAAACGAAGCGATAAACAGGGAGGCTTGTACTGCAGCATTATATTGTAAAGGAGTTTGCTATATGAGTCAGTACAATGTGTTGATGGTTAAAAGAAGACAATTAACAGCCATCACACATCTCCAGGGTCCTAGGTGTGATTCAGAGCTCCGATGACTCATTGTGTCGTGTTTCTTATGTTCTCCCTGTGTACCTGTGGGTTTCCTCTGG
>JAKKZJ010000024.1:2404853-2420734 GCA_033441845.1 Pangasius mekongensis | reverse complement strand
TTTTTTTTTATTTACATTTTTTTTGCTTTTTTATTTTTTTTTTATTTTTTTTTTTTTTTTTTTTTTTTTTTTTTTTTTTTTTTTTGGTTTCTTCTGTGGGGTGGTTTTTTTTTTTTTTTTTTTTTTTTTTTTTTTTTTTTTTTCCATTTCTATTCCTCAGGTAAATAGAGGATTATGGGTGCTAAACGCTCTGAAAAGCCTGAAGGCTTGCACCTTATCTCCTCTCACAAGCGATGACAGAAGGCAGCGATGCAGCAGATTGTTTTTAATTGCCTCTTCAACTCCTGTCTCAGCAAATTAAATTTTAAAAAAAATAAATTATTTAAAAAAATAAGAAGACGACATAGGAAAAAAAAAAAAAAAAAAACACAGTGCCCTCATTAGAATGTGTTGAATGTGTACGTTGCTGGCGGACAACTCCCTCACACACTCATCCCCGAAAGGCCCAGGGGTGGTATACACTACTCGTAGTGTGTGTTGCAGCTTGACAAAGCACACTTAATGGCCCCCTTGTTCCATTGAGCTCGATGAACATTCGGCTTTTGTCCTCTGAAGGCTTCCATAAGGGCAAGAGCTGGATCGGATCCATAATTCAATTCGCCTTGGTTCAGCGCTCGTACATAAAAAGGTGAGTGGGAGGTGTGGATGAGAGAAAGAGAGAAAGAGAGAGAGAGAGAGAGAGAGAGAGAGAGAGAGGTAGCGAAAACATTGCTTTGGCATAGTCAAGAAAACCACAATGATCCCTCAGGAAGGTCAACAACTTCAGACAACATGGTGATTAAAATGGAACCCAAAATATTTCTATGTGTAAACCTTTTTATTGATTGATTATTTACACCTATCCTAACACACATCTTTTTTTTTTTAGCAGCAATATTGTAATAAAAGTGAAACAAAGCTGTTAAATATTTATATTTATGCTTATAAATGATTGACAGCTCGGTGTCTATAATAAGCTCGGTTCACTAACGTACCTCAGCAAAGGCTTTTCTGATCGAGTGAGTCAAATTTTTCATCGTATTTGCTAATGATTCGATTTTAAAAATGATCAAAAATAGTTCCTACATTTGCTATTAACTCTGTTACCTCCCATTTGGCAGACTCTCCAGATTAACTTTTTCTAAGAGAAAAAAAATGGAGTAACTCTTTTTACCAGACGCCAAAAAGTGTTATTGTATCGGGCATGCCCATGTTCAAGCACTGAATTTATTTGTGATGTCACACTCCACAGTAGTAGATAATGGTTCACATTAAAGTAGACATTCAGGGCTTTAAGAATTTGCATAAGTTTTTCATAAGTATTTCTTTTTTTACCTAGCCTACTAGGTTTACATTTTTTCACTTTTATTGTGGCAGTTGTATAGTGTTTTACTATCAAAAAAATCTTTAGTCGTGTTTTCTGTTTTATCTCTGCACCAGCTGCTCAACATAGTGTCATGATACTCTACACACAGAAACCCAACAGTGTCCTGACTAATCTTGTAGTAGACTTGTGGCAATATAATAATTCATTTATTTATACGGATTGAAAATGTATAAGAAGTCGATTTTGTTTATATGAAGAAATTCATTGGTATGGTGAAGCTTTTAACAGTAAGGCAATGTTTATTTAACCTCCATGGAAGGAGTCTCCAGTGTGAGTGCTTCGTGACAGTCAGAGGTAAAGCTGTTAAGCTGTTAAGAAAGCCGTTTTTTTTTTTTGGCTTTCTGACAGGAAGTGAAGGTATGATTTCTTTATAGCCACTACAACACGTGATAACGAGAACTAACTTGTTTCGGACATGTTCCGCAACATTCGATTTGGCTATAAAGCGCAACGTGTCGTCGTTTGATATAGAAACACAATGAAATTGTTGGAAAATTTCTGTGGTATAAATGGAGTAAGAAAAAAAAAAACAAACTTCAGGGTGTTAACAGGAACTCTGCTTTGCATCGGACCATGTCGCACCGCCCTGTCATTGATTATTTTCCAATAACGGTGTGCCAACAGGTTTTATTCTCTCCTAATGTAAAACAATGTACTCGTTCATTAAGAAATTTTGAGGAAGTGACATCCTTCTCTTGGGAGGAATTCCACTGTAGAAAGGAAGTAAGTGTTCCAGACTTGTTTTTCTGTAATAGAGACGAGAATCATTAGCAAAGGCATTTATACTTGAAGGAGTCATCAATATATGTACATTGTTTTAGTTGTACTTAACTATTTTTTTTTTTTAAATGTAACTGCATGATTTTATGTAGAAGCATAAACGCACAGTGCTTAGCTAAAATGACTGACATGTGAGATCAGATTTAATGAAAATATGAAGAATGTACTGAATGTAGTATGTGTAAATAAAAAGTAAACACACATCTAATGAAATGACAAAGAAAATTGCTTCTGATTATAGATTTTAAAAAAAAGTATACATCAAGTTTATGATGGAAAAAGAGTGGTATAATTGCATTATAAGCTCCATTTTTTTATAAACATTATGCTTTTGCTACTGAGAAATATTTTGAAAATAATATCGTAAAAACACAATGCCAGATGAAATGAAACAGTTCTCTGTTGGAATTTGCGATTTAGTAGTAGGAGTACTGGAGCACTTGAGTTTTCAAGTTGACCCATACCCTAGCAAGTGCTCTTATATCTCTATTCATCAATAGATCTTTTTTTTTTAGCACTTCTGCGACTGGAGAACAATCCTCTATCTCTCTAACAGGCCTGAATTGAATTCACATTGCCGACGTAGCTTTAGTTATCTTATCAAATGATTAAAACTCCCAGCCTGCCTACAGTGTCATTTCAGTTCTCATCTATGGGGGATTCGGCACCGTAAATCCATTTAGCTCCGAAGAATCTGTGGCTATATTTTGGAGATCTAGCAGGAGGATATTTCAGGGTATCGTTTCTGCACAGTCCTCAAGTATTTTGTAATTTAAATAATAGAATGCACTGTAACATTACAGTTGGAGAATTGCTGGTTTTATGATATTAGCTCCTATCATCCATGATAATTAAGCTAGAGAAATTGAAACGCTGTTGGATTTCCCCTAAAATAAAAAAAAAACCACTCGCAATAATATACTTCATAAAGTAGTTGATTAGCCATGACGTATCATCCGATAATCTTTTCAGTAAATAAAAACATCCTCGTATCTTTCTTCAAATGACATTCTTAAGCTCTCTGTAATCTCACTTTTTAATAATGTCTAGCAGAGTCTGTTTGAATGAATTTAGGTCCGTATTCAGAGTTGAGTAACGCACAGATGCAACTACAGAATTGCATGTGTGAGATCTCAAAACCATGTCTCAGTTACACTCGTTTTTGGTTTCGACGCTTCTACTCAAACGCAACGTCAGAAGCATAAACTACACGCACCTCATTTCAACGCTAATCTTAATGGATGCGCAGAACCTGACTCTGAATACGAGGAACTTTCCCTGTTTAAATATTGATGTCCCTTTTGAACTAAAGTAACCATCAGTGAATGCAGCTCTCAGTGCGTAAGTAGAACTATATTATTCTTGCTGTGTGCTAACAAAAAAACTGACCCCGCCCCTCAATATTGTTACCCTGTAAAGCTTTGTTCATGTTTAAAAATCACAATAAGTCACGATGTGTCCTAAACCACATCGCAAGTCTGACTGACCTTACTGATACGGTTTAAGGCAGATATTTCTGGTGAGATAGACCTTCATTACTTTTAGCTACATTAGCTGCATTAGCCTCGTAGCTCCAGCGCAAACTTTGAACAAAAAAACGTTTTGCTGTAAGTGGAAAATTGCGTAAATTCGTAAATTTTTCCTCAAACTCTTCAATTAATGACCTATATTATTATTGACTTGAGAAAGATGGCCTTCACATAAAGTGCGACATAAACAGATGAAACTGGATCTCAGACTTTGTCAGTTAATTTTGAGCTTAAATTTCTTTTTATTTTTTTTTATCTATTTATCTTGCACTCAAATCGCTCTACATGCCCATGTTTACTTTTTTTTTCCCTGGCCTACCTCCCACTTCCCCACTCTAACAACAGCCTGAGGATAAGAGTGGAGGGAGAAATATTGCTCAGGTTCACCCCATCCATCACCCATAAGGCCTGGCGTGTGAAATACAGGCCAGGCTCCTCCAACAATGAGGCCTATCTTGTATGTTAGACCCCTCGCTCGGGTATTTATCACCTCCGAGTCCGCACAAAGCCTGATTCATGGGCCGATCATGCTGATAAAAATGTGCTGACTGCATCTCAGGGCTTGCTGCTCAGGACTTTGCTCTCTTCCATCAGCTCTTTCTTTCTCCTTCTGTTTCCCAGCCTCTTCCCTACTCAGTCCCCAATAACATGCCCAAAAATAGCTTCTGTCTTTAGGGCTTTTTCAACCTTTGTTTCGACCTGGCTACCTCCTAAAGCACTTTCTCCCACAGGACAAATGCAGAAAAAGCTCATAGGGCTAAACTAGAACAAACTGTTCAAATGGTCTTCTTTAGCTACACAGGGGGTCAGTGACTGTCCAAGTGATTTTGATTCAGGGTAAAAGCAGCAAATCAACCATAACATCACGGTGGCTCTTTTTTTGGTCTAGTGCTGTTGCTAGCTACAATCCTGCACTCCGTTTATTTGATTTTTTTTAACTTCTTGGCTCTACTCCTGTTCATTATCCAGACAATCTGTGGCAGACTCTATTAGCTCAGTGCACAGCTGCTGGTCACTGTTAGCTAGCACTAATGCGCCAACGTTTCCTTGCCAGCTTCCATAAATGTCCCTGTAAAAAAAAAAAGGCATAAAAATAAAATAAATAACATCCCACATCACTGGATAACAGTTTCTAATAAGAAAGAATGTCTGTAAATTGTTTTAGCTCTATATCCTCGAGCTGAAGCGGGACCTGAAGACAGTAAATGATATGCTAATGTTGTTGGCATAAATGTTAGCAAGATGGACCAATGTTATTTTCGCTGTTTTGGGACATGTGACAACTTGTTTCTATAGTATTAAAATATGCAGAAAACAAACTTTAAAAACAAATTAACTTTAAACAAACATAAAACCAACGTACAGGTATCTCATCTTTTCAGAGTCCATGACTCTAGTTAAAAGTGGTAACGTGAACTGCCCTTATGGAAGAAAACATGACCAATTCTCACTCTTATTTATTGCCATAAACTAATCATTAACGATTAAGCATTAAAAGGTAACTGTTAGTAAATATTAGCTGCTTATACGGATCTTTGTAAGCAAGGAATTGTATGAAACTGGACCTTTTTTGCGTCAACGGCAATATTTCAGAACCTTCAGATCCTACAAAAAAATGCAATACGGCATCCCACAAGGTTCAGTTTGAGGGCCACTTTGATTCTCCGTTTACAGGGACATGAAATTAGTTCAACAAACATAATGTTGGATTTCAGTTCTATGACAAAGATTATACAATTGTAGACAATTCTCGGGTTATTATGCAGATTAGAAAACCGTGACTATAGTTTTGAGAGAGCGCAAGCTACAGCTAAGAACCTGAGTGTAACCATAGATGTTTGTGTATCATGAATAATGTCTCGTTGAGAAACATGGCCAGAAAAAGACCTATGCTCACTCAACATGGTGCTGAGAGACAAGGGAAAGAACGTCAAAACCAACTCTGATTCTGGAAAAAAAAGATTTCCTGACATAACGCTCAAATTTGGTGCCGTGATCCAGAGAACGTGTAATAGCTCAGGATCTATTTAGGTCTATTTAATAATGCATTTAATGAATAGATTCATAGTCAACTAATTAGCGGTTAAAGCTTGTGTCATTAATATGCCTTAAGTTTGATTTTTATCTCCTTTATCTTTTATACAAGGTCAAGTTATCTCTCATCTTGCCATTTATCATTTATGCTTTTCTTTAAAGGGCTGCTCTGTTACAGTAGATTTCACTATGAGGATTGGTGTTACTTCATGCTCTACATGTGCCTCATCAATATCCTTCCCCCACATTGAGGGCAACATACAGCTGACAGCGGACGTCAGAATTTTGTGCGCTTTGCGGCTGCGACTCTATTGTATTGATTTAATGATTGATATGCCGGCGAGGAAAAAAGGGACGCCGTGACTGACGGCGGGGACGAGCAAAGGTCTACGGTTTCTCTGGATAGCCTTGTCCTTGATTTAGACGAATTAATATCTGGAGGGCAATAACTCTCAGCGGCCTCTCTGACCCTGGGGCTCCACGCTGGATTGAGAGGTGGAACATCCGGCTTATATTTTAGCTGTGATTGATGGTAGTTAAAAACTAATCGGAGAAGATAGTAACTGGGGCGTCTAGCATCACTGTCTGGGCCTGAAGCTTGATGTTTCAGCTGTTTTATTGGTTAAGTAAGGAACATGACAGGTGCTCACATCAACAGATACACTGTAACATATGGAATATGAATATGGAATTAATAAGTGCATGAAAAAATGTTAATGATTGTAAAGCATGTCAATTATTAGGATATTTTGGAAATGCAGGATGGCAAAATAATGGAGGGAAAAAAGCCAAATGAAATTTTCTTGCTGCTTCAGGTAAATGCTTTAGTTACAGATACTGTACGTCCCCCATCAATCCCCGCCCCCCGTGCGCGCACGCACACACACACACACACACACACACACACACACACACACACACACCTATATTGTACTGTATATGCAATATTGTTCCTTCATACAGAGATATGTTGGAGCGCAATAATTTATTGTAGAATCTACAGAAATTCTTTACACTGTAGTGTTTGTAATAAAGCTCACAATTCAGCTGGAGAGAAATGCAAGAACTGTTTTCTCCAAACACACACAGGGAAGTAGAAAAGCCAGGATTAACTGCACTAATGAGGCAAACATTGGCGGTGCGTGCGCTTATGCGCAGTGTCTCGTATATTATAGAATTAATCTGGAAGCTCTGCAATATATACAATATATCTGTAATTCATTGTATGTTCCTTTTTTGCTGTGTGGTTGCTGTTTACTATATTTACAACAATTTTCCATGCAATTATCTCTGTGTGTGTGTGTGTGTGTGTGTGTGTGTCGAAAGCCACTCAAAAATAAATTCAAAAGGATCTAGAACCCTAAAGTGCTAGGTAAAACAGCAGAATGTTTCACCATTTCACTTTTATCTCAAGAACCCTTGACAAACCATTAAAAAAAAAACCTTCATGTAAAGTGTTACGTATCTGTCTGTCTCTCTCTCTCTCTCTCTCTCTCTCTCTCCACAGATAGATAGAGAGATTAAGGATTCTTTTAAAGTAGAAGAGTGTTCATCTACCAGAGAGGCGCCAGGTAGAACTTCTAAATGAAGCTAAGAACCTTTAAATGTCCAAAGAACCGGTGAGAAACCCATTTTTGTTTATCTATCTATATATCTATCTATCTATCTATCTGTCTGTCTGTCTGTCTGTCAGTGTGTCTGTCTTACTAATGGGTACAGGCTTTTCTGTCAGTCCAGTGATATTACATGCTGCATGAGTAGAATGATGCATCATTTAAAATGTCATTGGTGTTTATTCATAATGGTTTCTAATGATGTCAGAGATCCTCTGTATATTCACCTCTGAAAGAGAAAAAAAAAAAAAAAACAGGAAAAAAAAAGACCCAAGATCCAAACTGACTCCCTCCCTGGTGGCCTACAGCACAATATCACACTTATTAAAGAAAGAAATGTTGAACTGTTTCGAAACTTTCGCCGTATCCTGACTTCTCGCCCCCGTGGGTTTTTTTTCGGGTCTGTGGTGAGTTTAATTTCTTCTTTGCGCTTTGATGAGTCTCCCTCGGCGAGGAAGCCTTCTCGGGCTCCTGTGCTGAACTCTTTGTGAACGTGCTGTGTGGTGAATAATTGACTGGAGGTCTGATCGAGTCCCCGTGGCAGCTGGTCCGCCAGACGCCGTGCCACGATCGCGCTCCATCACTCCACGTCATGCAGGCGATACCCACTAGCTGTCAATAAGCTCCTTTTTTTTATGATTGGCATGACCTGATTAAAAGAGAAGCCGGTTTTGGTGCGGTTGAGTTCGAACGTCTCTTCTTGCAGAATGAATGAATCTGCTGCTACTGTACCAAAAAAGAAGAAAAGACATGTAACTAGCAACATGATTTAGCTTCCATTCTGCTATGAAGCTCACAGTCTGTGGTCTGCTCTCTCTCTCGACAAGGCTATGTTTTGAGCAAAAATGAACTCGGCTTCTTTTTTTTTTCTGAGAAGCCTTTTCTCTTGGGCTGCTTGCATTAATTTTGTGATTATTCTTTGCAATACGGCCTTGGGCTTTGGAAGGCCTCTATAAATATAAATTTATTATTAGGAATTATTATTTTATGGATCATAGCCCCAAGGAACTGCATGTGAAACCATGGCCCAACAAACGAATTCTTTATATCGGAGCATGTTCTATTGATTTCGCTTTAAAGCTAATTATTTAGAGCCAGTCGCAAACATTCGTGCTTTCTGTTCATGTCATACAATTACCTGTGTAGGTGTGTTTCGATAACGTTTAGGAATCGTCCGAAAATGTTAACGTAGAGGTGATGACATTGCTAACAAGAAAGATAGATAGATATGCGCATGTTAGTGTACGTTGGTTGACGATGGCAAGCCATGTTTAAGGTCAAAATTTGTAAATGTTACGGTTATTGTAACTGTAAACGTTAGCATCAGTGTTAACGAGATTTGTTGTGCGTTATTTTAATATGCAAAAGAGCGCTTAACAAATTTACATTTGTTCATTTGGTCATTTTCATTTGGCCAAGTCCCACCCACCAGCTACCAACTGCTGCATCACAGGACAGCGTAGCATACTTGGAGGAAAGCGCTATCTGCCCTTTTCTGCATACACGAGCTCACAGATCCTCACGGCTAGTGGCTAGTGTCAATGGGATTGACAGGGAAAAGAGAGTATGCACCTCCCACCCAGCGAACACAGCCTATTTTGCTTCCTTGAACCCTGGCCATAGATGGTCCTGGCATTAATAACTGTTTTTTAAAAATATGTCTCACTTTACTTACAGCTTACATACGCTACTTATCCATTTTTTTATAACTATTTTATAAAATGTGTAATAGTTTTTCATGACAGTTGTTTAAAAAAAAAATCTATGCATGATGATGCATGATACACACATTATAACATAGCATAAGTTCCACATTTTATTTCCCAATTTCCTCATTCGAAGTTTGCCTAAATACAAACCGCACTTGTGTACGATGGAGAACCTTATTTCCGAGCCCACACAACTTTTCACCTCAAGTAGCACCTCCTCTCTACTTTGGAGTATTTCAGCATGCTCTCAGCAAAATGTGAGGTTCACACATAGTCTCCCAGTTATTGCCTGGCTCGCTGTTCAGCTCCAGAGAGAGTCTCAGCCATATTTCACTCCCAATTAGAACTCGGACCATTAAGTTCTCATGGACGCTACTTGGCACAGCAGGTTGTTTCAAGAGTCCCATCGCTAGGAGCTATGTTATGCGGCTGAGTGTTTTATGAGGCTACACCAGCTCAAGACTTGACTAACTTACAAGATTGGAGTGTCTTATTTGATGCCAATTGTGATTTGACCCCCTGAACATTGAACATATGCTTCTATTAAGGTGTTGTGTCAGAGATCTGAAGGCAAGAGCCCATCTTGCATCAAGTGACCTTTTCAGAGAAGTGCAAAGTTATTATGTCATTGGAGTTTGAAAAAGAGGGAACTCTCTGGGTCCAGACACTATGAATAAAATTATACTTTTCCTTGGTGAAAATTGCACGTCCTCATTGACAGGCCCATTGTAATTTGTTCATTGAAGGCTTAAATGCGTGAGATTTCTTCGGAGACCTTTCACATGCAGATTTAAATTGCAGATGAAACTTTTGGAAGTGATTTCGATTATACGGACTCTCTCATATTCCTGGAGAAGCTCGTTTTAATCAGCCGATTATGTGAGCCGGGTCTCGGGTAACGCGAAACAAGATACGGCTGCCAAGTCTTTCTGGGGATCAAGGGGGAATTGTCTGCCACGACAAAGTGGCTGTGGTTTTGCGGCCTGTCCGAGTTAGTGGGGTGATTAATCTATTGGCATGGAGTGGGTGATTGAGGGAGGGAAAGGCGAGAGGGAAAAGTGGAGGTCGCATCTTCTCCTAATGCAGTGAAGTTAAATGGGATAGTTCGCACTTAAACCCCAGACTATAATCTGCACACCTTTACCAGTCATGTTTGGACCTTGTGGCCTTCAAATGGTATTTCATCAGGCTGCCCTGACATTTGCAATGGAGTGTGACAGGAAGTGAGTGGATTTGGTGGAATTTACATTTCAAACACTTGATCTTGGGTATTACCTGCATTTTTTTTTTCTTCTTTCTTTTTTTTTCTGGTTTCCACATGCCTTTTTGGTTCATTTATAGATATTTCTCTTTTCCTTCTTGATTAACTTTAGTACCCATTTTTGCTTTATTGTGCTAATGTTTTAAATCAGACACAATAAAAAGCATTAGCATGTCAGGAAAATAATAACCTACAGTTATGTGATGTTAGTTCTCAAAATCTTTTAAGAATTGCTAGCCAAATTAGTATTATTTGCTTGTTGCTGAATGACAACAAATGAAATCTAAGATTGCCTTAGCATTACACAACGCAGATGTTGGTCCGCTTTTACTAATCGCTAGCTACTTTTGAATCTTTCACCAATACAGACTAGTGGTGGAAAGCTAAAATTGTTGTTTAGTATTAAAAAAAAAAAAGTTAAAAAGCTTTTTATTCATTAGCAGCTACGTTAGTGTTGAACTGTTCAAAGTTTGGAAATAAACAGCTGGTCTGAGGCAGGAGAAGGCTAGCCCAGAGATGAAAGTTTTTCGGTAATCTTCTCTAAATGTCTGGCTTTCCAGTGACATTAACATTTTATTCATCACTAGATACTGTCAAGGCGTGTTGATGTTGAAGTATTTTCAAATTTGGGAAATGGGCAGTGAGGAAAAGAACAGCTAGAGACGAGAGATATCGGCTAATCTGACCTGTGGCCCTGGCACATCATCACAAGGGCTAATTCTGTTAGATCCTGCCTCAACCGGGACTCTCTAAGTGCCATGTGTCTTTATCCATGCTGTATCATTCGCAGTCATGTTCCTCACACGCTGTAGACTCTCAATTAACTCGTCCCCAGACTGCATTCTCGTGTGCATTAGAGGACTGCTGAGCGTGATGGGTCAGGAAAGATTATCTCTGATTTATTCTCCCTTCCCACATCGCTGTGTTTTTAAAGATGATTTTGTCTTCCCTTTTTTTTTTTTTTTTTTTTAAAGCACAGGCCAGTCACAATCTCTTCTCCATTTGTATTCACTTTAGTGTTTCCTCTGACGCTGAGGACGGCATGAAAAATGAAATTGAGACACATAAGAGAACGGGATCAATAATAATTGGGCTCTGTTTCTAAAACAGTGGAGATGGAGTATCTCTTCTGCTCCCACCCAGTGTGTCCCATTTATAACACACCTAGTTGGGAAGATTCTTAAGGAGTTGTTTTAGAGGTGTGTGAGCATAGTGATCTATTATCACACAGACTCTTTGTAGGAAGTAAACCAATGTGCTTTAGTAAGCAATAAACCCCAGGTTTGATATAGTTACAGTGCATATAATGTATTTCTCTCTCTTACACACACACACACACACACTTTTTTTTTTTTTTTTTTTTACAGAATTGAATTCTAATATCCCCTTACATGTCTTACACACACACACACACACACACACACACACACACATTCTGAGCATGGATTAAAAATATTGATCTATTATTCCGGGGATGCAAATCAGACAATGCAGCATCTAAAGAGCACAAATGATATTAAAGCCGAGAAAATGAAAAGGTCAACACAGAACAGAACAAGGCCTGAGGCAAAGACAATTTAAAAAAAAAAAAAAAAAAAAATCATTTTATACTTGTGCCAATTTCCAAATGAAATATGAATACAGGTCCAGTGAAAATGTGCTTTTAGCAATATATTACTTCCTCAGAAAAGCAGTGCTTCTCTTTTGGGTAAACAATGTAAAATATATTGTAGGTGTTCAGTGCTGCATTTCTGATTATGATCTTGAACCACCCACGTATAATATTAAGGATGGAACATATGCATAGAAAATCAGAAATTTATCTTCAGCTGAATGTTTACTTGGCTAAAAACCAAGTATGTGTCTTGTGGAAGGTCATATAAGGCTTTTTTTTTTTTTTTTAATTTTCACTCATATTGTACAAGATCCTCTTCTGTACAACACAAGATCATAAAGAATGACATTTGTCTCAAATGTATAGATAGATAGATAGATATATAGGTAGATAGATAGATGGATGAAGGGAAATTCTTAAAAGAAGGTACTTTTGTTTCTGTTCTAGACCATTACCCTAATGTGTTCACCTGTTCCGTGTTATGGCTTCAATAGTTTGTCTCTGTATACCCTGCTGTTTCTGTTCCTTGCTTGTATCGGCTTGTTCTCTCTTGGTTTTTAAACCTCACCTGTTTTTCCTATTTCCGAGTGCAGTGTTTTCCTTGTGTAACACTGTCTGCCTGTGTTTTTCCCCCCATCATGGACTCTGCTAATGAACTTATTATTTGCAGTAATAAATGTAATACTGGGTTTACACACTTGTGCTATGTGCTATTGTTTCTGTTCTAGTCCTGTCTCCACCCTATCCTGTCACTTGTGGATTATCCTAATGTGTTCACCTGTTCCGTGTTAAGCCCTTAAATTAGTTTGTCTATGTCTACCCAGCTGTTCTGTTCCTTGTCCCTGAGTCTTATTTTATCATTACTGTACTGTTAAGTTGCAAGCTTCGTTTTCTGTTTTACTTCTTGGTTTTTGTCTCTTGTTTTCTCTGAATGTGTTTTTGGACTTTGATCATGATATTTGTATTTGTCCTGACAAATATAACCCTGAGTTTCCAGTTATTCTTATTAACAGTTATTCTATTATTTTTGTACATCACTTCCCATTTTTAATGAGTATCATTGGCAGTGTGACAGTTCAATTATTTCATTTTATATATATATATATATATATATATATATATATATATATATTTATTATAATACAGTATATTATCTATATAAAACGATAACTTCAACAAACAATAACACTTTCAGACTTTGGGCCAAGAATCACTGATAACATTACTTACATTGTTCAGGGGAAGGTTATACCCTGAAGGCTCATAAAGCTTTATTACCTCAACTTCACATTCTTGTAGTATTTACAGTGTATTTCTGGCACATCTCTTCCAACTACTATAAATAATTAAAAACAGCATACTGTTTCCTGATGGCTTGGAGCCACACTGTTGGTAATCAAATGACATTTTTATTTTAGTTTACTGTTATATTACAATTTTTCTCATTTGCTTGAACACATCTGTCCATTCAGAAGTTCCTTTTGCAAAACAGTTCACACACAGGCCTAAACTGAAAGTCACTGTCCTAATTGGCACATTTTGTTTGCAAAATGCTCTAATACTCACAACACATTAAAAACATGCAACAAAAGCAATTATTTCCATCAAACACGTCAAATTGTTCTCAAACTATATATTCCTTCAATCAATCATTACACAATGGACAACAAACCACAGCTATCAATATGAACCTGTTCAATCATCATTTGTGCTGTATGCCTGTGCCATTTGTTGAATTTTACATAAACATAGTGTGTGCCAAAGAAAGGCAAGCAAGCATATCACAGCAGGAACAGTATTCTTTTTTCTCCAAAGGTGATTTTACCAGAGATAACAAACCCACTGCACTCTGCACTTTTTAATTATTTTTTTAGATGCGCTGTAGAAATATTGTACAAAAGATTTTCCAAGAAGGAATCCGTCCCTGGCAGTCCTCTGCACCTATTGCCAGGCAACCAGCATTCACTGCCTCCAGGAGGGACATCTGGTCATATGGTCGGTCATCATACACCTTCCATCTCCAAGCAGAGAAGAGCGCGTCAATCGGGTACAGAAAAGGAGAGTACGCAGGGAGGAATTGCATCAGCATACAGGGGTGTGCTGCGAACCATTCTTTCACAGGGCAAGAGTAGTGGAAGGCAACATTGTCCCAATTGATAGCATACAGAGTCATGTCAGGCCTCAACAGTCTTTCATTCAATGCATGCCGAAATATGATGAGGTGCTCTGTATTGTATGGGCTGACAGTTGGTGTGTAGCAACGGACAGCATAATTGAAGACGACAGCACACCCGGTGATATTGGCGTCCCTCTGCCATGGCCTCTTTTTACAAATACATACCTTTGGCCTCTTTGATCCATGCTTGCAAATAACAACTCAAAAGTGGCATCTGTTATAGATGGATAACAACTGAGTGCTGATTGAATAATTGTGCAAAGGTGTTTCAAGCAGGTGCATTGGAGAATCATAATTATGCGAGTAATTGCTATTAGCTGTTCTTTTGCTTGACACAATTAATCCAATAGGGCGTTTGGTCTTTGGATGAGACGTGGGTTAACAGTTTCTAAAAAGGGTGTGAGAAATGTTTGAAACCAATGAAAAAGTGTTAACATACTTGCGAGAAAACACTTTTGCAGTGCTAAGAAGATGATGATGATGATGATGATATGTGTGTGTGTGTGTGTGTGTGTGTGCTATCATTGCAAAATCACCAACGTTCAAGGCAGAATTGGAAGGAAAAAAAAAAACCAAAGCTAGCTATAATATTCCATCAGGAAGCACAATCCGAGCGCGTACGAGAGATGAAATCCTGACAGAGATCTCAAAAACGGAGACAGATATCGATGTGTCCTTGGGTTACCCCTAAGTGCTGACTATCGTTTTGCCACTTTGGGTCCAGGTCTCGGAGTATTGCCAGATATCCAGGCGGATGTTTTGCTCCGGGTGAAAGCTGATCCCTCGCTTTCCTCATCCCTAAAAAGAGACATTCAAAGCTGTTAAGCTTTTAACCCTGCTGTTCTGTTCATTTACTCAGCAATGGATATCCCATTGACCCAGGCCTCAATTATCTCCATGATAATTAGTGATATACACAGTACTGATGGAAAATGGAGACCCAAAAGACCTTCTCATGCTTGGGGATCGTCCTGATGGCAGGGGGGGCGGGGATGTTAATAAGAGATAGAGGGAATGGGACAGCCATAAAGGTCCATGTTGGGGAAGAAAATATTGTCTTGCTCTGCTTTTAGTTGAATTTTAAAATAGGTCATCTTGACCCAAAGTAAACATGAGGGTTTAAACTGCTCTTGGAGTGTGCCATATGGAGTACCTGTCCGCGCTCGATGTTCCTCCTGTGTCAGGAATTTAATATTAAGCTGCCTGCTGGCTGTTTACCAGATGGTGCCGTGAAAACCCTCGCAACGAGCGGCTTGAGACGAATATTCATGATGAAGGCATGCACTCTGGCTGATGCGTCCTCCACTAAATTTTCTGACTACGAGACAAGGGGAAGTGGTTTGCTTTACCTTAGGCAATGAAAGTTGAGACCTTATTAGTTGGAAGCTGTCAGTTTCACCTCCTGAGAACTTTCCTTATTTTTATTTTTTAAGTTGAGAAACACCACCTCATACACCACCTTATACACATTTTCATTATCTTTTTCCAAGTCTCTAATCAATATGGTTCCATTTTGGTTCCCTTAAGAGATGCATACTTAACCATACTGTACAACAGCCAGTCCTTAAGGCCCTGTCTTAGCATTTAATACTTTTATTCCTGAAAAATTAGTTCATTAAAAATGGCACCATCGATTGTAGAACCTTTGTAAAGTTTTCTCTTTGTAAAGTTGCATTGAAGTTACACAGAAGGAAAGTGGGTCAGACTGGGTCTGTCAAACTGGGAGAAAGTTTTACTCCTCCAACTACTCGTTAATTAACTTCCAGAAGAAGTCAGAAGCCATGTTGGGAACTTTATA
>JAKKZJ010000024.1:2381288-2404753 GCA_033441845.1 Pangasius mekongensis | reverse complement strand
GGGAGAAAGTTTTACTCCTCCAACTACTCGTTAATTAACTTCCAGAAGAAGTCAGAAGCCATGTTGGGAACTTTATATGGAGTGAACATTTATAATCAAGATAATGCAATGTAATGTACATAATGAAAGTAATTTCGAAATGTAACGTCTCGAAAATATATCACTGCAAGTAATCCTTTAAAAAAAACTGCAAAAGTTCTGACAGCTGCTGAACCGAATTACTTACGTTAATCTGACGTATGAGATTTTTACACGATTCCTTAATTTTCCACATGTGTTTTTTCACACATGGTTATTTTCATAAGTGATTTTTACACATTTTACTTTTTATAATACTTTTGCTCAAATTATTTATTTTCCCATGATATTTTTAAAATAATTAATTTATTTTCACATTTGATTTTTATGTATGATTAGGTTATTTTTACACAATTCACTTTTTTCACGTGAATTTTCTTATAATACGTTTGTTTTCACCTGTGAGTTTTACACGATTAATTTTTACTCAATTCATTTATTTTCACACATGACCTTTACACATGATTACATTTTTCATGTATGGTTTTTTACTCAATTTATTTCTTTTCTTTTCTTTTATTTATGTTTTTGAAATGATTCACTTATTTTCACATTTGATTTTTCTCATAAGATTAGTTTATTTTCACATTATATTTACACGATTCATTTGTTTTCACCTTTTATTTTTGTCCACTTGTGGGGCATATGTGTTTATTTACATATTATTTTTCTCCTCACGTGATTCATTTATTTATTATTTATTTCTTAATGATTTATTATATATTCTTAATGGTTTATTTTCAGATGTTCATTGTTCGCATTTAGTAGTGAATGTGGTTTAATTTTTCCACATGTGATTTTCTCACATGATTAATACTTTTCCACATATCGCCCACATATTCATTTCCAATGGGATCAGATATTAATCACCACAGCATGACCATTGAAATGAACTCTAACATAACTCTAGCATAAACACACATAGCATTAATTAAGTCCATCATTTAAAGGACATAGAGTGATCAGTTTCTACCATACAAACCATGGTGAATAAGGAACTCGAGATGCTAGAGGATGTAAACACACACTGTTTTTATTTGGGTTCCAGTCCTCAGAGTCATAATCTATAACGGTGATCAAAGCAGCAGCAGTGACAGTAAACCCTGGCCGATCAATTATCATTGACCCTCGGAGGTCTAGGTTTACTTTCGCCCATTTTTTTTTTTCCCCCCACACTGAGATTTAACGGTCAATAAAAATGCCCCCATTTCAAACAGATATGTGATGTTTTATATTGGGTTTTTCTTTCAGCACAGATAGATTGATGATGTACACAAACCTGTGGCATATGACTGATGTACGGACTGAATAACAAAACGTATGATTAGTGTTACCTGAAAGCTATGGATGTGCTGTGTAAACTAAAACAAATGTCTAGTCTGTAATCCGAACACAATAACAAAAAACCCAACACATTTTGTACTGTTCAACAGTGCTATGCAATCTGTAAGATATGTTCATTCATGGTGCAGCTTACATCACAGGGCATTTAAAGGAAACTGTCTAAAACTAGCAATTGCACAACTACGTTTGTTACCAACAATGACACAACTAATGTTGTTCAGAAACGCAGCTAGACGCATGAAAAGTAGCACTAAAAAGAAGGAAATGGCACCACTTACCAGTTCTGCTATTACTAAAACCAATAAATTAGTTATAATTATCATTATTAAATGTACGAGTACTGACTCCACCGCTTTATCCCAATATAAACCTTCCATAACTTCACTCACCTGTTAAAGCGTGAAGAAATCTTACTATTTCATCCAAGTAAAGAATTGCTTTTTTTATTATCAGAGACATTTACATTTATGTAAGGAATACAACACTTGGGGATGTGCAGTTATAGGAAAATAATCAACAAACAGGGTGGTGGGATGAAGCGGAGTTACTGTTACCACCCCAAAGTTCATTCTTTTCCAATAAAGGCACATCCTGAAGTGTTTTATTATTTTTATACCACAGCAATTTGCTAATGATTCCAATTTTTGTTATTTATTAAAGAACTGCACTTCTTACTTTTACATACAGTATAGTTATATGTTGTGGAACAAAATTGAGAAAAAAGTTGCTATCATTTATGATATAGCCTCTGTAAACAGCCGTTCCCTCACCAGCCTCTCTTTTTTATCTCTCTCTGGAAGTCGATAAGACAAAAAACACAGCTTGTCATGTTACCGAGAAACCCATAAAGTGGAAACTCCTCTGTACTTCTGATGATGCTCCCATGCAGAAAAAGTTATACCCACACAGAACCCCAAAACCACCAATGTGCATTAAAAAGTTAGTCAACTGGAGTAACTGACAGATGATTGTAGATTGTAGATGATTGTGTTAGGACCAGCCACAGCTACACTTTTACTCCCGTAAGCCCAAACAGGAACGCATGTCAAAACCGAGATGGTCCGGCTGCCTCCAACATTCAATTCCAGCCATGAATAACTACATTAGTTGTAAGCTTAGCTAAGCCATGTTAATTTTTCAACACCTATGACAACAAGGTAACAATTATCCCAAGAGTCATCTTCCTAGGCTAGCTAGCTAATGCTGACCAGGCAGGGGCAGATCAGCCGCAGTCTGTTTGGCGTATTGGGGTATTTCTGCTCAAATGCCAGAAGAGTCTGACCAATAGAAATAGGTTTTTCTGAGCAAGAACAAAAAGCCATCCCATTCCTGAACTACTTGAAAAGACAAAAATAACTTTTTGTTGCTCAAGTAAAATCTAAACATTAACTGTGCTTACATAGTAAATGGCATGATGGATCAAATGGCGTTTAAAACAAAACGGACTAATTACACATTTCATTCCCATAACATCTAAGCTACCACTCATCTATAATCAAGCACAGCAATTTCAGCGAAGCCTTGAATGGCAAAACTATTGAACTGCTGCTGATAATTAACACTCACGCGTCCACAAATGACAGTTTATCTTTTGACAAGAAAATTTTTCTCTGTGTGAAATCCATTTTCTCAGTTAGGACATTACAATTACACTTAAAAAGACCTTTTTTTTTTTGTAGATAATGATCAATTTATTGCCAGAGCGCTTCAGTTTATTCTGTGTCTGTCTCAGTTTATTCAAAAGTCTTTCATGACTTTTTTTTTTAGCTGTTACCCTCAGTGCACATGAGACGCAAGACAAATATGTGAAATGTGTTTCGTGTATGACGCATGCAGTCAAGTCCAAAAATCTGAGTATACATCTGTTTATTATTTATTCATTATTATTATTATTTTATTTAAACGGTAGCACTGTCCCTGTTTACCAATCATATATTTCTTATATGGTTAGAATTTCTTGTTTTTTTTTTTTTTTTTTTTTTTTTCTGTTGCCATGGCAGCCGATTTCTCTTAATTTGATTAGCGTGATTTAACTTGGTGTACAGATTCAAGAGCATTTGTTTCAGGTAAACTTAGACAATAGATAAACAAGATAATATGTATGTGTTTATACATAAATACATATATATATATATATATATATATATATATATACACAAACACACACACATTTATAATATTTATATTCTCAAAGGCAATAAATTCTATATTTGGGGACATCGTACGTTTAAGATCGCATGTTCTACTGAAAATACTCATTTTTCATCAGTATTCGGCAATGTTTTTTCAATTACGAAAAGCAACTTTTAAATGTAACAACGTTATGGCATTTTGTGCATCAACACAGAACCGTTCAACAACGAATCATGATTCGGTAAAGAATCAATTATTTCTTCCATCACTGTTCTTAATGCTGTATGGCTTACTGCACCAACCTCACTCAGTTAATAAGAAGAAATATTTTTTCAGTTATATTAGTGGAGGATGCTGGAATCTTGTTTACGAAATCATTTCCAAAAAAAAAAAAATTCCATTCCTCTTTTGATGCATGTCTGGAAAAAAAAAAAGTAGGAAGAAGAGCCAGACTGCATTCAGAGAAATAAAATAAGGGCTTCAGTTTGCTTGGCAACAAGAGTAGTGAGAAACCGCAGCACGGTCCCTTTATCACACTTTCTCGCCCCGTGAATGGAGCCGAGCATCTCCGTAGGCTGTGTGTGTGTGTGTGTGTGTGTGTGTGTGTGTGTGTGTGTGTGTGTGTGTGTGTGTGTGTGTGTGAGTGTGACGGGTGTGTTTCAGACAGCTTTACAAAGTGTGATGGAAAGCAGGAACCTTGACACTATGCTTCAGAGCACTTTCTTGGACACTCTTCATTATTCATCCTTGGATATCAAGTATTAATGTGAATTTGGCATTTTATTTATTTATTTTATTTTATTTTTTTAAGTCAATGAAATTGCTTTGAAAATACAATATGCCCTTGATCCAGTGACCCAAGATGCACCACTATCTCTATGTAGATATGTATAGCCAAAAATGATCACATGACCTATAACTTTTCATTTTATTAGTTGATTTTAGCAGGTCATGAGAAAATATGAATTGGATCCATTTTTCATTATTATTTTATATAATTTTTTTATACAGGTTCTTTTTTTTCTCTTTATGTAGTCTTTTTGTGAAATGCCTTAAATCTTTAAAAGACATTTAGTATCATAGTAACAGATACAGGTCAAGCACAGAATAAGGGAATAAATCTTATATATAAAAAAAGTTTTATATAGAATGATGCGAAAAACAAAAAACATCCAGTGAGAAGAAATGCTTTGTTGATGAGAAAGGTCAGATCAGAATAACCGGATTAGCTGATTAGGATTAGGAAGGCTACGGTAACTCAGATAGCCACTCTTTGCAACCGTGGTGAGCAGAAAAGCATTTCAGAACAGACAAAATGTTGAACCTTAAGGCAGAAGACCACAACAGGTTCCACTTCCATCAGCCAAGAACAGGCACTGGCTTAACTTTAAAGTTAAAGATTTGAGAACCATCTCAGCGACATACTAAATATGCATTGTAACATTACTCAAAAGCATGAAACTTTGTCCCCTTTACTCGCTTGTAGCCTGAACGTTTTGATAACATGCCAGTGGTGGGTGTCTGCGATCTTGGGTATGAGGAAGACGACGGATAGCGCTTTCCCCCCGAGTGTGTCACGCTGCTCTATGATGCAGGATGAGCGGCAGGTCACAGTGGTCATGATTCCTCTTCACTGATTTGCCGTTGTGTATTATAATGGGTTTCGATATCTAGTCAAGATTTGGATATCTCACGCAAAAAAAACACACTTACCAGCCATTACATAATGGCTTTACTGTGTAAATAGATGATGCAACTTTTATATTTGTATCTGCACATTTTACCTTCTCCTGCTTGTTTCTATCACCTGAAATCAGACAAATTGCTAACGCTGTCAGGCATCGCCCTGCTAATCAAATGCAAGAGCTTACAATCGTCCCACTGTATCAAACTTAAAATCCTGTTTGCCTCGCGTTTCCATGACCGGTAATTGTTTTACGGCCTTCATGAGAGCAAAACAAAAAGCAGCTCCTGAATGTTCTTCTTTGCATAATTGGGTTTGCAGCAAAATCTTGTGTTCCTAAACGCCATCATCTATCAAATGTGAGCCGCGTTAACCGTTCGAATTGCTTCCCCAAACGTAATATCGCCTCCACACCTTATTGTGTGTTGAATATGCAAAAGAAATAGTTTCTTTTTTCTCCGTCGGAGCTGAAGGTAAAGGTGATTATAATATAGTAAATGGACTTCAGTCCTGCTGATACATTATGTATTCTATAATAGTGAACACTCACACTTAAAGAAACTAAAATTAATTTCCCACTTACTTGAAGTAGTTCCCGAACAATTACTATAATGTATGCTCTCTGTTCAAAGGCCAACATATGAAAATATGAAAAATATGATTGTAACATTTAGAGTTTTTTTTAGTTCTCTCTCAATAAAGGAGGTATTGTATTTAGCCCCGGTAGGAGGAAGAATGTAGTTTCTTAAAATCAACTCGATAATTGCAAAAAATGACCTACCTTAATATTAAAATTCTATATACTATATATAATGGTTTATTAAAATAAGAATTAGTGTATCGTTTGTATATATTAGCATATCAGCATTTCGAAATGCCTCATAAACAATAACACATTTTTTTGAATGGTTAAATGCATAAATTCTTCGATTCAGAATTGAAAAATGATACCAATACATTTAATTTTAATAGGGTTAAATGGCACTCCAATTGTGGAGTCATCCTTAAAGTCATTTATTATGTATTAATCCCATTTATCTTTATCTTTGCCCGCTGGTAGAAAGGACACGGTTTCTGAATTTTACGAATTTTAAGAATATAACAAAAGGGCAAGGCAATTAGAAAATCCCAAACGTTTATTTATCGGTTTAGTCAAGTGATAATGAACCTGGGAAACAACTTCTACCAAAAAGATCTACCAGCTTGGATGTGTTTTGGCAGGTTGTATTTTTTTATTTAAGAATATTCTAGAAAATTCTCGATCAGTCACGGGTAGCGACACTGAACAGCCCCGAGTTGGTAAAACACTTCTCCGAAAAGTAACATAATAGAGAACGCACGCAAATTCCACTCTCATCTAAATAAATAAGGTCTCCACTAAACCCATGAACCAATGAATCATGTTCGCTGCTAAGGAGCTGCTACAATAGAGCCAGACACGCCCCTGAGGGCGGGACAAATACCTTCTAGAGAGCATTTCATTGGACGAATACAATACTGGTACAAGTTGAGTCATCAAAAATGTTTTAATTGTTTTCCTGGAAGTGAATTAAAATGAGGATATCTCTAAAACTCTTCTTTTTGTATACTTTTTTCCAGATATAGTCATATTAGTGTCCATAACACTAAGGGTCAGTTACAAAAAGCTCTGAAACACACGGTTTGATTTCAGACACTCTCCAGCACTGGGAAACCATATAATTTTTTAATCTTTTCAAAGTTTTTTTTAAATAAAAGGTTAGTTTAAAAGTACTGTTCTGTTAATTAAGTCAAATTGACCGTTATTTCATTTCTCTATTGTCAAATTCGCTGGTTTTTTCTTTTTCTTTTTTTCTCGTTGCTATGCTAACCGCAAACTCAACGGTTTCCTTCGCGCGCGTGCCACTGAAACAACAGCTGCTGCTGCTGCTGATGATGATGATGCAGCTGATGCTGCTCACTTGCTTAACCCCGCCCACCTCGGCGCGCTATTGGTTAAGACGTATCTCTTAGCGCCGCTCTCCTCAACTTGCTATTGGCTGGCTGTCCCACGTGTGACGCTTGAAAGTGCGAAGAGGCAGCTCGCGAGCTGGAGTTGAGCACTCGCGCTTGGGAGCGGAGGGATGGAGGCAGTTGGATAGCTTCGGCTTCAGTATGTGAAGTTATCCTTTTGGGTTTTTTTTCGTTCCCCTCTCTCGTTTTTCATTTGGAAAACATTTCACTGAAGCCACTGAGGGTGTAGAAAGAAGGGAAATGGTGCGTATTTGAGGAGGAAAAGACCACAGAGATGCCAGCTCTGAGTAATAGCGGACGCTGTTGGGACGTCGCCTTGCTGCTCCTCCTGTGCGCGAAGTGCGCGTGCGGCCGAGGTAAGCACAACACTGCTTTTTATTTATTTATTTTGTAATAAAGATAAACATTTCAAACATATACAAAGATATTCATTCGAACCTCGGTCGTATGTAGAATTCATTTCCTGTATTTACCAATCACAACAGTTCTTGAGAAAGGCACTCCTGAGTCATTTGTTCGAGCGCACGAGGACGTGCTTGTTGGCTCGCGCGGGCTGATTGTGGATTACGAGTAATGATCACCTTGCACAAATGTGGACCAAAAAATGTATATGTATTATTATTATTATTTTTTTTTTATAAATAAGAGTGATCTATGTGGTTTATAACATGCATATATCTCGCGCCTAGGAAGATGCAACAGGCGCGCGTGCACCAGCATCATCATCATCATCATCCTTATGCATGAGGTATTAACATTATTATATTATAGTGATGGTTCCTCCTCGTGTTGTGGTGCCTGAGCCACTGCAGTGCCTCCTCACCGATGCTCAGATGGAGAACAAAGTCCTGCATGCGGATCGAAACCAAGTTGCACGCTGCACCCTGCTTTCTGCATCCATCACCACCACCACCACCACCACCATGAAATGTATCACACACCCATACAGTATGCATACAGTACTCTGGGGGAGCCTACAGAGCAAAAGCCCTTCCAGCCTTGAATGAACACCTACAGCGTTCGGTGTGTAAATGAGCCCTCCTGCAGCGTTGTATTAGAGGAATGGATTACTCTTGCGCTGTTGCAATCACACCTACAGTACGGAATTAAAGCTCTAACGTTGCGTTAATTAACTCTTAGCGTTGGATTAAAGGCGTGCAGAGATCCCACTTGTTCCATTTCAGGCACCGAGTGTCGTCCAGTGTTGCAAGATTCTGTGCAAGTCATGGGAAATTTCATAGTTTGCGATTTCGTGCAGCATGATGCATAAAATATGTCAGTGGGTGAAAAAAAAAATCGGTCGATCTCCATCACCATTGTTGCAGTCAAAGAGCGAAATTGTCAGAAAAAAGGGGTGGGGTTATAATTTGTGTCATCAACTCCCAAAAACAGTTCCGTTGGCCTCGATCTGCCAATCAATCGTGGACCTTTTATTACATATCTGGAATTACTGGAATTATCGTTAAAGCCATCTTGTATCATGTTTTTACATACGTTTATCATTTTAAGCGTAGCTTAAGCGTAGCTCTCGATCATGTGACAAAATGGAGCCCGATCAACCGGCCCTCGTGGTTGTTTCTGCACTATTTTGTACCGAAACAAGAAGAAAATCATAGAGGAGTTGGTTAAGGAAATGGAAGCAGTGAGGATTGTCTATTCTGCCAAGAGAACAGGAACTACAGTGCCGTTTCTAACAACAATTTGGGTTTAACATGGCAAGTACTTTTTTTTTTTTCTAGAAGCAATGTTGTTGTGCTCACAGTAGTTTCTTCTCAGACTCTCATTTGCTCTTGTTTAAAAAATCTTTTCAAAAGCGGTCGTAGCGATTTCTTGGCAGACAGGGGGTTTGTTTCGCAAAATCACAAAATGTGCGAGAAGGACATGAGGGCTAAAATCATGCCGTGTGCATCCGGCATTAGTTGTATATTCTTGTTTGTCATAGATGACCTATTTGAGTCAGTTGTGTTCAGTTGGTAGTTTGGTGGAGTCGCGAACATTTTTAACTGTTAATATTTTAATGTTCATATTTTATACAAGTTCAGGTCATATTTTAACTTTAATGTCGGACTCAGTAGTAGCAGACTCCGTAGCCAATCATGTGCGTTTATGGAATTTATTTAAGTGAAGGCAGCTCATGAGAAAGGAAAGAGCTTTCACAGGCTTTCATTTTTTTTAATTTTTTTTATTTTTTAAATCCATTTTCCCATTTTCCCTCCCTGGGCCGATTAGTGAAGTTTAAAAAAAAAAAAAAACCGTCGAAAAACAGAACGTGGCGCTAGTCAAAAGTGGTGGCATGAACACAGTGATGTGTTTTACTTATAGCCATTAAGAGTTACACACTAAAAGGGAACTGTTGTCACCTTTCAGTGATGTTTGTCACTTATCCGGACCTTGCTAAGCAACAGATTTTCAACAGCGTGACCCTGAACACCTCTACACGCGAGTGTTAAATGAAGCTTTTTGCTTTCCCATGTCCAGCCACTGTGCTGAATTACCTGCAGTAGCAGGAAGTCTAACAGTGTGAACTGAGCACTACGGTGTTGATTTAAAGGGCGTGTTGTGGATTAGCACGTATAGGGTTGATATACATAATTCTTCCCAGGTTTAATGATCTCCAGTAGCATTGATTTAACGCCTAACACGTTAGGTAATGCCACCAAGAGTTAAGAGTTAAGAGTTAATTCCTCGCAGTTGGTGTGAATTCCGCCTCGCGGATTCCTCCACGTACGTCATAGCTGCCGTCTCGTCCCGAACCGCTTCCTTCCGCTCTCGGCGCATATCACAGCGGCGAGCGCCATTAAAGCTCTGCTTCAGTTTTACACGTTTGCAAAGCTTCAGGAAGTTTCCATGCCCACACAAGGGGTAAATGAGTGTGCGAGGAACGTGATCAGACAGTATTGTTTGTTTCGTTCGAAAATATCTGCATATATCTGTATATCTGTTCTGACTAAAATAACATCTGTAAGGTTGTTTTCACATTTGAGGGTTTTTTTTTTTTTTTGACTCATCACGCTTCAATATTAAACAACCGTCCAGATATAAGTGTGTGAGACTGTGCGGAAAAAGGGGAGGGAAAAAAAAACCAAGGCGCCCTCAAGGACGTCGTCTTATCGTGATCTCAGTGCAAGTTTAGTGTTTCATCCAAGGCTAGAGAAGGACGGTGAATAGAAGCAGAGAGCCGTGCACGTGAACGCAGCCCGCTGGGCGAAGGTCGAAGCGAGCCGTTTGCACGCCCGTTCCCGAATCCATCACCGGCGCCGGCGTGTGCGCTTGCATTTACATTTAAATGAACCCAAACGAGCGAACGTTGGCAGGCGAAATACACTGGCGCCACCGGTAATAAAAAAGCGCCGCCGCCTTGTTTCTTGGAGGGCCGATCTCACCAGGAAGCGGCACCATTTAGGCAGCGATGTCGAGTAATTCACGAGCAACAACGACTCTCATTTATGCAGAGCCGTGGCGTGAAAAAAAACAGCGGGATAAATCCGGACACGGACTTGTGACCTACACGCGGCCTTATCAGCACGCCGCGAGTGAATGATGTCGGAGCATATCGGTGTCACAACCTGGATGATTAGTCATATCTACTCTGAAAATGGTGCAGCGCGCTCCTTCCAATGACCCCCATTCGTTTGAACGCCCACATTTGGTCCCCTTTGTCCAGGCTAACGTTTTCACACAGAGATCAGCATTAGATTAGCATCTCTGCTCCTATTGTCGCCTGAGAAGTGATGAAGCGTTTCATTAATCAAAGCTATGAGAGATAATCCATCTCAAAAAACCCCTTCTCTGTTGCTTTTTATGAACTTTTAGTTTTCCAGCGTGTGTCGCGTTGGCTTTTTGTATTTATTTACACCTCCGAGCTCAGAGCTGAGCTGCTGCTCCGAGTCCGAGCATCGGCTTCCTGGGATTTGACCTCGTAACCTTCAAGTCAGAGACACGTCTTCCGTCATCTTTAGCTGCCTTTTTTTTTTAGGTTGGTGTGTCCATGTGTGTACTGTGTTACACTGGTCCGAGATTGCTCTCTTCTTCTTCTTCTTCTTCTTCTTCTTCTTCTTTATAAAAGAGCTTTCATTTTATTTCTAAACCTTTGACTGAGATATGCAACTGAACTAACAAGCATTTCCCTGGGATCTGGAACACACTCGCAGGCAATAACAGCCACCAAAAATACGCAAAAATGGAAATCCTTCCAGAAATGGAGCTGCGAAATTTAACTGAAATCCCCTTGATTGTAGGCACTTGTAGGAACTGCAGCCCGATTGGTTACAGCGATGTTGTGGATGTAAAACTTGGTTTACCTACAGAGACTGCGAAGTAACACGCGATCAAACTCGGTCCTTCGCTGTGTTCCGCATTACTTCGCCGCACTACTTTCACGTTGGTTTCAGCGAGTCGTATCTCGAACCAGTCGAGCACAGCAACTTCCTGTTTCCAAAGGAAATCAAGTCAGTATACAAAATCAAACCAGCGTTTCAGTAGCTGAAGTCATGAATGTGATCATGCTAATCCATCCCCAGGTGTGATTCATGAACCTCTGGTTACTCGCTAGCATTAGCGCTCTGTCAGCTTGAGTACAATCACAGTCTCCATTCTTATTCTCCCCCCGTCTCTGCTTCAGCACAGCTCAAAATCATCCGCTTAGCATCGTGTTAGCTGCGCTTGTGTCTGTGGGTTCTTCTGTATTCCAGCTGTCTGCACAATATCTGTGCAAAGTGTCCTTGAGTGGTGTTGTTTTTTTTTTTGTTTTTTTTTTTTAAATAAATGAATCTTTTTCAAGCAGATCTGAAAAGCCACTAGAAAGGGATTTAGTCTTGAATGGCTGTGAGACAGGCGCACGCTTCCAAAAGGCATTTAGAACACGTGTAGCTGGTGTAATACTGTGCGTACGCTATGAACGCCGCTACCATGAGACCAGCGCGCATTTGCTCCATTTATTCGGAACGTGGCCGAAGTCTGGAGCTGGGAACGTGGGACGTCTCCTGCGGACGCAGCAGCGTTTGATGGAGCCGTGACAGACGGCATCAGCTCGTCTGCTGTCATCTCCACTCCCCTCGTTCCATCTCTCTCTCTCTCTCTCTCTCTCTCTCTCTGCAGTCACTCTCAGTCTTTGCCCTGCCCTTCCCAAGACTATTGAAGATGATTACAAGCCAGCGCAAGAGATAAAAATCTAATAGAGGGTGAAAATCGATAACGAAAATATGAGGAACAGCGCACAGTATAGGACACTCCGTGTGTGTGTGTGTGTGTGTGTGTGTGTCCGTCCAACTTAAAGGGCGAACAAAATATGCTATGCAAGGGACTATCTATCTATCTGCCTGCCTGGCTATATATCTGTTTTTCTATCTGTCTGTATAAGGAATAACTGCAGTGTACTTAAGTAATTATTGTGCAAGCAAATCTATCTATCTATCTATCTATCTATCTATCTATCTGTCTATCTGTCTGTCTGTCTGTCAGTCTAGGGAGTAACTGCAGTGTACTTACGTAATTATTGTGCAAGCAAAGGGATCTATCTCTCTCTCTCTCTCTCTCTCTCTCTCTCTCTATCTATCTATCTATCTATCTATCGAGTAACAAGATGTTTCAGGAAGAAATGTCCTTCATCAGCAGTGCATGCAAAGAGACCTGTCTGTCTGTCCGTCCGTTTAATATCAGCAAAAAGAAAAAAATATGTGTAAAGAAACACAGGTATAATATCTTCACCTTCTACTTTTCCAAAAAACAGAGAGAGAGAGAGATATAGGTGGCGTTGGGGGATTTTGGATGGCTCTGACCTTCACTCCTCACACGCATTGTTGATTTACAGCAGTATTATTGGAAAGCAACTCGGCTTATTAGAGCTGATGGAGGAAGGGCTGTGTTTCATTCTCGCATTGTCCTTGGCGAAGTGTTCTATTTTAAAATGACTTGATCTAATCAAAACAACTACACCTCCTTTCAGTGACATATTAAAGGAAGAAAAAAAAAAAAAACAACAACAGTGTGTTAGTAAGGTGTCGGGCCACCACGAGCAAACCAGAACGACTCTCTAAATCTCTTCCACTGTACTGGAGTGATATCTCTCAAACATGTTGCTCCACAGGTCCTGGCATGTGATTTACATCATATTGTTTTCATCCTCCAGTTAGTCCTCGTGAACCTGCGGAAGGGGGCGGATCCATCCCGGACGAGACCACACCCGCCAGCATAGAAATGTTTCCTCACAGGATAAAGGTGATCAGTCATTAGAACTGCAGTATTCGTTTCGTAGTAGTCGCTTCTTTTTACAAGGAGACTAAGCGAATGCAAACCCCAAACCATGCCGGCGAAATAAGTAAATGCCCCCCGCCTCCCGATTCCTTCAAGCGTCTGATCTTCTACATGCGTGCATGTATCCTTCCCTGTTCTACACACCCCATAATCCAGTGCATCAGCAGCCTGTCCGTAAAAACCCAGGCCATTGTTTTGACTCAAGATTATTCAAGATTCCGATGAGAAACGACTGGTGCAGTCACAGAGCATTCATTCGGTTTTCCCCTGTGCTACATCATTCCATCTCCCCTAAAGGACTTTTGGGATTAGCGCCCATTAGCATACGTTTGTATCTTGGCAACGGCGTGACACATTGCAGCCTTCCGAGCGTGTCTCCAACAATTCCTTCACTTCGACGCACTGCCTTCTAACACACTGACTGAGACAACATAAGGAGCAAGGCATCAAGGCCCTGCGTTTCAGACACATCCAAAATTTCAGTGTGTTCATTTCATGTTTATCGTTCATCAGTGTCATCCGTTTCTGCTGCGCCTGAGACACTCGAGAGCGGTCTACCACCCAAACACGGGTGTTTACGTCTGAAATAAAACCAAAAAAAAAAAAAGAAAGAAAAGGATATCTCATAATTGTTCTTCTTTTTATTATTTTCAAGAGCAAATTTTCCATAAAATGTCTTGCACTGTCAGTATTTATTACATTATAAGCTGAAAGAGTGCGTGTAATGAGGCAAGGCAACGAGGCAAGTTGCAGTCCGTAGTGTAGGTCAAAAGAACACGCAGGCAACAAGACTGGAACTGGAATAATCCATAACCAAAGTTGAAAAATATGAGTTTTTAAAAAAAAAAACAAAAAAACAAATAATTGGATTTACATGAAAACAAGGTTTGGAAACAATACAGAAACGTGCGGTAAGACTTCGCAATGAGACAGAGAAGCCACAGGGTATGCATAGACATAATAATCAAGGGCTGAACACGGAACAGGTGCACACATTAGAGGAACAACGACATGAAAGGAGCAGAGACAGGACCAAAACCAAAATAAATGCAAATTTAATCCGCTAACTGTGACACCAAGACAACCCAAATCTTGCTCAGTGCTGGTCTTGTGGTGTTTCCTTTGACGTTAATGGACGTGCTAAAGGACACTTTAAAAAAAAAAAAACAAAAAAAAAACGGATACAGCATGTCACGACTGCTTACTCACACGAGTAGCATATCTCCAGCGAGCTCTTTTTTCCGGAGCTTTTATTTATTTATTTATTTTTTGCAGATGGCGCTCAGCAGATGAGCTTTTTATCAGCCTTGTTTATCAGCTCTCAAACCCAGCCCTCGTCCGACCCGCAGCGTTATTTACAGCTCTGCGGAAAAACCTCGTCGCCCTTCCGTGACTCAGTTTACACACACGTCATAAAAGCCAACGAGAAACGGCCCGCGGGTTTCTTCCCCTCGTTCACGTTGATGTATGTGTCTGTTCGGACCTTTTTTTATTTATTTATTTATTTATTTATTTATTTATTTACGAGGTTTTCCCCGAGCTTGCGATGGCACCAGAAGTTGTAAAGCTGTAAACGCGAGAACTCCTCATATTCTCGCACTTTTTAAAACAGGTAGATGATGGATCAGGTGAATGAGGAGTGGCTCGCTCTCTTTTCCCTGTGCATGCTGATCCATTTGCTTATGAGGTGTTTTTTTTTTTTTTTTTTTTTTTTTTTTTTTTTTTTTTTTTTTTTTTTTTTTTTAATGACTTTTTAGAGCTTGTAGTTGCACCGAAAGAACTTTTTAACTTAAGTGCTTGTGTTATTAGTGTGCTTCTTCAGGTCCAGTAACGTGAACTAGATTCAGGCGAGAAAGGAACATCTCGGGAATTTCTTCTGCTTGTTCACGGTACAGCAATTAGATCTTTATGATATTTTAGCGCACATATTATTGTGCTTTCTATGCTTAAAAAAAAAAACACCCCTCCTCGTTCTCCTGTACGGCGAATCCAGAGCTCGTGTGCCGCGGATGTTTTAAAGCTGTTAACTTTAAGTGATTGTTTCTCTTATTGGTGCAAGCCTGAGGGATTTATTTAGTTATTTATTTTTTCACTCGTTGACGTATTAGTTTATTTGGGCGTTTTACAGCGTTTCAGAGCTCGCAGCCGTGCCAGATAGTGGAGTCCGCCTCCTCCTCTTATAAACGCACGAGCAGAATGTGAGCAAACCGAGCAAGAAGCGTCCGAACAATGTCTTCTCCACCTTCTCCATGCCGACGCTGATGGCAGACATTTTGTGTAATTTCCCATCATTTACCCGTTCTTATGATGCCCCGCGGAATTTCGTACGCACACGTTAACGCAAACCCTGTGCACAAAAAAAAAAAAAAAAGAGCGTTTCAGTAGTCAGCGTGAACAGACTGTAATACAGCCTTCCATCACCTGCTTGATCTCTCGTTCCGTTCGACATATGGAGGCTAAGCTGTGTTTGGAAGCACTGAGAGAGAAACACGGAGAAGCTGTGACAGTGTTTGCGGGCATCGTGCTGTAAACACACACACACGCTCACACATGCGCGAACACACACCTTCATTCAAACATGGTGCACTGTGCCCAAGCTATTGAGTCAGTTTATTTGACTTCTGTATCATTTCTGTTATTTCGCTGGTGCTCGTGTTTCGGCTGTCATTTTACATAACACTCATTTCATCCTCCAAAAGCATTCTGTTTTATTATATTAGAAATCTATATATTTCTGCATATTTCTATTCCTCCATCTATTCAAATGTTTTCACCTTTGTTTTGCTACTGCACGTCATGTGAATTTGGATTTTTTTTTTTTTCCCAAATAAACATCACTTATGCTGCAAAGTAGATGGATTGTCCATGTGTAGGAGGAAAAAACTAAAATTAATATCTGAAATTATAATAATTTAAAAAAAAATTCTTTCAGTGTGCTTATAACATACCAGTATAACATTTTTTTTTTTAAAATATTGAGCTTTTTTTTTTTCCCCAACAAAATATTGCAGTATTCCTGATGTATACAAATACAGTTTATAAATGTTGCATGATGTCAGAGGTTTAAAAAAAAAAAAAAAAAATTCTCTTTAAAAAATGTTTTAAATAAACTAGAGTTCATTGGAATCTGGAGCAAGCAAATATATTTTTTATTCAATTTAACTTGCTCTGGTGTCTTCCTAAAAACAGCCTTAAATTGTCTGTCTGAAAGTGTGGACGAAAGGGTTGGAGGCATTCTGCCGTTGGTGTGTCAGATGGCTGACAAAATTGACCACGAAATTACCGGAGATCAAAGCCAGAAGAGCACAGATTGCGTTTTCCAAATTTTGCGTTTTTCTGTTGCACCCTTACTTTAATAAATGTGCAATTTGGGGTGTTTCTTGTTACAGGTTCAAAATGTAGGGTGGAGTCAATGCATATTGACTAAACCTTTAAAGTCATTTCTGGATGATGAATGTGTGTGCAAATGAATACGACTGAAGGGCAGGTACTAAATTTGTGGAAGCCTGCTTCAGCCAGCGGAGAATGGAATAAAACTTTTGAATAAGAGAATATATTAACAGTTCATCTATTTGGCAATACAAAAAGGTTCAAATTACGACTTCTTATTCTCGCAGTGAGCTTTTATACCCGCTGCATGTTCGCACCCGAGGTTCGTACTTTTCAGCGAGTTTACATGTGATATGATAGGTGTAATTATTTCTTATGAATCAGCTGCAGGGTGTTTATTAAATGCACAAGCTATTTATTAACAATTAGCACCAACAAACAGCCAAGTTTAGTCTGAGAAATACCTTTGTGTTATTGATATGAAGTGTGTAGAGAAAAAAAAAACAAGATCACGCAGCTAATTGAATAAAAGCTAAAAATACAATGCGAATCCCCAGCAGCTCCAGCCTTACCGAAGGCGCTCAGTCAAAAAGATACGGCTGTCCTGATCGCTCTCACGGAACAGCGCGGCGATGAAGTGTTTCGCCGTCGTTTTAATGGAACGGGCCATTGTGTGTGGGCGTCCACAGTCGCAGCGGTGAAATATAGAGCTGAGCGGTCAAGTAAAAGCGATGCGTTATTGTTTTTCCTCACAGCAAGGTTGACATTTATGTGCTAGTGCCCCTCCTGCATATTATCGGCGTAGTTAATTATGGTCTAAAATAGCGTGGAAGGCCGAGCGCGCCAAACCTGACCTCCTCACACGCTGGCTTATGCGAAGGCAGAAGAAACCCCCTACAGGTCGCGTTTTTGGTTTCGTCGCTGAGATCGAGATGTTCGTAGCCTTTTTGCAGGCTGTCCGTCATGGAAAGGGGATGGCTTCCTAAACAGGAAGTAGTATAGCCTCAAGACTCGAAGCATGTTTAAAAAAATAAATAAAAAAATAAATAAAATAACAGATGGTTTGAGGCGACATGGTCACTCCCCCCCCCCCCCCCCCCAATTCCTTTTTTGATGTAGCTGTTGTGATTGTCGTCATTGTTTGTTTTTTTTTTGTTTGTTTGTTTTTTTAATAATCTATGAAATGTATAATGTGTTTTAAAAGACGCAAGTGAAAAAAACATCATACTGTAGGTTACTGAACCTTTTCACGCCGAATAAACACCCATGCGTGGTGTTCCACACACCAGAGAAAGAGTGAGCCGTTAACTACCAAAGTTCACATAATCCATCTAGCGTGCTCAACTAATCCACCCATAATCACGTAATCCATCCCGGATCGTTTTGATGGTTTTCTCCGCCTGTCTCTGTTTACTCACACGTTCACCGAGAAGCGGTTCTACTCTGCGCTTCTCCGCTGGGATCGTG
The DNA here is from genome assembly GCA_033441845.1 of Pangasius mekongensis. Taxonomy (NCBI): domain Eukaryota; kingdom Metazoa; phylum Chordata; class Actinopteri; order Siluriformes; family Pangasiidae; genus Pangasius; species Pangasius mekongensis. Next base: position 2,386,473 of record JAKKZJ010000024.1, on the reverse strand, counting down.
TAGGTGTGATGATAACAGAGCTGTTGTGTGTGTGTGTGTGTGTGTGTGTGTGTGTGTGTGTGTGTGTGTGTGTGTGTGTGTGTGGGGAGGGGGAGGGGAGGTGTGAGCAAACTTTGATCACGATGCTGTTCATTGATTTGTGCCCTTTTTTTTTTTTTTTCCTGAAGTTTTTTTGTTCTTCGTTCTTTCCGGTGATCCCTCGAGTAACGGCCTCGACCCCTCGTATCTCCTCCAACTCGTCTGTTTTGCATGCCTTCGATCTTGCGCAAAAAAGAAACCGCCGCCTTTCTTGCCTTGTTTCTGAGTGGCCTCAGGGCTTTTCCGCTTGTGTTGGTTCCAAGTTTCGATCTTCGCAGGCCTTTTCACTTTGTAACAAGGCCAAAAGTGCCACGAGAGTGGTTTTATAGTAGGCAGCGCCGCCTCTCACCAGCATCACGCCCCTCTTTGTTGGTTTAACCTCCACCCACTTCGCTGCGAACGCTAATTTCTCAGCTTTTGAAGTTGGAGTTAGGGTTTATAGAATTAAAGGTATAGTGCTAATGTTTGTTTTGGGTCAAAATGAAGCGCTTTTAATTTTTAAACGTGAAATGAAATAGGAAATAAGTAGGAGTTTAAACACACAGGGTGTGCTGCTATAGGAAAATAATCAAGTACCGGGCGGTGTGACGAAGCGGAGTGAACCCTAGTTTAGAGTAAACATGTCTGAGATAAGATGTTGGAATAGGACACCTTTTAAACCCCATCAATCTCAACAACAGATGAAAAGACTCGGCCCTGGGCAACGAGACGGAAAGCCGAAAGCACCTCACCATCAGGATCCGGGCCTAAAGAGACTCGCCGGAGCCGAAAGTGACTGCACGCGTGTCCTTCGCGCACCATTGCCGTGATTTAATGTCACGCAAACGGGGGAAGGCCACACACAAAGAGGAGCCATCTACCTATCTATCTCTCGTTCCTCTCCTGCATGCGCAACCTAATAAAGCACTAAGCAATAAAACAGCTTCCTTCAAATCCAGGGGCAAATATCAGCTCGTAAACACAGCACGAAGCTCAGGCGAAGGGCATCGTACGGCCTGCGGGGGAAGCCCGCTGCACAGCTCTGAAATGAAGTCCTACAAGATGTTCACCAGCCAGACGAGCACCTCGAATCGCAGCTCCAGCCTAAACGCTGCCACTAATTGCCGTGGCAGTTTATTAAGGACTCACGGGCCGGGCATCAATAATGCAGGCGTGGTTGCTCAACAACCCTGGTTTGTTTGTGTAAATACCTCAATGATATTTACACGGGCAAGCGTGTATGAATTTTGAATAAAGCATAATTAATGGAAGCACATTGATCACGCGCTGGGTTCGGAGCTCAGACAATTAACACGGCTGTGTGAAATATTTATGCCGTCTAGAGTAAGCACGTAATCGAGAGCAGCCATGCAGAAATATAAACTGCGGTCCAGCTATTAAATATTAAAAGGGAACATTAATCCGAGGCCTTGTTTTGCGGTGCTAGAGGCTGGAGATTGATACCGGGCACGGTTAAAGGCGTTTTAATCATTCGGCCACGGAGTCACAGGAGGTCGCGCACAGGGTCAGCGTGGATTTAATGGCGCTCCCTGGCTACTTTTAGTCATCTGTTCAAACCCGCTGTTCAATTCCCAGCTGTTTTGTCAACTGGTCTTTTAAATAGCTAATGCATGTTCGTGGAAAAAAAAAAAAAAAAAACTCGTTCTGCTGCGAAATATCTGCTGTACAAAATGGACCAACGACATTTCAGTATTTAAAGCACAGCACTGTTGAATTCTTTCTGACTATAGGTTTATATAGATATGGTACCGTTTCTATAGTAACAGCTAATTTACAAGGACTTAATAATCTACATAAACTAGACTAGTGCTTTGTAATTCAGTAAGATTGCTGTGGTTTAAGAGGAATAAAACACTTCAGGCCATGCCTTTGGGGTGTAACAGTAACAGATTTTTCAGGGTGTTTTGACATGTTATATTACAATGTTACACTGGTCAAGTTTTTCCCTGAAAATATTGCTGGAATGATGTACATTCAAAGAACCTGTTGAAACCAGGGGCTGCCAAATCCTAAATTCTTTAGGCTACGTTTTACACGACAACGACGTAGTCAAAAACGGAAACGTTCTTCTCTTGCGCTTTCAAAAAGTTTCACGTATACACGACAGCGTTTTCAAAACGATTCGCGTTTACACATATCCGCGATAACGGCCCAAAACGCTGTATTACGTACGCGCTCGCCTTTACAATAGACACGTACTGCGCACGCGCGTGACGTCACCGTTTTCAAAGATTCCCCTATTGGGTGTTTACATGGAGACGATAACGGCGGCGTTTTCAAAAACTTGCGCTTTGAAACCCGTTTTCAAAAATATGCGTTTTCAGTCCCCAAAACGCCGTCGTCGTGTAAACGAACAGGCAAAAACGCATAAAAAGCGTCCCGTTTTTTTGGCTGAAAACGTTGTCGTGTAAACGGCCCCTCAGCCACATCACCGGGCAAGTGAAAGCGCCGGTGTGAATCTGATTAACTAAGCTGAAAAGACAGCTGTGGAAAGTAAGCGAGGACTTGCATCCGGATTTGACGTGGCCGGAGTTTTTAATCCTGTTCTGAAAACGCATTTCGTGTTAGAAAGCCTCTCACCTTGGCTACGAGCCGTGAGGTTCTCTCATCGCCCCCACCCCAAAGACGTAGTCCGACTAGCGTCTGTTTCAACTGCGAATGAAAAAAAAACGTGTGACATTAATATCATATCACGATACCTGAAGACATTTTTTACAATACATGATATGTATTATGGTGTATAGGTTTGGTAACCGCGTTTTGTCACGATATACTTTTTCCTGAGGTATCGTCAGTATTGTGAAATGTTTACATTTTTTAATAAACTGAATGGAAGAAGCTGATTTGATGTTCATTTTTTTACTTTCTGAAATTGTATTTTTTTATTTTTTTTTCCCCTCTTTCTCAGGGTTAGAATTTAGGTCCTGTCAACATTACTCCGTCCAACACTTCTTAATTTGCTTCTCTCCTGCCAGCAGTCTGTTAGTTAACTTGTACTGTATTACTGTGCGTCATGTTTTCAGATATTGTGATACGATATATTTACTCATACCAGCCAGCCATAGAGAACGAATCTTTCACTTCTTTTGAGAAGGTGGATGGATGAGAGGAAAAAAAAAAAGTACCTATTGAATGCTCTGGTGTGGTTCCTTTTGCTCTTGATGTTTTATTGCTTTCGTGGCGTAGTCTCAGACTAGATTAAAAAGCACACTGCGAGAAACTTCTTGTGATTTTTTTTTTTTTTTTCCCCTTCATGTGTCCTCATCAGTGCCAAATGAGATGTTTGGCTTTGCTGATGAGTCACATTACTCCGTCTGTTTTTCGCCACGTTTTTTCTTCTTCTTGTACTTATTACAAGATGTAGGTCAGAACCGTTACATTTGTTCAAGCTCAGACCCCCAGTTCCCATCGTGAGGAAGGATGCTTGGCTGGTTGCATGATTAAGTCCCTTCGCGGGTATCACTGACTCACCAGGGGATGTTAAATGAAATAAATATGGCGGCCCGCCAGCTTATTTTGTCTCGGGCATCTAGCCGCCTGAAATAGGCTCCGAGGCTTATTGCCCGAGCGTCGTCTTTCCCCTTCGTCTGACCTCATGAATAAATATTGGTAAACCAATTTCTCCAGCTTCCGCAAGTTTGAAGCAGACTTTCTCTGCGTCGCGTGCCAACCGGCAGCCGCTTGACCAGCGTAATTCTAAAACGAATCAGGTAGCACGAGCTAAACAGGATATTGGAAGGGTTTAAGATGAAAGGCACGCGCATAGGTTGCAATCAGCCGCTTCCTGGTGCGGCTCCGCGTTAATTTGCCATTATGTTAGGCTTTGTGCCACCTCAGAAACTCATTAAATTAATACGCGCACCTTGACGAGCACCGGGCAAAAACTAATTGCATCGACTATGTGCTTAACACTACGCTAATCTAAGATCACTTACAAGCTCTGCTCTGCATAGTGAAAATCTCTCTCTCTCTCTCTCTCTCTCTCTCTCTGTCTGACTTTCTCTTTTTCTGTCTCTCATCTAAGATGCAGTGAAGAACTCTGCGCTGTTAAGCTCGTGTCAAAATGGACGGTGTGCTAATTGATCCTCATGTAAATCAAACAATATTAATTGTCTCACACTCTGCTTTTAATTTTGTTAATGTCCATGTTAAGAGCAGTGCAAAAAAAAAAAAAGAGACACACACATTTCAAACCAGAGCTGTCACATTTCAGATAAAATATGAGTGAAATTTACACGCAAATCGACATGTTTAAGATCCCAGATTGTCGTTCTAGTCACCTGAGCAATCCTTAAGGGTTCTGTGTAAAGCTAATAACTTTTCAAATTAATATTTTAATTTTATTAATATTTAATATTTCTAATACTATAATTTACTTTTATTGCGATTTTTTTCATTACAAAAAAAAATATGATTTAATCTTTTTTTTTTTTTTTTTTTTTTTTTTTTACTGAATTATTAAAATGGAAAAAAGTTCAAATTTAATTACAGATATTATTTTTCCTCCTTTATCAGTGTTAAATCCATGCTTTTATTTAATAATAACAAATATCTACACAATTACAATCAAATCCTTTTCAGGTTTTTTCCACAATATATCGCGATGCGTATCGAGCGTTATAGAAATGTCTTTATTGGGCCTATGAAGGAGATATGAAATTATGATCATATATGCTTTTCATGTATGTTGAATTTTTTTTTTTCTGAATATATTCTCTAGGTACAAGATGTTTAACTTCTTATTGTGAAACGTTTAACAGTATTAAAATACATTAAAACGAACAAAAAAACAAATGTTCTAAATAAATAAAGTTTATTTAGAACATTGCATGTAGCTAGCTAATGTTAATATTTAATGCTAATGTTATCTGATGTTAGCTAGAAATGTTGATATATTGTAATGTTCTCTCAGTTTTTAAAGCACTACTTCATACTAATACGGTGAAATTATGATAAATGCATGATATGACGATTCATGCACATCCATGTATTTTAGTGCCGACTGTTAGGTTAGGTTAGGTTAGGTTAGGTTAGGGAATCGGACTTTGTTAAAAGAATCGTTCTTAGCCTTCAGGAATTTATCAAACAACACTTCTAATTTTCACCT
>JAKKZJ010000024.1:2365876-2381188 GCA_033441845.1 Pangasius mekongensis | reverse complement strand
TTAGGGAATCGGACTTTGTTAAAAGAATCGTTCTTAGCCTTCAGGAATTTATCAAACAACACTTCTAATTTTCACCTGTTTAATCAGCGGGCCACTCTTGTAGGACACTTCCAGAGACATCAGTTCATTATCTCCGTCTGTAGCATAACACTGACAGTGTAACAATTTCATTTCTTTATCACGCTGGTAATTCATCACATCTCCGTTTCAAATCAGTGCAGAATAATTAAACCCCCAAGTGGAAGTTAGTGGGAAGAATGGTGTTGATTTTGACGAAGTGCAGCTTTCACGGCACGCCAAGAAAAGGTGCTTTCACACTCCAGTTGAGAATTTGTCAGGGAAAAGGAAAAAAAAAAAAAAAAACGTGAAACATGAAGTGCAGTGTAAATGTCTGCAATGTTTGATAAAAAAAAAAAAAAGAAAGCTGAACTTCACCTGACTTTTTGCTTTAAACAATCTCCTCCACTCTGAAAAAAAAAACAAAATCTAGATTAATCCCAGCTGTCCTTTTTGCTGTCGGAAATAATTTGTTAAATGACATTTTGTGGCCGCGGCTTCAGGCCCGGCATCTCGCTTTGATAAATGTTACTTTCCTTGGGTTGTCTTCAGTCAAAGGCCTTTCTTAAAGGCCACCTTCGTCATCATCACTGCTCGCCTTTGATGAGACGGAACCTGCTACTGTTATTGCAGATGTAAAGAGCAGGGAAGAAATGCACCGACAGACATAAATGTCAGCATGAGCACTGTAGGCGCTCGCGAAGATATTTAAGACAGATGCAGATTTCTTCACTTATGTGATTTAGACTTGTGTGAACTCTCTGAACCGATAATGTAGCATATTATGAGTTTCATTCAGCTGTCAATCTCATGGAAAATTAAAGTTCTGAACGCATCTCACCATGCACAAAACATCTAACCTTGAGGTTTTACACACACATATACACACACACATGCATTATGTGTTGAATTTGCCTCCTTACCCAACATAACATTTGCAGGGAGATACCCAAGGCGAGATTAAAAAGCACCAAGATCCTAGAGGTTTCTTGCAGTAACCCTTAAAGATTCAAAGCAGATGTTTTTCCAGATGTTCTTCAGCAAGTGGTAACAATCCAGAGACCCTCTGAGGAACCCTTTTCTAAGAGTGAAGTGACGACATAAACAATCAAACTCAAGGCAGAATATGACAAAGGAGTGTCGATGCTAGAGATCTTTAGACCTTTGAGGAATAGATGCAGAGACAGGGATCTTTGGACTCAAAGGGGAAGCTCATTCCACTACATTTACAGCATTAAGCACACACTGTTATCCAGGATGAATTGCAGAAGTGCTTTGTGGTCTTCATCAAAGACATATCATCAAACTAGTACAGATAGATCAGGGTCTAAGAGTACCATTAAACCAAAACTGTTAGTGAGAAGCAAAAAAGAAAACATCAGAGGGTTTTTAACAGATTATATAAATGCCCATTTAAGTTCTTGGTGAAGATGGTTTGAAGACAGCCAGTGACTCAGCTGTTAGGACAGCCAGTTCATTCCACTGGGGAACCAGGGCCACCACTGAGGAAAAAGGATTGCCACTTGGGATCCAGGACTGCCACTGATATTCCAGGGCCACTACTGAGGGACCAGGACCACCAGTGATAATCCAGGGCCACTACTGAGGGACCAGGATTGCCACTAAGGGAGCCAGGACTGCCACTGAGGATCCAGGACTGCCACTAACGGACCAGGGCCACCACTGAGGGACCAGGATCACCACTGAGGGACCAGGACCACCACTGATAATCCAGGGCCACCATTGAGGGACCAGGATTGCCACTACTGAGGGACCAGGATTGCCACTAAGGGAGCCAGGACTGCCACTAATGGACCAGGACCACCACTGATAATCCAGGGCCACTACTGAGGGACCAGGACCACCACTGATAATCCAGGGCCACCACTGAGGGACCAGGATCACCACTGAGGGACCAGGACCACCACTGATAATCCAGGGCCACTACAGTGGGACCAGGATTGCCACTAAGGGAACCAGGACTGCCACTACAGAAAACTGGACCATCACTGAGGAAACAGGACCGCTACTGAAGAACCGCAGCCATCACTGAAGTACCAGGGCCACCACTGAGACACCATGATTGCCACTGAAGTACCAGGGCCAACAATGATGTACCAGGACCACCACAGGGGAGGCTTATTGAAGCAGTGAGATCTTGCCTTACGAGCACGATCACAGCTAAGGACTTACAGTACATTGGGGTTGAGAATGTGCATTGGTGTTTGTGTGTAGTTCTGCACCAGGAGGTGGTGTAGAGACCTAGAATACAAGGATGACTGTCTCAGATTTGATTCCTGCAGGAAAAGGAAGCCAATGGAGTGGCCCGAGTATGGAAGTCAGATGAGAGAATCGGAGAAGGTAATGAACCATATGAGAAGCAGCTTTATGAATATTCTGTACAGGAGGTATAGCATATGAAGTAGAGAGTTAATATTCAAGTCAGGAATACACAGTGGATGTGATGGCAGTTCTGCCACAGAAGTCGTATTATTCTGAGGTTATAAAGATGAACCCTGCTGGATCTTGCGGTTGATTTGCAGACTGTGCTGAGCTTGTGCAGATATAACACAAGTCGAAATGAGCTGAAATGTCATACATCAGGAGATAAATCAGAAATATATCATACTTCAGTGGATACCCTGATGATTTGGCTAGTGCGTAGGTGTTTATGTATATTGTACAGCAGGTCAACTGGTGGACAGCAGTCTGCATGTGAAGTCAATAAAGTATTCAAAGGACTGGACCTAATACATGAAAGAAAAAAAAATCTATAATAGAGCCAATAAACAATGAAAAAGTTCAGCAGCTCTAAGCCTGATCCAGCATGGCTTCTGTAGCATATGCTCTGTGCTGTCATTAGTTTGTTACCTGATTGTGTGCCCCTGTTTTGTGTTAGCTTGTCAATGTGTTTCTTAGTTCTGAAATTTCAGAAACAATTAAGCAGTAATAACTTTTTTCATTATTTAGTCATGTGAGTTGCTCATTCGGACCTTTGTGAGACAGGAATATGATTTCACTGGACTTTTGTAATTTTACCTGAATACCCCTGGGGTATAGTGTAAATGTCTAGTGACGACAGTTGAATTTAATTCAATTAAAAGTAATTGTGTAAGCACTTCATGCTTCCATATTTTGAGGATGATGGCTTTTCTAGTGCGAGACGCAGATCCATCAGATCAGTGGATGAGGGGGAATTTACACAATGAACAGCTGTTTGTCCGTGATATTGAACTTCCCTGGATGTAACCTTTTTATATGAAAGTAGTAAACATCTCATTATTATTTTTCTCCTCTAGCTTCACATGCACCGAAATGCAACTAAAGTCCAATGAAGATTTCTCCCTTTCACTCGTAACGCAGCAGCTCAGTGCTATAATTGGCCCTTTGTGTGAAAGGAATAGCGGTGAAGCATGTGCTGAAATGAGATTCAGATCTCGGACTGGAGAGGCAGAGCGGTGGAGAAGTGATGAGGAGCGATAGTGCGGCGGAGGACAAAAGTGCCAGTGATTACGTTTATTTCCACTGCAGCAGGGAGAAAACCTGCTCTGAACCTGTGATTGCTGCTCTGTACCTTCGTGCGGGGATTTGGCTGGAGTTTGTATGGTGGAGCACACACGTACACAACACTTATTATAATTTGCTCCCTGTGGGTTACATTTACCACCCCTTCGTTTTTGCATAGTACCACGCCGTATTTTGTGATATGATTGTGCTCGGTGGCTTTGCTACAAAGTCTGGCCTCGCGTCTGAGCTGTATTTATTTTATTTTACAAATATAGTTTATTTGGCTTGAGTCTGACTGGATTATTTTCTATGCCCACACACCCACATAAAGCTAATTTTAATTTCACAGGCGTTCTCGTGATTGTGTGTCCACCGTCTTCTAAATGAAGTTGTACTGTAGTTAAAGTGCAGTAGTTATGTCCAGATCTTGTGTTTTTTTTTTTTTTTTTTTTAGGTGAATGTGTTATATTGTTTTAATGGTCCATTTTAAAGGAAATAGTGTGCCAGACTGTATGTTTCCACATGTTTAGGTTTGTGATTCGTCATAAAATTCATGATAAATTCATTAGCAAGCCCGCTGGCAGTGTGCTGTCCAATCTCATCTCATGTTTTGGTTTGCCCAGAAACCTCATTATCTAGGCTAAATGGTAGTGGTGGCTAATGCAATGTACTATAATAACATGGTGAGCTAGTTAGCTAGTTAAATACATGATTAATACAGGCTAAGGTTAGTTCTTATCCTCTACTGTTCTGGTCTCTAATGTAGCATGTCATGTTTGCGCCCTTGAAAAATTCGTTTGTGAATGTTTCAGTTCCAAGGTGTGGTGTTCTCTCCTCACGTCACAAGTAAAACTCTTATTTGACAGTCATGAAATCTGCTTCTCTTTGCATCCAGGCTACTGATTTGTCTATTATTGGTTATATGATATACTGTAAGCATGCACATTATGTGTAATTTAGTTAAAAAAACAAAAAAAAACAGAGATAAACAGATTAAGTAAATTATATAACATTATGGCTCACTGTAAGTGATAGAATTGAAAACCCTGCATAAAATAGTGTATTTCCCTCAGCAGTGATGACTCAATCCCAGCTGACTAGTCTTCAAAAAAAAAAAAAACTAGATCTAGAAGTTTTGAAAGCACAGTTTGTTTGGTGTTGTTTTTTTTTTTTTTTTTTAAATCGTCCTTTTTTTTAAAATCCTTCAGTCACGTTTCTGCACTTCACACTTAAAGCCGCAGCGCTCACCACTCAACCTCTCCACTTTGCCAATTTTTGCTTTTTTGTTTCTCCAACGGTGCATTTGTGGTTGCTATGGCAGCGCCCGCGCTCCATTGGCAACCATTATGAGTAATGTGCAGTTCAGTTCAGATGGTCGCTGTGTGTATACGCCGTCCTCATTTGCACCGTGATTAGCCCTTTACAAAGGGCACAACATAAAGCGTCCATCTGAAAAGCTGTACTAACAAGCGAGCCGCATCTCCCACACACATTACAATTAGCACATGGTCATTTATGCTTAATGTTGCATCGCCACAAATGCCACAAGCAGCACTCTTGCTCTAGAAACGCCTGTGGTGACAGATGTTAATGGTCAGGGACTTTCAGTCAGTGGTTCACTGGACATTTAAGCAATCTGGGGGACGTATTAAACGCTGCCTTACGAGCTTGTTCTACAAGTGAGTGACTCAGAACAAAAACATGACAAGACCTTAATGGGTTTAAAGCATCTCTGTCCCTCTCTCTTTCTCTGGACATGTTTTTGAACATAGAAGGAAGCATTGCACATTCTCATATACTACTGTACTGCAAAATAATAAAAAAAAAGAGTGCCATGGTTATGGAGAGATGGGAACATACTGTACTGTCACTCGTTTGTCATTTGCATTTACTTCTATGATTTAAACCACTGCCTAAAACACTTCCAGACAGACAGACTCACATGCTCGCTTCAGATTTGATTTTTGGCCATGAGCGAAAGCCAGGCTCAATCATTCTCTACCCAGTCTTCATGAGTTTTAAAGAATGTCGACAAGCTCCAAATGAATTTTAATGTTACTTTTTTCCCCCCATGCAGATTAGTATTGCAGACAGATGGTGTCTTGGGTGGCAAACGTGACAGGCAGGCAAGATGGATCTCCCTCCGTTATCAGCGCGCTGTTCTCTGGCACTGTGTCCCAGGGGTGCAGGCCACCACGACATTTATTAATCGTCAGTGGATAATTCCAAATAAAAACCAGTTCTGCAGCGCGGAAATCTGCAGGGAAGAGCGAGAAAGAAAGCGAGAAGTCTCCGCAGCCTGACATGAAGCATTACTGTGCCTAGTTTCTCCCATGACTCAGAGCCATTACTTGCACGGAAGGCGGATATCGCTGGCACAGCCCTTTTTTCTCAGCCTAATAATTCTCAAAAAAAGCCTGGAGATCGGCCTACATGCGAGCTTTCAGTGAGAGGGAAGTGGAGAAGAGGTGCCGTAATCATACTGATGACACAGTTGTGTGCTCTTCCCACCAGAAATATGACGGTCTCTTTTTGTGTTTTCTTTTTTTCTGTCTTTCCACCATGCCACAGTGGGGAAAAGTGCAAACTTGGTGGTAAGAGGAAACATGTTAGTGCTACAGCTGATTTAGTCGCTTTGTTTCAGTGGTGACTTGGTGAGGATGAAGGGTTACCGCCACCTGTATTCAATGGACAGTAGTTACTGCATGCTCAAAAAGTTGCTAGAAGTCGGCAGACGACATCATAGACTAACTTGCATATTCACTGAATTATGATCCTTTGCGTATAAAGATATGAAGACATGATGTTCTGAAGATGCTTAGTGTAGAAGGCAGTTTAAAATGAAGAAAAAAGAAGTATGCGGGTATGACAAACAATGGCAATCTGCAGTTGGTTATTGGGACCAATAGTCATCGGCAATTTGTTGCTGGGAACAATGGTGAACCGTGGTTGATCATTGTGAACAGTGGTGTTCTGTAATTGGACACTGGGGACAATAGATATCAGTAAGTGGTCGTTGGTGACAGTGACTGGTCATTGGGAAAATTGGTGATTGGAAAAAAATGTTGATCACTGGTTGGTTGTTGGGAAGCAATGGTGATTAGTGATTGGTCATTGGGAACAGTGAAGATCAGTCAGTGGTCGTTGGGAACAGTAATGATCAATGGTTGGTCATTGGGAACTGTGGTGATTAGTGATTGGTGGTTGGGAAATCAGCTCACACACGCATCAGCTCGGTCAGGCTTTACACACTGGTGGTGAGTGGACTGAGCCTGCTGCCTCAACTCGTACAAGCAGCAGCTGTGATGTGAGCTGGAGATCTGTATCGAGTGCAGGACAGCCACTAACATCTGCTGAACAAGTCACGAGATTTGTCGCTGGGCTCTTTTTTAAATTAACTTTAAAAAGTCATCAAATCTGGCAAAAAAAAAAAAGTTTCTAAGTTGGCAAGACAGAAGTAGAACCTTTTAAGAAAGCAATACTTCTCTCTGGAGGTCATTTCAGGAATCTGATAGCATTCATCGCTTGGATAAAAGCAACAATGCAGCCTTTAGCTCAAGTGAATTGGATCGAAATGGACAGACGCACACTATGGGTTAGGCATGGTCCTTGATCGGCGCTGGGAACGTGATGATGATGTTACTGGTGTGTAATAGCTCAGTTCTGACACTCCAGTTTGTCCTGGCATCTCCAGTGAAGATGAGAGTACAGGCTATCATAAAGCGAAAAACTCATTCAACAAGTCTAAGCTTCTGGGAAATAGACAGACCTTTGTGCACTAGCCGTGTGTTGTGCTGACAGCATTAAAGTCACAATGCAAAGCAATTTACTCTGATGCTACATTTTTATCCATTAGTGACTATGTAGCAATTTTGCTACCACAATAGACAAATTGCAAAAGATGAACACAATGACAAACAACTCCCCCACCCCCCCACCCCACCCCCCAGAGTTGAACTGTATTCATTATATTTTCTTGTCTCAAGTGTCTCCTGCAGCTTCTATGCAAACCGCAAAATTGCCATCTTTTTTTCAGCACTACCCATCTCTCCCATTTTCTATTTTTGAACAGAGAAGAAGGTATGAGCAGGAGCTCTTTTATACCTAAGCAAGGCACTAGCGACGGCATCTCGAGTGCACAAAACAAGCTCTGACAGATAGACTGACTCCATAAATGATTTATGCAGTAAAGAAAGCATCTCCCTCACATTAGCTGTCACTGGCACTTTCCCCGAGTGTTCACCAGCTCCGTTTTTGTTTCGAAAAGAACTGTAAAGGAGGGCTCATGCTTTTAGGTTGCTGAAGAAAGAGAGAAAAAATTGAAGTGAATGAAGTGAAATTAAGCTCAATAAAGAGTGTTTTGATCTGTCTTTTCACTTGGAAGAGAACACCATTTTTGCAGCATACCCTGGCTGTCACTTACTGTCCAGCATGGGAGAGTGTGGAAATTGGGCTTGTGACATGAACTTTGTGTGCATGGAATAATTCGTGGATCTTCAGCTGGTTTGAGCTTCATTTTCCTGATGAGTTAAATGACGTTCAAGAAGCAAATCGGATCACCCGTGTTTAATCAAATATTGCTTCATGCTCAAGCAACACAAAGTTAAATAACTAATAACTAATATTCATTCACTTGTTTTGATAGATAGTAACAAGATTAACAAAGTACGTTTTGTTAAATTCAGATTCATTTTGATTTTTCGACTCCTGTTTGGCTGTGGTAGATATCTCATGAATCGCTGATGGGCCAAATACGTAGTCCACAGTAACATGTCAAACCATGCTTTTTTTTTTTAAACACAGGATGCTATAATTGTACATTTGTGTTTGTGAGAAAGAAGCAAAGAAAGAAAACATTTGCTGTGGCCTGTCAAACCTTGAACCAAATAAATGAACCCGAGAACAGTACAATCCACCCTTCAGCCAAACAGGGTCAGCCCTTGTGAGGTAATCAAACCCCCACTCAGATGAAAAAATCTTGTCCCAAACAAATTAACCCCAAACAAACAAAGTAAATCTCGGCCTAAACAAGTGCCCCCCGGCCAAATGATCAATCCAAACAGCCGAAAATATAACACTTGGCTGAAACGAATGAACCTTGAAAAGTTTTCCCAAACAAAACATTCATCCAGACAAATGACCCCTGACTAAAATGAGCTGTGGTTCCTTTCCCTGGCCCTGGAGAACACTGTTAAGTAAAGGGTTCCATCCAGGACCTTAGTGTTCATTGATTTGTCCCTAAGGGGAAACGCTCAAATGTAGATCAGAATTTTTTTTTTTTTTAAGTAGAAGCTAAGAACCCTAAGAAACTCTTCTCTTTCTAACTGGTTATGAAATCACAGAGCGCGTTGGAAACCACTATTCTACACAGACCAGACATCCTGATGCTGAAAAATAATTCTTGTCAAGTAATTCTTTTAATGTTGTTGTTGTTGCCTTTTCATGGCTCCTCTCAATATCTTATTTCTTTATAGTCTCTGATGGAGTCGAATGTCTACACTGTTGTGACTCAGTGTAGTCCCACTTCACTGGGGAGCACCAGTTTTACAACCAAGGCTAACATGTGCTGGTGAAGTACTTGGCTGCCAATTACTCACAGACTCTGGAGGCCATTTGAGAGTGTATCGCAGTGTCCTTATCTTGTGTGTAGGACTTCAGCGAATTGTTGTCGAAGTCCTGTGAGTTATTTGTGACTGACATTTTCAATACAGATAGATAGCCCCGGGTCCCCGGTTTGATCCTGACTCATGGTTACTGTCACATTGGTTTCCTCCAGTTTCCTATGCGCTGGTAGGTGGATTGGTGACTCTAAATGAATCCCTAGGTGTGAATGAGTGTGTGAGCGGTGCCCTACGATGCACTGGGGTCCCATCCAGGATGTATTCCCATGTCACGCCCAGTGTTCCTCGGATAGACTCCGGAACCCTGACCAGGATAAAATGCTTACTGAATATGAATGAAAGAATGTAATTGTCCACTGCAGTTACTTGGACAAAAGAAAGTTGTGGATTAATTAAGTTGGGTTTTTTTTTTGTTTTTTTTTGTTTTTTTTTGCGCTGTAGCTTGTGAACAATAACTTAAGTTGGCTGCTTCTCCTTTGTGGATGGACAGAGCTCACCCTGCTCTGCTCAGATAACACCTCATCCCGTTATTCTCTAGACAGCTTTGCTAGACTGAGCGCTGCCATTTTTAGCCCTGCAACTTTCACCAATTACATTTCAAAGTGGGTGGATTAGTGCAACTTTTAATTACTAACAAGGACAAAGTGCGTTCCTTGGTTATTTTGAATCATTTCTGAAGCATGGCAGCAGGGTTGATAAGTCCGGCGCTTCCTATGGCATAGAGCGATTAAAGCATAGAGCCGATAAAAAAAAGGAGGCAAATTAACCCTTGGGGCTCAATTAGCATTTTTCAGATTAGGATCATTTTTTCCACTTGGGTGTCACTTCTGTGCTTTCTCCTATCTTTTTGTTACATCAAAGAAGCATTTAGCCAAGAGACATCCCTTCTCTTTTAATTTGGCACCAGCTGTGAAGATCCAAGAGATCACCATCAGGGAAGATAAGAACGGATGCTAAACCATGGAGAGTGTCTCGAGGAATTCATCGTCAGACAGCATGCTATATGCATGTAGAGAAACAACCTTCTTACTTTATAAGACAAACATAGCCATGTTCCTTTGAGGTACTTCAAGAAAGGCCAGCTGAGAAGAGTCTTATCTGCTATGTGCATGTGTTGACAGTGGTGTCAGATTGTTCTCTCAGACCATCCAGTTGCCAGTGAACGTCTGACACTGCTGCCTTTTTCAAGCTTGTTAAACCGTAAGAAGAGAAACCTCAAAAAAAAAAAAATTCTTTCTTGTCCAAGACCAAAGTAAGCCTGTTTAAAATCCACCTAAAAGGTACAGAGCAGCGTTTTGTCTAGCTTTTATGTAACCCTGCTTCACAAAGAGGATTTAAGTTTAGATCTTTAATCACAAAACGTCAGATTTCACAAAGGAAACACACAGCAGTGAAGATGTGTCCATCAGAGCCGTTGGAAAGAAGATAGTATAACAGACTGTTCAGTTACCGCTTTGGCATACCTGTTGAGAAAAGTGTGTTTTTTTTAATCAGAGATTGGATGAATAGTAAGTGTTAGGCCTGTCAAGTCTACTTTATCTTCCAATCCGTCTACACCTATACAGTGAAATGAAATATCGGCCTCCAAAATCACTGAGCCGCACAAGAATACAGGGGCTCTGTACACACAAGTACAAATAAAGTGTAAAACAAGGCTCGTGTCAGGAATCAGGGAAATGCCAATTCAACGAAACCCAATAATAAGTTCATTCTCAGCTAACAGAGCAATCTAATAAGGTTAATGCATAAAAGTATAGGGTAGTGGTTTGTGTCACAATGTTATTACAGCATTGCTTGCAACACATTCACAGTTGCACACACTTTTACAGGTTTGCACTGTGCAAGTTTTTTTTTTTTTTTTTTTTTACCAGATTTTGAAAAAACTCCACATAGTAAGAATTCTTTGGTCATGAGCTGAAATTGGCCGAGAGTCCAAGAGACGCAGTCGTTGGTTCTTTTGAAAATGGTGGCCTGGGTCGTGCATCGACATAACCGCGGTGTGGCTGTATGCAGTCTGCAGACTCGTTTATCCGGGCCAAGTGTGAGAACACCCAGCTTGTGACTCTGCTAAGACAACCAACCTGGCACCACTGCTAAGGTGGGTCAGCTACGAATGCGGTACTGGTGACGACGAAACATAATCGAAACACGCTAATGGACCGAAAAAATTCCCTTATTAGCTCAAACTCCCTTTGAAACATGTTTCTGTTTATGTGCTAATTGATGATGTAAGCCGAACATAGAGCTGTGATTAAAGAACATTACTATCATTAGAGGATCTTCATGGCATAATCTGACACGAACACATCACATAGTCTGTGATAGAATTCAGAAATCTGAAAAGACTGTGTAAAACTAACATCATTGTCTCCATGGCTACTGGGAGCAGTTAGCGCGCACGTCTCGTGTACATGTTGTTTCTAATCCTAGCTTGCACGCGCCATCTCTTACCTAATTATTCTTTGCATCACCACAACATGCCGGCTAACTGCGTAATTTATCCGATTGCACAAGCAAATTAACAAATCAATAAAATTAGCTCAGAGCCTTAGTTTCACTGAATCCTTGTTAATTGGAATTCTGTTAATTCTGTTTTTCTGAATACGTTTTTTTTTATTTTCCCCCCTTGTGCTGCTGTGTGAGATACAGGTCCTTTAGTAACAGTGTCATCATGCTAATTAACAGCGACAGCGGCTTGACCTCCTGCAAAGACTCGCTCCACTGATGTGTTTATGAAGGTTCTTCATTTCTATAAGGCTTACTTTGAGTAAAGACGGTGGATCTCCAGACCTCTCTGTCTCGCTTTATCCACATTTCTCTATTGATTTTGTGTAGTGGTCTGCTCTCGATGTTGGCACTGAAAGAACTGCAAATACAACCAATTCCAGGGATACAGGATTATCAGGCTAATCAATAGCAACACCTCCCACCAGGTTTTATCCACACGTCATGGTCCAGCCAAGCTTCAGTTTCCGCAATGTGTTCATAAAGACACTTCTTGTCTGCAAGGTCCAGTTTAATCAAACATGGAGCATGCCCAGGCCGTCTCCCTCGCTTTACACACATCCCGCTAATGATTATAGACTCACTCAGGCCGATTTGGTCCGAAGCCCAGAGGGTTGTTAATCAGCTCTCGCTTCATGCAAATGTCTGTTGGCCTTGCTCTTAATATTTCAGCCTCACCCTTCTCATCAGGTCCTCTGAGGGCCAGGAGCTATCTCGAATTCAGCTGTTCTTCCTTCACATCATAGCCCAATTGCTTGCTACTGCAGTTTCGCTCGCTGCCATTTGTTCTTTTTACACAGGAAACGTTAGTCTGGTATTATTTTGTCCTTTGATGTTCTTGCCAGGATGACCCATATGAGCAAGCGCTCATGGCGGACTCTTATGAGGACATTTTTCCCTCCATAAAGCATTGCTTGAAACCATAATATTGCACCTGGTGGGATTTTCATGTCATTTTGCAATATCCAGCAGTGAGTCACGCTTGGCTGAATCAGCTCAGGGCGATGCTTTTCCAAAACGCAAGCGTACATATCTCCACCGAAAACCCATCAAATTCCTTATCTATATTACATATTTACACCGTTATTTCCATATTGGCCAGGCTAGGGACTTATTGCACCATGCATTTACCTCCTATCCACCCCCCCCCCCCCCCACACACACACACACACACACTTGAAGCTTTGAAGGAGTGCTCTGAGCACTGACTGCCCGAGTGACTGTCGCCTTGACACCATGACAGGAAGTGCGGGTGATAAGGCAGGCAGTGTCACATAATTTAGCGCTCCAGGTCTGAACTAGGTGAAATGCTATTTGTCTCAAGGTGGAAGAAACAGGATGCCTACCAAGGTCAGATAAAAAATGACTGATGAAGGCCCTGAGTCAAGATGGCAGACATCAGTCGTGGCTTTTCATATACGTTAGCTATCGAATGTATAAATGCATACAAGTACACTCAACTTTGTTTGCAAAACATTCATTTAAACATGACAAGGTTAACATTATGCTTTGACAAAGAAATATATAAATACAGTTATTGAAATGTAGCAATGTAGTAAGCCAAAGTAGGTATTTTACTGAAGATGAGGCTTAACTATTTTTCCGCTTGGGTTTTCTAGCTTTTCTAGACCTTCCATTAAGACAATGATTTGTGAGGCCCGGGTGATTGTGACCGGGATCGTCCTAGTAAATGTCTAAAGATGTGTGTACACGTGTGTGTGTGTGTGTGTGTGTGTGTGTGTGTGTGTGTGTGTGTGTGTATACACACACACACACACACACTGAGAGAGAGAGAGAGAGAGAGACCGTGTTTGTTCCATTGATCAGGGCAGCACAGCTTGACTTTGCAGTCTGATTGCTGGGTGAAAACTGTCTGGTTTCACAGAGTTGAAAAGAGTTTGAATGAAACTACTTTACTTCTATTACACAGTTAATACTGAACGGTGACTGTGCACGAATGCTTTCAGCCATCCTCAAGTCATTTTGAGTAGTCTCATAGTCATGAGCCAAGACGGCTGGACTTGGCTAAGTTCCTTAAACTCAATCTAATATTCACATATTCGCCTTCAAGCGTATCATTCAGTAATGCCGACAGGAAAAGGTGTGCCGTTATGAGAGCCAGGAACGCCCGGACCCCACCGACAGCTCCCGACACTTACGGGGTTTAATCTTCCATGCCGTCATGTGACCTCGACCAGTTTCCTGACGCGCCATTGAACAGAAATGAGGAAGAAGCGCAGAAACAGATTTAAGATTATAACAGCAGCCCAGTCACTTTGAATTACCGCCACTGGACGTTAAATATGTTGGAGGCAGAAAGTGGCCTCAGTGAACAGATTCATTCGGTGAGTAATATAGCAGGTTTTTTGGGGGGGGAAGAAGAATCATCATCATATTGGAATCTGAGGAATAAAGTCAACACTGCCGCTAAAGCTCCGCTGTAAAAAGACAGCCGTTACTCTCTCAACAAAAGACATCAATTATTCATCTCATGTGATGTGCGCTGTATTGACATCCTTCAAAATGGAAAAAAAAAAAAAAAGAAAGCACACACACTATTGTCTTTCGTTTTAGACAATACTACTGCTTGGGGGTGCGCTTTTATAGGAAACATATCATTCAGGGGATCACTGTTCCCACCCTGAAGTTGACTACTTTCCCATAAGAGCATGTCCCAAAGTGTTTTATTCCTCTTATATCACAGCAGTTTCTCAAAGATTACAGTTTATTATTTATTAAAGAACGACACCTCATGTATTTGATCAGTTTATGGTTACGTTTATTGTTCTAAAAACATGCTAGTTCCTGTTATCACCACAGAGAAAATTAATCAACGCCTTCCGACCAATCAGAATTGAGAATTCAACATCGCTGGCATGTAACTTTATATAATCTATGGCTGCAACCGGAATTCTCTCTCAAGCCACACACAGTGAATTATAAAGAGACGAGGGAGTCGTTCAGTCGTTTCATTTGGGAATCTTCCTCGGGCTGCCGTGACGGGATTTCTGAGACAGAAAGTCCTCCTGCTATTGTGTAGTTCTTCTGTTATGCTAATGTAATGCTAGCTAGCTACAAGTAGTATACCTGATCACACCGCAACTAATTCAGCCTGGCAGTTGTTTATTGACTTTTATCAAGCGTATGCACCGTAATAAATGTGCTCCACTACAATAACATTATTAAATACATCCCTGAAGGAGTTGCACTGGAATGGAGGTGTTTTTTTTTTTTTTTGTTTTGTTTTTTTTTTAACCGACACACATTAAAGAAGGAGAAAAGCTTATGGCAAAGTGCATTTGTAAAGGGAGCTGGCCTCCATTTAAGAGGGAATGAAAACATAAAATGAATGCACTGCTTTTAGGACCCGAGTCAGAGGCATTTCCAGAGAGTTTTTATTGAAAGTTCGGTTAAATTGACGTACACTGCAGTATTTATTTATTTATTATTATTATTTTTTAATCAGCCATACCTGGACTGAATCTATCAGCAGCCAAAAGATTAAAATCAAAACGTGTGAAGCACATTTTAGAGTTAAGTTGGAGTTTTGTTCTTTGGTGCGAAAGAAAGTGCAGTCTTCCTCCTCACCTCTATGCATGAGCGGCATGAATAAAGAGCTTCA
>JAKKZJ010000024.1:2324521-2353257 GCA_033441845.1 Pangasius mekongensis | reverse complement strand
TTTTGTTTGTTTTTAATAAACTCCATTTTAAATGGGGTGGGTTGTTTTTGTGTGTTCTTTATTTTTTTGTTCCTTTTTTTTTTTTTTTTTTTTTTTTTTTTTTTTTTTTTTTTTTTTTTTTTTTGCATTTTTAATAGCGTTAGTGCTTGTATAAAATATTATATCTACTCCTGTCAGGTTGCTGTACATCAGCTAAATTTAGTGCAACTAGGATTTTTAAATAGTTTTAGCACTAAAAGAAAAAGTATAAAAGAAAAAGCTAACTGTTATACAGTCAGCCAACTATCCTTAACTAGCTAAATAAACTTCCTGTCATATAGTTGTACGCTAGCTAAATTAAACACAACTGGAATGTTTAAATAGTGTTAGCTCTTGTGAAAGACCGAGCTGTCTAACATATGTAGCAGACTATTTTAGCTAGACAGTGACATGCTTCCTATGGTCTTAGCACTTGTATAAACGGCTAGCTAAATATTATAAATGTAAGAGAAATGAGCTAAATGTTATATCTAGCTATTTCTAGCTAGCAGTTTACACATACTTCCTGTCAGGTTTCCATACACCATCTAAATCTCACCCAGCTAGGATTTTTAATAGTGTTAATACCAAAGACTAATACAGATAGCTAAAACTTCCTAGCTAGGAAAATACAGATACTTCCTGTCAGATTGCCCTACTTCAGCTAAGTTCTGTTTTTATTTTTGGTGGGTTTTTTTAGCGCTAGTATAAAAGAGCAAGCTAGCTAGTGTACCAAGTCTGACTGCTGTTGGCTAGAAAATTGCACATGCTTTTTTTTTTCAGATAAGCTTTCTCATAGTCTACAAACACGGATATTGCTAAATAACAGATTCCTCTGGTGGAACCGAGTGGAATTTTGAAGTATCCCTGAAAAGTTTGTGCACGTCCAAAAAATGGCAACACTGATATTGTTAGGTTTTTGTTTGTGTACACACGCTTTTTCCTGATCCTGTTTATTTGTTTGCTGGGAGTCCTGTCTTGCCTAGCCTAGCTTAGCCGAGCCTAGTCAAACCTGTCTGTGGTTCATCTGATACGTTACCTGTCTATTCACTTGTTTTTCTTTCCCCCCGCTTCTTTCAATAAAACCCTTCAAATGCATCTAAACCCTGTCCGTCCCTGACAACAATCATAACCAGATACATTATTTATATTGTAATATATTCTTAAATATACTTCAGTGTGTATGCTTATTTAAAAAATGGGCCAATTTCATGAAATAGGTATGAAATTGCA
Organism: Pangasius mekongensis; assembly: GCA_033441845.1. Classification (NCBI taxonomy): domain Eukaryota; kingdom Metazoa; phylum Chordata; class Actinopteri; order Siluriformes; family Pangasiidae; genus Pangasius; species Pangasius mekongensis. The sequence continues at coordinate 2,352,006 of JAKKZJ010000024.1, read as the reverse complement.
CAGATTTTCACATACAGTCTATTGCTTTTACATATGGGATATACCAAACAAAGGGGCATATTCCACATGGTTTATTCCAAACAAAAGGGGATATTCCATAATGGATATGTTAAACAAATGAGCATATTCCGTATGCCAAATAACAAAATATTCCATATAATATATACCAAAGGAAAGGGGATATATACTATATGGCATATGCTAAACGAAGGGGGATATTCCATATAGGACATACCAAATGATGAAGGGTGATACTCCATATGGGATATACTAAAAGAAATGGCGTACTCCACATGGGATATACCAAACGAAGGGGGCTATTCCATTTGGAATATATCAAAACTATGAAAGGGTAATATTCCATATAAGATCCCAAATGAAATGGGATATTCCATATGAGACATACCAAGTGAAAGGGGATATTCCATAAGAGATGTACCAAATGAAGTAGGGCGATATTCCATATAAGATAAACCAAAAGAAGAGGGATATTCCATATGGGATATACCAAATCACGAAGGGTGATATTCGTAATAGGATGTACCAGATGATGATTTCATATGGGTTATACCAAGCAAAGGAGGATATGGGTTATAGCAACTGCAAGGAAATATTCCATATGAGATATACCAAATGGCAAAGGGCGATATATATGTAGGGTATACCAATCCAAGAAGAATATTCCATATAACAAATGAAAGGGGGTAAGATTCACCAGGCAAGACCGTTTTTTTTTTTTTTTAACAGGTTTACTCGATATAGTATTCAAGTTCAGAAGCTTTCGTTGACACCCACTTTGAACCATATGTCATTTTTAATTTTCTTGTTAAAGATATGACTGATTATTTTTTCATTTTTTCATTTTTTCATTTCGTTTTGTCAGATATCTTTGCTTCATCTATGACATTAAGCATTCTGTCCTCTATCAGTTATTTCATTAATTAGGCTTTAGCATGCTATTTATCTTTTTGCTCACTCAAATCATGTGGTCCCAGTTGCTTGTTTTATGCTCGTAGGTGGTATTCTGCTAATTGTCACTGATTAAGTGTGTTGGGTTTTTGTCCCTAACATGCATTCTGGCTTGAGCTGGACCCCGATTCTGTAATTTAATTTAATACAGTTGCGTGTTAATAATATATACCGCATGCAGAACATTTCCATATCCTCTACCTGTACTGTAATAACGAATGTCTGCGAGTGGGAAAAGCAAAGCCGAGACGATGTTATACACGGCATTAACTCCGAACAGCAGGGGAGAAAATGCATATGGAAATATATCAACATCATTGAACTTTCATGCTCTTTTGCAATTCACGGCTCTCTCAGAGAGGATGTGGGTGACGATGGAGCCAGTCTGACGAGCCTAATGAATTTTTATTGCTTAGGGCCATAAGGCAAAGGCAAAAGGCTCTGCCTTCGCTCAGTTTCTCTGCACCTGTCTGAAACGAGCTCTGCTGCTCTGTTCTGAATTCTTCCTCCGATGCTCTTCGACTGTTATTTGGATGCAGAAAAAGCTGTAATAACTGATCAAAGGCGTAGGCTGTGTTAATGCTTTGCGGTGATACGGCCGCGCTGTTCCTTTCTGATAAGCGTGTTGACAGATAATAAAATGAAATGGGTTTTTTTGAAATGTCCACTAGACCAATATGTGAGGCTTAGCTGCTTTCTCTGATATAGAAATCTTCCCATAATCAGAAACCTGGGTTGTGTTTTCTTACAGTCGTGAGCAGCAAGACGTGAGCAATTCTTCTGCCTCGCCGTATTCCCATATGCCTGAAAAACTCCCGACAAAATGCGACACCCTGCGTGTACAAAACGTCTCGCCGCATATTGTATGGATACGAAGCGGAATAATTTGCGGCCGGCTCACTGAAGTGGCTCTAAGCTGGGCGATAGACGCGCTATATTTGTCATTTCCTACGGTCCTCTAGGGCTCGTTTCGGGGCCTTTACTGATCCGTGACATATTCTCCCTGATTGACCAGCTGCTCGGACATCGAAAGCAATGAATAACTAATGAAGCCGGGTACCTGATTTGCCATGGAAAAAAGCATACGAGTGTTTCTTCCCGAGCTATTAGATGATGTTTTGCAACGGCGGAATGCCAGTGCATGTCAATAAGATTCCACTCTTTGCTGGAGCGACTTTTAACCGGAGGTGTGTCGTTTTAAAGCAGAGGGCACCTTCGGCTCAAAACAAAACAGAATCTGAAAAGAAGAGAAAAGAAAGTTGATAGCTAATTTGTATGCATCATCTAAATAATGGGGATTTATGTTCCAGGCCTCTTCCTGATTACAGAAGGAAAACAGTTTTCATTCCCTGCTAGGTGTTTAGAAGAAGGGGATAGAATAGGCGCGGATCCGGCAGGCCGTAGCTTATGTGGATAAATGAAAGTACTGCTCTGAATGACTTTTTTCAACACTGATTTACTCCAGTGTAAAATGTGATTATCTCTGATATCTATATCTATCTATCTATCTATATATATATATATATATATTGTCCAAGTCCAAGCTGGCTGTTTTTGTTAGCTGAAGCCTTAGGGGGATGAGATAGAGAGACTAGGAGGAAAAAGTAAGAGGGATAGGGAGTGAGAGAATGAAAAATGCATTACATATCCTGACATGTTTTAGCTCAGAGAGGTAAGGGATGTGAGGAGAGCTCTGGGAATTGAACAGGAGAACTCAATAGAGAAACATGGCACCCAATAAAGTGCTACAAACACAGCCATATGTGCCGTTTGCGTGATAAATCTCCAATTGAATCAGCTCCCAGCTGAAGGAAGTCCTGGAGTCGGGCCAGCTTTGATGGCACTCTCATTACAACTCAGAGCACTTCTGTAATGAGTGAGTATTCTTGAGAGAAGGATGATGATGATGATGATGAAATACATGCAAGACACCAACAGTTTATCAGAGTGACAGCTGATCGACAGAATGTGTTTGTTTTGTTGAGAGACAGATTTTTTTTTCTCTGTAAAGAAAGTAGCAGGCTCATGAATCTTACATCAGCACATGGACATTTGTCTGTACAGCCTTTCTCTCTCTCTCTCTCTCTCTCTCTCTTTTTCTCTCGCCATGTCTTCCTGATGTGTGTCCAGACAAGCAGCAGGTCCTGGCAATTTGGGGACAGACTGACTTGGAACCACCAATTAAATGGCCATGCTTGGTTTATTTATTTTCCAGATATGACAATGCCTGTCCTTCCGAGATTTTCTTTATCTCTAGACAGTAATTTTAAAACGTTATATATGAGATACAGCTTCCACCCTAGTACTAGGCGAGCATGCATAGTTTGGTACCAAGCTGCACACTTAGCACAATTTGCAGGGGATGATGGAGAAAATGGTATTGCTGAATAACTCTCCCTGGCCAAGACAGAGCAGAAGAAATATTACTTATTTATTCAGAAGCATATGTCTCTATTGCGAAAAAGATCAGGAAACCGAAAACAGAGCACGCTGCACATGCTGGTCTTAGCAAAACGGGCTACATGAGGGATAGATACAAGGAAGTGTGTGCTACTGTATCCGAAACACCCCAGCTATAATGATACACCGATACAGAATACAATGCAAAACCTCTCTCCACTCTAAGTCCTCCTCAGGGGCCATCTAACTTCAATTCTATGATTAAATACCCCTGATGCCTGGTTTCAGCCTGGGTAATTGAGATGGAGTTTCAATGCCTGAGGAGGTCACTGCTAGAGGTTCTCGGCCGTTTTTGTTTTAGCCTTTCTAGACCACCATTTTACTGCATGAACAACTTGTGTAATGCTTTTACACTTACTTCATGTAGCTGAAACTTTTATCCAAAGCAGCTGGCAGTTGAGACACGATACAGCTGAGCAGTTGTGGGTCGAGGGCCTTGCTCAAGGACCCAACGGTGGCAGCTTTGCAGTAGTGGGATTCGAACACATGACCTTCCAGTCAGTAAACCAATGCCTTAACCCAATGGGGTAACCAGATGCCTTAACCCAGTGGGGTAATCTAATTTCTTAACCAAGTAGGGTAACCTAATGCTCAATGGGGTAACACAGTAACATAACCCAATGAGGTAACCCTATGCTTTAACCCAGTTGGGTAACATAGTGACTTAAACTAATGGGGTAACCCAGTGCTTTAACATTGGGTAACCCAGTGAGGTAACCAAATGCATTCACCCATTGAGGTAAGCAAATACTTTAAGCCACTGGTGTAGCCCAGTGCCTTATCCCAATGGTGTAACGCAATGCCTTAACCCAATGGGGTATGGCATTGTTAAAGCATTGGATTAAGGGATTGTGTTACCCCACTAGCATTGGGTTAAGCCATTGTGTTACCCAATGGGGTAACCAGTTCCTTTAACCCAATGATGTAACCCATTGCCTTAACCCAGTGGGATAATTCATTGTCTTAACTCTTTAGTTATTTGGATTTGTGTGTGACTAACATATACAGCAGGATGATTATGTGAAATTCAGTAACACTACATAAATCATTCAGATTGGAACAGGTGGTGTTCATTATTCTATTTTATTTATTTGCAGCATTTTACACTTAAGAGAAAGTACATGTATGTAAAAAAAAGAAGGCATTGGATATTGAAGTGCAATGGGCAATGGCAATTTTATATTTTCAGGAGCCACATTGATGTTATATAAAATTTAATCGAAACTCAGCCATCTGTGAAGCTGTTTGCCTAAATGTGTTCATTTTTGTGTTCGAGTCACTGGAGCAAGACTACATCACGATTTTAAATGAAGAAGCAGAGGAAGGATTGCCAACAGTGAGGAGCAGAATGTAATAAATGCCCATCTTCACATCAAGCTGTAGCGATCCAACCGCCGTTGCACAAACATCCGTCACTGCAGCCTCACTTATCCGCAGGCCAGAGTGGTGAACGAGCCAGATTTGTGGTGAGTGTGAGTGAGCGCTCGCTGAAGAATGTAATTACTAGGACTGACCGCCACTCCACGGCCCGTCTAGTTGTTCAGGCTCATTTTGAACACATGATGCTGACACTGCAGTGCCCACACTGACAAACCCTGCAGCACTGCAGGGGAAAAACTCCAAATGATGCCTGTCTTCTTCCACATGCTAAAGGAACCAAAGGCCTGGGAGGAAACTGTATGACAGGCACTGAATGGAAGGAAATGGATCCTCCCCGACAAGGTCAGGAGTGTCAAGGTACAGAAGGCTTGCTTTTGTTTATGTGCTTACAATGCGAGTTAGCTAAAGAGCTTTACAAAACCTGACTTAAAAATGGCAAAAACCATGAAAATAAGAGTAGCGTTAAGTGGAAACTTTTTGGAAACTGCATTACTACCAACCTCTGCAGTTCACTTCTGAGAAGCTGTTATCGTTTATTAGGAAGATCATTAGGTTTTAGTCGCACGTACAGCCTGGTGCGACTCAGTGGAGAGATCAGTCTCATAAGGCGAGAGACTGGTCACTATGAGGAGTTATTTTCAACCCATCTAATTGACACGTCAAGTGGCACCAAACCACACACCTGTTCTTCTGAACTGAGAGAGACACAGCAGTTCATTAACACCAAGCTTACCCAGAGATCACTAGGGAAAAGGCCTGTCTTTTTTTCCCTCTTTCTTGACCCCTAGGCTTGAAGCCAGACTCCGAAAAGCTCTGCAACACTGAGATCATCTGGACTGAAAGGATGCTAGTATGAGGTTGTAGAGTAATCGTTGTGCTATGGCACTCTGGGGAAGGGGAGTGTATGAGGAGTGTGTGTGTTTTTATTTATTTATTTATTTATTTATTTCTCATGAGGTGGTTTTACTATATAAAGTTAGCCCTGTGCCCTAGCCCACTTACCTCTGTGCTTTCATATGTGAAGGATTGGCCAAAGTGGTGTACAGCATCCCTCTCGTCTATAACTGAAGCAGACCTGAGGGAGATTTCTGTGTCGAGTTATGTCTTTATGTTCCACTTGAGGGACGGGGCCGGGAATGGTCAGACATAAGTCTCTAGGTCAAAACCATTTTATCTCTAGGTCAAAACCAGAGAACCATAAAACACTGATGTAAACAAGGGAATGAGAGAACTACGAAACAAGACTTTGGAAATGACTTGAAAATGTTGTCGAAAATCTGAGACTTTGCAAAGAACATGAACTATACATAGTATATCAACAGTACTACCAGGTGAAAGAAATTAGACGCAAGTAGTAGCAAGGATTTGTAGGAGTGTCCAGTGTGTAGATTATACAAATAAGAGGACATTTTGGAGGGCAGAAATAGAAGAAGCTTTATAGGAGTGTAGATTTTCTGAAACATTACTATAAGTAACCGTCCGTCCACACTAGCGAACTTAGGACAGTGGTTTCATCTTATCATTTCATATACAACCACTCATTAAATGTGTATAGAGACATTACAAAGAAAAACAAAGCTTAGAAGGAAGTAGCAGAGCAGAGTGGACTTAGCTAGAAAAAAAAAAAACATTAGCTCAGTCTAACTAAAAACAGCTTTACTGCTAATCTCTCAAAAGTTAGCAAGCACGATCATACCTCTGACTGTACAAACTAGCTGCCGTGATAAACACAAGTAGACATAGCAGATAGATTACTGTGAAGGGTATTAGATCTCATTCTGACTGTTAAAGTTTAGATTTGTTAGGATTTTAGATCCTAGGAGCTGTCTGATGATTTAAAAAAAAAAATCTTATGACTCAACAAATATATGATGATAGAGCAATGTAGTGAAGTAAAGGTAGAGATTTTTTTCTTTTGAGAGGTACTGAGTAAAAGTCAAAAGTTTGAAGTGAAAGAAAAACACAAGCAAATAATGTAGCAGTAAGTAGGCTAGCTGCCTAATAAAATGGCATTCTTTAGTTACTTGGCCGGTTCAAGGCCTCAGTAATTGCAGCCCAGGTTTATTCTTTGTTGGCATGGCTAGGATAATTCGTCAAGGTCATGCTAGCTTTGTGGGGTTTTTTTTAATCAACTTCTTGCATTTACTTTTGTCTTATAGAATGAAGGACATATTGCTAGTGATCAAGGGAAGTGTAGAGTAGGGAATTTCCTCTCTACCTGAAACCCTCATCTAAACAGAATTGGTTTTTAGCTTAAACAGTAGCGCTCGCTCAACCGTGATGCCAGTGTATCTGCTGTAGGGTAACATCTTTTCCTCATTACTTCAGCAGCTGTAAAGGAATTTCATAAATGCGAGCGGTCTCCGAGAGCTCACAAAAGCACAATGGACATGACGACCTACTACACAGTGAAATACATTGCCTTTAAACATACAGAACGGGTTCGGGAACCTATTTGGTCCTGGCCGTTTGCCGGGTTTCCTATAAGTGAGACTTTTTTCGGCGTACTCGTCTGATGTTTTTCGACTTGATCTAAAAATAGGACTGCAGTATCAGTGATTAGCTGCTGTTTTAGCCAAATCATATGTCTTTTTTTTCAGAAAAATGGTAATTCATTAAGTTTGGAATAAAACACTGAAAAACTTGGTAACTTTCTGTCAAATGTTATGTAGAGTCTGTGTGTGTGTGTGTGTGTTTCGGGGGGGATTTTGCCACTTGTCCCAAATTAGGCCAAGTGCTGTCAGTAAGCAAAAGTGAGCATTTGGAGGCTCGGATGTGTGCGCTGAACCCTGGCTCTTCTGGAGAACATCTTCCCGCAATCCCGGTTGGGGCCAAGCTGAGACAGATGGGCAGCCGAACCCTCTGAGAACAGGTGGAACCTCTTAATTGGGACTCGGTCAGCAAAAATGGCGGCAAGCCTTCAAAGACGCTGCCACCACAGCTGTGTGTCCAGTAGAACTAGAGAGCCTGAGCTAAGCTGTGAGGGGAAAAACTGTCACGTTGGGCTCTTGGGACTGGAGCATGTAGCAGTCTGGGGGGGGTGGAAAAAAGAAGAAGTCAGACCTCATTATCCGAATATCTTGGTCTCAGTCTGAGCTCGTGTTAGATATGAGTGCTCGGTTGTCAGCTTGGTAATCAGGTAGCATGATGTTCAGAAAACAAAAACATGGTATGATGCAATATTGTGTCAATATGAACTCGCCAAAAACTCACCAAAAACTCGCCCAAATTCTTTATTTTGCCATCTGACGCAAGTCTAGATACAAAACGGAGGAGCTGGGAGTGTTAATTATCCTAGCTTAGCATGTCTTACCCGTGCAGAGACTGACCTTGAAATTCAGCGCTTCTCCTCTTTCGCCTTTTGTGTGACCCAAGAGGCCCCCGTGTCATCCTTACTTCCCTCGTTTCCTCTTTGACTTTAGTGTGTGCTCAGGCAACATCAAGGGGAGTGAAAGCACTCGGGTCGTTTTCTTTTCCAATAACACGCTTTAATAGAGCCGTTTGTCTCGAGACGTGTCAATGCAAAGCGCGTACGCTAGCTCACCGCATCATCCGCGTTGTACCATAAATGCTCCTCTCAAAGCACCAACATGCTATTATCATGTTATAAGAAAGGCCATCATCGATGATTGATTCTTTATTCTTGTGTATGTAATGACCTCCCTAGCGTCTCGTACCGCGCCGGTCTGAGGGCTGCTTTATCTCGCCAATAAAGTCTAGACAGCAGTGACCTGAAGTCCTTTCGTTTTTATTTCTTTCCTTCTTTTTTTTTTTAATTTTCAGACACTCAGCTGCAATCTGTATCCTTTCTCAGTTGTAGGTCACTTTGGATAAAAGTACCCAAATAGTTAATCAGCATTTGAATAATGTATTATGTATATTATATATAGTATATGTATATATATATATATATGTTATGTGGCAGTATTATGGTTCAGAAAGCAGCAACGTCACGGTCATATTCTTTCTGATTAAAAGTCTCGAGGGTGGGTGATTTATTTATTTTTTACTCTCATGCACGTTGGAGCGGGCCATCAGAAACGAAGCTGGTATATGATATGATATGGGATAAGACATTTCCAATAACATTCATTTAAAAGTCTTCAAATTCCAATGGACACAAATGAGGCACCTCAGGTTTGGAGATTAAGCTCACTGAATTTGAGCTGACATCATGTAGGCAGGAGCAAAAATGATACTTGATTTAACCCTGTTAAATTTTTTAATTCTTCCCCGTAATAGCTGTTTATTAACGCTTATGGATTTTTGGAATATTAGGCAGAAGGCACATATTCAGACGAGGCCTTTTATTTTTTTTGGCCATAATTCAGGTTACTCATTTAGAGAGACATGAGGATTGTTCCAAGTGGAAGAACTGAGTGAACAGGCAATGAATAACTGCGTGAAAGTACTGAGTATAGAAAAGGCAGGCGATTATAACGGCGGTGCTGAATGGGGCTCAGATCTCTCAGACCAATAGTAATTACAAGTATTGATTCACTTGTTATTTGCAAGGTTTTCTGCCCCTGAGAGTGATGGTTCCAGTTCAGGCAGGAAAATGCATGCACTGTCCCAAGTTTACATTTTACAGACCTTAAAACCACAGTTATTTCAAGTTCATTGGAGTAATAAGGGGGTGGGGGCACGGTGGCCTCGTACCTCCAGGGATGGGGGTTCGGGTCCCGCCTCCTCCCTGTATGCGCGGAGTTTGCCTGTTCTCCAGTTTTTCCTCCCCAAGTCCAAAGACATGCATTGTAGGCTGAATGGCACTTCCAAATTGTCCACAGTGTGTGCGATTGTGCCCTGCAATGGGTTGGCACCCTGTCCAGGGTGTTCCCTACCTTGCGCCTTGTGCCGAGTCCCCTCGGATAGGCTCCAGGTTACCCCACCACCCTATGTAGGATAAGCAGTACAGAGAATGGATGGACTAATACTGTTGGAAAATGAAAGGGCCTTCAAGACAAGCCCACTTAAAGCCGCTATGGGCTCGACATATGGACTGGTCTGCATTTTTAACACATGGAACATGGTAAGGTTATTTAAAGTGACCTAGAAGCCTTACTACCAGGGCCTGAATATTTCTTGAGTGACAACTTTATGAAGTCAGTATTAAATACACTGAAATGGGACGGAAGAGAGAGGAAAAAAAAAATGCATTGTATATAAAACGGAGCATCGGGATTTCCAAACCTTTGAGGGAGACTTATCTAAATGATGGATCAGGAAGCTGTCAGTAATAAGATCGTGTGCGAGCATAACGGCTGGGGAAATAACGAGTAGAGATTCATACGGAGCCTCTGACTGCATAAGTAAGCGTTGTAGTCATTATCGGGCGAGAGTAGAGTCCATATTGATTTTTAGCCGTGCTGAGAATCGAGCATATTGGAGCAGGTTGATGAAAGACCACCCTCTTCAACCCCCTCCCCCTCGCTTCTGCTATCCAAACACCATTTCTGGAGAACCATTTCATCTAAAATCAGCATTGTATCGCCACGGCTGCCTCCAGCCACAACACGCCATCGAATCTCCATCAGTCATTCTGTTTCGGTAAACTCGACGAGCTACGAGAAACTGCACAAAGTGTAATTACGGACGGGAAAAAGTGAGGTTTCTGTTTCTGCACGTTTGTATTCGAGGCGTCTAGCGCTTCATCAATAATGGCTGGATGGTGGGAAGTCGAGGGAGGGGAGGGGAGGGGGGAATTTCCTGCACTCGTTTCCAGCAACAGGAGGCCCAGGGCACACTAGACTTGCTCGTCACGTCCCTCAGCTGCCTCCATGTGTCAGGCAGGCCGAGAGACGGAGAGAAGGAGAGTGGGAGGAAGAGAAGAAAGAGCGAGGCGAGGGGAATTTGAGGAAACTCGGCTTGTCAGTGTAATTGGCACCTGATGTGTAGGGCAATGGTGATGCATTGACATTCATTACGCTTAATAATGCACTCGATTTCCCAGCTTCAGTCACTGCTGCTCCTGCCGACTGCATGCTTAGCAGAGAGAGTGAGTGAGTGCGGGGAAGACAGCGAGCGCGAGAGATGCTGGATGAGCTTCAAAGAGACTTCGTAAAGGCTTTTCGTCTCACTCTGCCGTGTGGTATTAAGCGGAAAAGCTGTCCGTCATTGGCCAGAATAATGTACGCCATTATCAATAGCTCTGCAGTCCTGGGGACTCGGTGGCCTTCGGTTTCACACACTCGACTACCAGATTCAGATCACGAACACAACTTCTCACAGTCTGTCGGCTAAATTGGGGGTGTTACAGCAGGGGAACACCACAAACTTTTATCAGTGCTGAGATGTGGATCTTGATACTCAGGTTTCTCAGGGCTCTACTGTGCAAGAATATTGCAAAATTCCCTCAGACAGAACCATGTTTGATGTACAAGTCTTTGTGCTCATCCTAGCTGTAGTCAGTTATGTATTTTGTGACTATTCTCACTGCTTGATGTGTGGAATACTGGACTTCCCCCATCTCTCCGAACATCTCCTTGAAGTACTAGGTGTGCTACTAGAAACACGAAGAAGGTCTCTTGGTTTTAGGGGCAATTGGGAAAAATTAACCACTATTTTACAAATTGAACATTAAAAATTCATTCACCCTTGAACATTCTGGCTATGTGTCTTTTAGAGTAAAAGAGAAACATTGTGCAATACAGTATATGCTTGCGTTTCTAAGTGTTGTTATGGACTAAAGTAGTCGGATTTGTGTACTTGTGTAACTTTTTTCTAGCATTATTGCTACCTCTTCTAAAGGTTAACAAACAAATAAGAGCAAAAGCGACACCAAAATCGGTCTGTATCTATCATTAGTGCTAAATAGAGGAAAGTTTTGGTATAACATTGAGAAAGCCGTAAGAAAGGACAATCGGAAAACCTTCATCCTGCTACGTCAGCTAAAACTTTACATCCAGCATGCTAACCAACATGGAGAGTGAAAAACTGGTCCAAGCTCTATTTTTAAAGTATCTGTTATATTGAAAAATGTTTTTTGGACATATCATAGATCTGTAAAGTGAAAGAATACAATGAAGGCCATCTGATCTCGCTGTGCATCGCCTTAGACTTAAAGTAATTGATAGGATGGCTTGGAGTCAGATGGAACTCCAACTGAAATGGAGGAAAAATAGTGGAGGAATTTTATATTTAGTTATTGGAACGAGCACATTAATTCAAATGAGTGGTTCGACTTGCAGCCAGAACTGCTGTAATATAAAATTAATCACCACCTTCTGACCAGTCAGATCCGAGAAGTCAACGGCGCTGTGCTATTTAAACCTTCCGTTCTGGATCTGCAGGCGGAACAAATTCATTTGGCTTGACGACAAAATGCCCTTTCATGTAAACAGCCAGTGTTTGTGAGAATGACGTGAGGCCGTGCCAGCGGATCTTACGCTCTAGCTGTTTTGGCCGTGTCGAGCCGTGCTCTGACCAAACCGACAATACAAACCTTATCTGGGTGAATTGGAACAGAAGCTCGCGCTCGCGTCTCATTGTCCGACCGAAGATCACTGCACCTGATTCCAATCAGCTCGTCGTGCCCTTGTGTTCAAGCCCAGAGCCGAGAGCCTGCTGCTTCCTTTGTCCTCTCCAGACTAAATTGGACGTGACTCTCGAAGACAGATAACCCTTCTGAAAACAAATCAATTTGCTGGTGGTTGTGTAATGGTTTCTAATGGTTAGTAGCGGTGTTTTACGGTTTTCAGGTTTAAGTTTAAATGTCTCCTGATGCGCACAATAGCTCCAGGAGCAGGTGTATGGGAGAGGAAAAAAAAGGTTCAGACCCTCAACTTGTGGAAAAGAGCTGAATTCGGCCATGTTTTCTTTTATGATTTATCATGCCCCCAAATGATATTAATAAGGCTAACAGTGAATGTGTTGGTATATATATATATATATATGTGTGTGTGTGTGTGTGTGTGTGTGTTGTATTATTTATGGCTGTGTAATAGACCTGGTTATATTAATAAGGCTAACGAGGAATAGATGCCAATTTAGCCCACTTAGCACACTCAACAGAACACTAATTATGGCTAATAATGCGAGCCTGTTATTAGACTAATTGTTTGTCACACCCTGACTTTAATGCAAAACAAACGTGTTCTGTTTCAGAGCCATGAACACAGCAGTAATATATCTGGAAGACACTTAATATCGGTGCCCTTTGCCTTACAATATAGTGCAGATTTGCATTCGTTTCAATTATTAGAAAGATGAATTACAGCAGATTCAGCACAAGAACCGTCAAACAGCCGGCGCCCGGTACGCAGCGTTCATCAGAGCATCACCCAAAAAAAAAAAAAAAACCAAGAAAGGAAAAGGGAGAAAAATATACTTAGGGTGTAAGAAGTGAAGCAGTCAGCGATTTCTCAGCTAAGTAGAGCAGCACGGCGCAAAGGGAGACACGAGGGACAGATAATGGTGTGTTATTTTATTCCAGCAGCCAGATGCTGACCAGTTTGTTTGGGTTCATCGTCTTCTCTTTGCCAAGAAAGTTGTAAAAAGGAGGAGGGCCGTGATGAGCCTCCAACCACAGCCGAGGAGCGAGACCGATAAGGAGAGACAGATGGAGCGATTGCGCGGGTTTGCGGAGGCGAGCGGAAAGCATTTCAGGCCCAGACGCGACCGACGTGGCTAATAGAGACGAGGTGAGAGCTGAGCGCAGGGTGCTTTAATGAGAAAACCCCGCACACGTCCATCCTCCTCCACTTCCTTCTTGTTGTTTACTGATGGTGCTGATTGAGTGATTGCACATAGGCAGTTTTCTTATTTGTTTTCAATTTCATTTCCACATCTTCATATTTCCATTCCAATTACTGTAGCAGCGGCTTAAAATAACACCTGGGTATTAGTTTGGATTTGTAGGAAGCCGGGTTTGCGTTCGTTTCCTGGATAATAGACCTGGGCAGTGTGGCGATGTTACATGGATAAATTATGTGACAAAACAAGTTGAACTAACACTATTAAAGACGGCGGTGTTATTTAATTTAAGGATTTGTGCCTGTAAACACTGACGGCTGATTGGACATTTGGAGGAGTAGGAGGAAACTTTAAGGCAGATTTACATTTCTTCATTTTCATTCTTTTAGGATAGAAGGTCCCAGACCTTCGCGTCGCTTCCCAGACCTTTTTTTTTTTTTTCCCCCTTGAGTTGTGGCTAAATTTCCAGACATCCTACTGTGCGACACTACTCTGTGCATCCGAGCCATCTCTGCTTAACGATTTCACCCACTGAGAAACTGTAGCACTCTCAGCTACTGTTTTGACAGCAGCGTATAAAGGCTTTTTTTTTTTTTTTCTTTTCTTTCTTTTCTTGAAAACGTCCTGTCTTGTCACAGGAGAGAATCGTAATTTCTTGACTAGAGCTAGAGGACGTCTCTGGAAAACCAGCCTCGGTATTGTTCAGCAGATACACTGATACGCGGTAATAAAAGGGACTCGTGCGCCGGTTGGAGATCGCGAAACTTGAATGGAATTTCCACGCTGAAATAAAGCGTCCTTGCCGAGCTCCTGGCAGCTATTCAGCTCTTCAGATTATTATGTTTTCTCGCGAGGAAGCAGGTTCAGAGCTGTATAGGTGCCGGTCAAGGCTGTGCTTTTGTAATTTCCATAGAAATGAGGTAGTATTGCTTTTGTGGCTTGGTTGCTTTATAAAATACGGAGCATTTTGTAGCACTCCTTCATTTGTTTTGTTTTGTTTTTTTTTCTATCCAGACTATTAGACAGGTACTGGATTTTGTCTGGATTTACAATATTATAACTATATTATATATAAAAAAAAGAATGAATGCAGTAGCTGCTGGGTAGGAAATTGTAATGTCTAAATTGGGAACTGGGGCGAAAAACTTTTTTCTTTTTTTTTTTTTTTTCCCCCGCTAAGATTATAACATCCTCAGGAGTTGTTTGGTTTTTGCCTCTGAGAAAACTTTTAAATGTTTTATGGAGAACCGTCTAACGATGGGCTTTCAGAAAAGCTTCCAAGTAGAACAGATGCAGAAAGTTAGAAGCCCGAAACATCCAAAGAACCCCTTGATAAACAAGTGTTCGTAGGGAAAGTTCTGTTCATTTATTATTATTTTTTTTTTTTTTTCCTGTTTGTCATCTCACTCTCATGCAGTAAACAGAATCTTTTGCTCTATTTGAACAAGTTTCAGTTTTAAGTCTCTATGACTTACAGATTGGGCTGCCTAGTACATTTTAGAAGAAGAAGAACAGGGTTGCAAGCACTTCCTGTTTGTGGCCCTAATAATCATAAAGAAAACATACAATCCCACAATCTACACACCTTTGGTGCTTGGCCCCCTAATAATAATAATAATAATAGAAATATCTAGTATAAGAGTATGGTGTTAAATGTCACATCCCAAAATGTTTTATTCCTCTTACGCCACAGCAATTTGCCAACTGCTTACGTTTTTGTGGTACTTTTTAAGCCGTTTAGAGTTACAAGCAAAGTCATCCATCCCGTGGTGGGAAAGTGAACGTCGACGTCTTTACAACAGAACACTGACACCGGAGACTCGTTCTGTAAACGCGAAAGTAAACACGTCCTGAGAGAAAAGGTCATGATATCAAAAAAACAACGTGTTTATTTAGACACATCAGACAGGTCCCCGTGTAAGCCGTTACTACAGAAAGTGTTAGAGCGAGTAGATATAACCGTATGTACATTACGTATAGTCTTTGGGTTACTATGACGTTCACCGTAGAAACCTGCCAACAGTAATGATGTCATTCTACAGCATTCAGCTTTTTAAAAAAAAAAAAACTATTTGTTTATTTTTTTTTGACAAGAAAAAGCAACAGGGACTTCGATTAGGATTAGCATTCTACTCGGACCACCGTATAAGCACACACAGCTGATAAATAATTCATCCAGTGTGTGTGATTTTTTAAAATTTTTTTCCCGTCACTACACCGATATCAGAAAAATCTCATGAATGTTGGAACGGCTCCCGCTGTTTGTTTAGTTTACGCTGTATGATTAAGTCGCGCCCGGGATGTTAATTCATTCTGCCGATCAATAACGTCTCAATAACGTCCAGCTAGCACAGGCTTGCTAACATGGCCGACCCTTAATGTGTGTGTGTGTGTGTGTGTGTGTGTGTGTGTGTGTGTGTGTGTGAAGTAGGCATGCAGTAAAAAGTAGGTTGCCGCTCCACTCTGTCTCTATATTGTTCTTTCTTTTTCTCTCTTTCTCTTTATATTTTATAAGCGTTCTCTCCAAGGCCAGAGCTTTGCTGACTCCACGCTTCCTATATCCACACAGACTGTCTCGGGAAGCTCAGTGAGAATAAACTTTTCTCTGTTTTTTTTTTTTTTTTTTTTCTTCCCTCTTCCTCTCTTGTCAGCTTTTCCTCTCTTCCTCAGTCAGCAAGATGCTATCTCAGTGGTTTGGATGCTAGTCTTGATCCCCTCACCCCTCCTCTTGGCAAAGCACATTTGATAGCTCTTACTCAAGCATCTACGGGGATTGATACTGATGGATGGGACGCGCCCGCGAGGTAGCCATGTCGCGCTCGCCATTTCTCAACCTCAGACACGGCCTTTAATTAGCGCAGATGGCTTCTTGCCTTGCAAGTGCGACTGGCTCCCAATTACCATCGTTCAGCTTGTGTTAGCTGCAGGGAAGGTTGCAGAGTTCAAAGCTTGGCCGCTCCTCTCACAGGTCCACCTTCACATTCTCAACGGCGGTTGCTGAAACACACGATGTGATGCAATTCCAATACCCGTAGCCGAAACAGCCCGAGGAATATCGAATGTTCCTGTTGTGCTCACGAGTAAGTCTGTGATGAAGTTTTTATGCCGGTAACTGGGGGATTAGTAGTTCAGATTCAAGGGCTGACGGGATGACACTGCTGGAGCCTTGAGCTAACTCCTCAAGACGCTTCAGGTAAAAAAAAAAAAAAAAAACATCTATTGTGCTGAATACAGTCATTAATATTAGGGAAGCACCTAAATTTTGGCCGCCAAATATTTTCATTTTTGGCCGAAAATGACGCACTTCCGGTTTCATCCAAATGCAGATGTGCTCATTTAGATTTGCAGGTGTTGCAGGCTTTTTTTTTTTTTAAATTCAAGCTAGTTTTCATTACTGTTTTTTCAATTAAGAATTAATTAATGCTATTAACCTTAAATACATTCAATTTCCAAACACATTCAAAGACAAATGATTTATTACATATACAGTACAAACAATACAAAAAGCAAATAAATAATAATAATAATAATAATAATAATAATAATAATAATAATAAAATCCAGCACGCTATGATCTTTTTTTTGTGGTTAGTCTGTAGTTCCAATCAGGACTGTTAATAAATCAGCTTCAACTGCGTGGAAACGAGCTCCTGCCCACTAACCCCTTGTTTACATATTATATGCATACGATGCACCTCAGTTTACTCCCATATACAGCTCATTTACATGAAATATGCAAATTTATGCAGGTGTTGTTCCAGTGAGCTAATAAAAAAAAAAAAAAAAAAAGGAAAACATTCAGCAGACTAGAGTTATCCTCAATATCTGAGGAAAGAAGGAAATAAACTGGGAAAATGTTGCTACAGTGAAGCTGAGCTGGTGGTGCTTGTGTCTGAGGTTGCGGCAAATAAAAATATTCTTTACAGAAGCCTCGAAACACACAAGGGAGGAGAAGATGGTGCAATATGTTTGTCTTTCGCAGTCCATTGTTTTTACTGAAATGAACGGCGAGCGGGTGCGTAAGCTTTAAGGTCAACTCGTGAAGCGTTTTGCATTTTCACCCACAGGTAGTTACGTTTTCATTCAATGTAATACTCGAACAGATCGGATTTAAGCGAGGTCAGATCCAATTTTCAAGGTTCGTTTACGGATACGGGTGAGACAGTACTAAACGCTTATTTCATATAAACAAAAACACTGAAGTTAGTCAAGCTAGAAAAGAATGAAACCTGTCGGCTTTGAGTGTTGATATGGCAGGAAGTGAGGGCGTATCTCAGCAACGCTGACATGTAGTGACACCAAACCCAGGCAACAAGCTTTGGGTTCATTTGCAACTTGGGAGGGCTACTGAAAACAGGAAGTGAGGCAATATCCCAGCAACGACTTGATGTGTTGCCTTGAAATTTAGTATCTCCTAGTGCTGCTTTTCAGTGGCTTCTGGTCTTCCTCAATCAAGAAGGGGTACAGCCAAAAAAGTGCATGGCCCCCTTAATCGCTGCTGGCAGATATATTTTCAATTATCGATGATACTGATTTTAATTATTTAACTCCAAATCAAGCTTTTCCATCCACTCGAACCAGAGTTTAATTTGTACAGATATTCCAAAGATGGCACTGACGAATAAGGGAATTGACTGGAATTTGCGTACGCTCGTTTTAACGACGAAATTTGACCCTAGCAGTTTTCCCCAAGCACGATGACTGAAAACCGGATCTGACCACCGAATCCCTTCTTATTGCTCTTCACGTGGATTAGATTAGTTCACCTGTCCACAATACGGCGACCTGGTGGTATTCCATAATTGATTCCTTGCACCAACAAGCCTGTGCCGTCAGTCAATCCTTCTCTTTTTTTTTTTTAAGCTTTAATTAAAATCCATGACCGATTTCTAAGCCAAGTCGGGATCGATAGCAGAGGAGCGTCCAGAGATTGAAGCTCGATAAATCTATGGCTGTGAAGCCGCCGACCCTCCTGTCCTCAAGTGGGAATCTAGCACATCATCCTCGTGTGTGAAGAGATATTGTGTCTGTGATCGTTACAGCTCCATTCCTTACCCTCGTGTACTTTTTTTTTTTTTTTTTTTTTTCCCCCCCGTTGCAGCATTTGGGGGGAGAAAAAAACGAATGTTTTTTTTTTTTTTTTTTACATGAAAATATTCAGCAAGAAAAATAATGTGCACCTCACTCACACGCACCGGAGCTTTACATTCCCCTGAAGATCAAGTAAAGTTTGCTTTAAAACCCTAAGGTGACTCAAGGTGAGGCTTGAAAAAAAAAAAAAAGAAGAAAAAAAAAAAAAAAGCTGGTTCAGAAGAAGGTGTTTACTTGCTGAAGGCGATTTTTAATAGAAACAGTTGAAGAAACAGTGCTCTGACTTTGGTAGTGTCGGTCAGCGTATCTTACACAAGCAATATCTATTTTTATACCACTACGGTGTTGAATTCTGGATTCCGATTGGTCAAGAGCTGTCGAGTTTTGTCACGATTTTCTATAACAGCAGTGCTGACAGTAGCGCAGCTACAGATCACAGGTTTATATTAATGCGCATTATTGTTTCTATATTTTACGTGTCATCGTTGATCAACGCAAAAGCACTGGAGCTTTATGGAAGGAGTCTCCAGTTTCAGCGCTTTGCAACAGTCACAGGTAAAGCTCTATGTGTTTTCCAACACGTGAAAGAGAAAGAGGAGAAATAGTTGATGTTAATAGCTGCTATAACGTAAGTGAGAACAGGAACTTGCTTCAGTTTTTTTTAAAAAAAAACATCATAATCATTGCTAAATTGCTGCAGTGTAAGAGGAATAAATCATGCTGATAAAGGAAAATAATTGTTGATTATTTTTCTATAACAGCATCCCCTAAGGTGTGTCGTACCTTACTTATTCCTTCATCTATCAAAAGCGCATGCAACAAAAAAAAAAATAGCTTGTTTATTGTCATTTTTTTAATTGGAAGACTCTCTCTCTCTCTTTTTTTTTTTTTTTTTTTTTAACGGAAAACGTTTTAGCGCTTGAAAAATGTTTGTAGATTTAGACCAGCTGTTCCCAACCTGGGGTCCGGCGTTCACAGGAGGGTCGCGGGAGCCGATATGATTTAAGGTCAAATAAAGATGCGTAAAATCGTTTTATATAAAAAAAAATATTTTTGTATGTTTAAAAAAAAAAAAAAAATCATGTGCTTACGCTAAGGCAGTCAAAAAACAATTATGTCTTATATAAAATATTATTAGCGATTCTCTCTTACACTAGCCAGCTGCGTTCACGTTCCAAGCTGGAAGGACCGTCATTGGCTGTTGTCGGTTCAGATAACGTGCGAGTTACAACACGTTAAAACCTGAAATTATTTATTAACTATTTATTTATATTAACTATATACTGTATACGTGTACACGTGTGAGTAGCGTTAATATATATATGTATATATATATATATGGGGGGGCCCAAGGTGAAAAGGTTGGGATCCACTGATTTAGACAACGGAAGTGGAAATTATTTATCGGTAACAAATATGTGTACGGATGACGGCACAACTTCAACTTTCATGGCTAAATCATCGGTCAACACCTGAAATGTTGTGAAACAGGTATTCTCAGGTGCGAGTTTAGTCTTTTCATTTCTAAAGTGTTGAGCTTTCCTGTGCCGATCATCAGCTTTGGGTTACAGGGTAAATGGAGTCAGTAAGTCTAATGAGGACACGAGGGAGATCTTCCTGTCCTTCTCTCTCTCTCTCTCTCTCGCTCTCTCGCTCTCCCTTACAGCAAGCTTGAAACAGCTTGATTAACAGTTTGTAGCGTCCTCTGTGTCCACGTACTATAAATAATACTTATTAATTTTGAAAGAAAATCTCTTTGTGCCTCTTTAAATGTCACATTATCCGATAAACAGTTTAGATGCCCGGATAATTATAGGACGCCGAAAATAAAAGAATAAAAGGGACGCGCAATTAATCATCTTCTAATTGCGATCATGGTATTTAGCTTCATCCGTTAATTAAACACAATCTACTGTAATATTGGAGAAAATTAAGGAATGCCACAATCGATTAGGTCATATATTGCTTTTTTTTTTTTTTTTTTTAAGACCGCGGGACCGTTCTGTGTTGAGAACTCAACTCGATTCCGTTTGGTCAGAAGGCGTCGATTCATTTTCGACAGTTGTTTCTATGGCAGCACTTTAGACAGGGACAAAACGGCAGACACTCCACATAATCTAAGCTTAAACAAAAGGGACTAGACGAGGTAGCTTATTGTTGTGGCTTTGTGGTTTTTTGTTTTTTTTTCTTTTTCTTTTTGTTCATTCATTCTCTGATGTAATGTGAAGGAGTACATAAATGATATTAGAATATCTAATGCAAATGTGTTTTCTGTTGAAATGGAACGCTAAAATGATGAAGCGCAATAACACAGTGTTCTTAATCCGGCTGCAAATAAGCGCGATAAATAATTGTGATTCCAGCGTTTTTTTTTTTTGTTTTTTTTTTACGGAAAACGGCTAATCTAATTTAGAGGAGGGGAAAATGTACGAAGGAAAAAAACGCGCCACACAACACTAGTGCTATATAAAGCTGCGTTTCTACCTCCACTGCCTCAGCGCCTGAGCCTACGCCACCGCTGGTTCAAGTTGTAGCTTATTATACAGTTAGCGAGGACTGCAGCAGAAATGCAATTAGTCTCATTGCTGCCGCACTATCACTGACAAAACTCCATGGTGTTAATTAAGTTGCTCCAAAAATATAGTTCCCCAAGCTACCAGCACGCGCGCGGGGTCTGCTCAGGTTTCCTCGTTACTCGGCGGATGAAGCTGAACTTCTCCCGAAGAGGAGAAACTTCACTTTAAAAGAACTTTGTGGAAGACAGTTTGTAAGAGCAACATGTCCAGCAGCGCCTTTGGAACCGCGCCTTCAGTCGCGCCTGAGCGATTTCACACCAGCCTCCTGAAGCATGGCGGCTTGCTGCGCGCGCGCGGTCTCCTGTCTGAGCAGACATTTCCATGCTGCTCACGGTCGAGTCACCACGAGGTCAGCTTTGCTTCTTTTCCCTCTGTAATGACATTGTGTGTTGGTTTTGATGTTATCACAGGCTGAAAATGATCCGGACGGAAAAAAAATTGTCATTGGCAAGATTGCATTAAAGGACAGATTAATGAAAGAGTGAGGGTTTTTTTTTTTTCCCCCCTTCTGCCCTGGAGTTGTTTTTTTTTTTTTTTTTGGACGTAATGGAAATATTTCCCATGAGCTCAAAAAAAGCATAGGGTGTCTCCAAAAATGGACAATAATTTGCCTCATGCATATTAAATCCGTTGCGTGAAACGTCGTCGTAAGTATTGCGCTGCTTATCATTATGCGCAGAAACCCTGGGGACGGCCTTCTGGTGGCTAATGATAGCTCAAACGAGCTCCAACACCCAAGCTTATGTGCAGCGGAAGCTCGTTAGCGCGCAAGATTTGCTGGCAATTTCCACAGCCGAAACAACGGCTCAGTTTCTCCTGCTTTCTTGCTGCGCGGTATTAAAGAAGATTTATCCGCAGCCGCGTGTTCTCGCCCATACAGGTCGTTTCCCCTGGATCCCAGGCATGGCCCTATCACCCAGCTGGTAAATAAATCAGCGGCTTCCCTCTGCAGAGATTTAATTTACCTCCTGACCGGGCCAGCGAGGGCTATTATCTCACTGGGGGAATAAGGACACACTCTAGCAGAGGAAGAGTAGACGAGGGAGGGGAAAAGACGGAAAAACGACCATACAGGTTCAAGACCCCTGGGCTGTCAGAGCGAAATAAACTGTCGCCAAAATGACATTCCGCCTACAGGTTTGGCAAATATTTACACACCTAAAGGTCATTTGGTGGACACTACCAGTGGTCAAAAGACATTCTGTCAAGTCCCCATCTTTGGTAATCAAATACTTACTCTTTACCTAAGCTCCCTACTCTGTTAAATAAGCAAAGAGAGGTGGGTGAAGCACACGGAAAAACGAAATCCAGAATTCCCTCAGGTCTCCATTTCAGTGGCCGCGCTTCATGCCTCATGTTTCACGTTTCATGCCCTGCTGACTGAACATCGCCGCCTGGCAAGGTGCGCAGAATACGAATGAAGCGATCTCCACATCAAAGAGATCAGCATTCGCTTCCTATCATCCGAGACATTAGTTATCATTAATGGAGCAATCACGCTCCCTTGCCAATGAAGACGAGCACGGCGCCTCAGCCCCGTCACCCTGCCGCCGCACCTTATAGGTACATATCAGTCATCTCAGAGACGCGACGCCTAAACGACCCAGGAACCCATTCAGTGGGTTGATGAACTGTATTAGCCAGGACTCGGTGACCTTGTAAGGTTACGAAGAATCAGCTCAGATTAGTGTCACGTTAGTCATTTAGAACTGATTCCTTTAACAGCAACTGATTCATTATACTGCATTAATGAATGTTTGATTTAAAAAAAAAAAAAAAAAACAAAAAAAAAACCTAAGCACTCAAAGCCACACACACACACACACACATAACCTCAACCTCGTCTCATCCAAGAACATTAAAAGTGGTTTAATCAGGATGTTTGAATTTTCCTCTTTTGCTTAAGAAGCGACTGATTCCGTAGGATTCAGTGATTCAACGTAAAACATTTCTATTGTTTATGCATGAGGTGGAAAATTGGGTTTGATTAAAGCACTTATTTTCTCAGAGCCAGTTCATTTCTGAGAGCAAATTAGTTGTTTTTTTTTTTTTTTTTTTATAAATCTTCGCCAGTCATGATGACAGATCCAAGCCACTTTTTTTTTTTTTTTTTTTTTTTTCTTCTTTTCCTCGCACTGAAGTGTGGTGCTGAAAGCCAGATCACTCCCAAGCAAGAGTTCACGGAGTCTGTGAGGCTACAGAGGTCTCATCGTACCTGCATCGAGGTAGTGCCGGGATTAAAACTTCATATCATGACAATTCCCAACAATTGCCCTTTATACCCGGTCAACATACGGTGCACAACTTCGTCAGACGGCAAACGAAGTGAACGCGAAGCCATTCGAACATTCCCGTCGGAAAGATGGATTGAATTACGTTGGAGGCCCGATATTTGCAGAAGTAACGTTGTTGGGGTAAAGGGATAAACCACGATGCGACGTGGCGAGAAACTAAGCAACGACCCCAGCAGTCTGGCAGCAATTACCATATTTTATTTACTGAAGAACAACAGAACATATGACACTGGAGACGCTAAATAAACATCTCCTGAAAGAATGCTATGGATCGTACGCTTTTATTTGTTTAACAGCGCGTCTCGAAATTCGTATGTCATTAGTCGAGGGTTACGAGCGCCGAGGTTGGCGCATTACAACCCTCGCATTAACACGAACCTGTGACTTGCAGCGGCGCTACTGTCAGAGCTGCTGTCATAGACGCTTTCTGACCAATCAGAATCAAGAATCCAACAGCAGTGTGGCATAATTCAGGTGCACCAGTGATTTCCACCAATCACGAGTGATCACGGCAAATGAGTTACAGCTGATATTACGACTCTTCTTAAACCTGAAATGGTAGAAATGCTTGATTTTTTTTTTTTTTTTTTAATTAGAGCATAACACGCGACTCATCTGTTTAGATGTTTCAACTGTCCTCCATAAGCGTCAAGCGCAAGGTGAAGCCAGCGCTTTGTGTCTACCTGTCCGTGCTTCTTCCTCTTTCTGAAACTCCACATTTCCTGTGCATCTAAGAGGAAAAGGAAATCCACTTCCCGCAGCAGATGGATTTTTAACCACGGTAATTCAGCGGCAGCGCTCGCTCCACCGACTACCGCTCTAATAACGCAGCTCCGTGTGGCGCGTATAGATTTATACGTCCTTAACGTTTCCACACGCCGTTCTTCATATTCATCCGCTACTCGAGTAGATTCCCCGAGCGGTGAGAGCTGAACGTAAACTCTCTCCGGCACTCACAGGTAATTACTCAAAGCTTCTTTTCTGGATTTTTTATTTTTTTTTTCTCAAGATGCCACTTGCGGCGGAACTGTCGGAGATCGTCTTCAGATCTCTTCAATTAGTGGCACGTCGAGTTACGAAATGAAGAGTTCACCACTGGGCTTTGCGTCACTGGTCATTCTCTCTGTCTTATCCACCCATCTGTCCATCCATCAGCACTCCTACCACACTAACTTGCTGACTGAGCGTCTGTATTTCCTTCCAGTCCATTCTTTGCCTATTCCCTTTCCTCCGTTTTCCATCGGGGGGTCTGAACTTCTCTTAACACACTCTGCAGAGGGAGTTGAATTGCACGAACGCAGCAGGAAAGTGGGAAACTCCTCAGTGGGCATCATTACCGTGCCAGCGTCGCCCCAGTAAAAGCCAGCAGAGGCAAATCGTACTCTTTCTTGCGGGGCCGCATGAGACGCAAAGCTCATACTCAGTGTGTGTGTGTGTGTGTGTGTCTGTGTGTTGGAGGTGTGTTGGAGGGGGTTGGCTTTGCAAAGTCAGCACTTACAATGTTAGGAAAGCTTAAATCTGAGAAGTCGTCACGAGAAAGAAAATGTCCTGATGCCAGGAAAGAGTGTTCAGAGTGCGAAAGAGTGAGAGAACGGACAGAAATCCGGAGAAAGACAGGAGAAAGAATAAGCGAATAGACGAAGCGCAAAAAAAATACAAGCGTGCCTTACGCGAAGAGCCCGATAGCTGTAGCGTCAAGTCTAGTGGAATCATCCAGACACGCATCCACAACGGACTGTCAATAACTGACAAAGCTAGTGTGTGTCAGTGAGAGTTCCTGGCCTGTTTTTTTTTTTTTTTTTTTTTTTTTTTTTTTAAGAAGGACAGAGAGAGAGAGGAGTAGAATGGCAGCTGATCTACAGTCGGTAATTATTGTCAAAGCCGTGAGCCTTGGCAACGGGTCACACTGCGTCAGATGTGTAATTGCCCTTCATGGAGTGCAGCCGAATGGACACGCCGCTTGTTTTGTAGCAGATCTAACCTTTCAGATTGATTGCGCTGCATCACGCTTGCACTGAGTGCCTTTGGCAGGGTTGTTGTTGTTTTTTTTTGTGCAATGATGGTGCAATTGAGCGACACTCACATAATGCGCGTGCAATTCTATAGCAACGCGTCCATTTTTAATTAATTAATTTATTTATTTTCCTCCACTCATGTTGCGTCAGAACAATTGCGTGTGTAACGGGCGTTTCGCGCGCCGTCTTCACTCAGACGCCCTTTAAGAGCACCTGTTGCGCTTCCTGTACAAATCTTCCCCGTGGGAACATGAAAGCGTCCCGACGCCACTGCGTCTACGCGCAAGTTTATCCTTTTAGATTCTCGTATTACAGCCTGCCCCGTAAGTTGCACTCTATTAGAAAGAAGAAAGAAAGTCATCTCGGATCGACCGCGTGCATGCGCGTGTATTTATTTATTTATTTATTTATTTATTTATTTATTTATTTTTCCACGCCGCCTGAACGAGTCTATCCTCTCACGGTTCACGTAGAGGTTACAAAAGAAAGAGACAGATTGAACACATAAGTAGAGTTCCTTCGCTTCTCTCTCTCTCTCTCTCGCTCTCTCTCTTTCACTCTTTCCTCGGAAGATGGGGATTATCTTGACACTCCTTTCTGACACTTCTGCCTTCAGAAATGAATCCCCGAGCCTGCTGAGCCTGAGCCTACCCATGGTGTAACACATTCCCACACACACACACACAC
Source organism: Pangasius mekongensis (assembly GCA_033441845.1). NCBI lineage: Eukaryota > Metazoa > Chordata > Actinopteri > Siluriformes > Pangasiidae > Pangasius > Pangasius mekongensis. The sequence goes on along the minus strand of JAKKZJ010000024.1, from coordinate 2,325,843 downwards.
ACACACACACACACACACACACACACACACACGTGTGTGTTTCTGCCCTTCTTTTAAAGCTAGTCTTAAAGCACCAGGGCTTTTACAGCACTGGAAGTGTGCAACTGACTCGGACGGATGCGGCGAAGGAGAGAAAAGAGCTGTCACACAGATTTCCATCATACTGCCTCCCGCTTAGGGCTTTTTTTTTTTCTTTTTTTTTTTTTTTCTTTTTTTAAAACATACATTTTGCACATTTCTAAACAAGCGCTCCTATAAAAAGACGCACAAAGTCCGTGCTTTCTTTTTCGTCAGCGTCACAAAGACTGTTATTTCACAACGCCCTCATCCTATTAGGACGTTATAACGCTCTTTACACGCGCAGCCTTTTGGTTTGATTTCGACTGCCGAGCGCGACGTGCCGGAGCCACGAATGAAACCATAACTAATCATACGCTACTAAAAAAAAAAAAATGCAACGTGCAAGACCAACGAGCGCCTGTGTGGCACAAAGACTGTTATTTCGTACTCCTCTCATCCCATTAGGACATTTTTCTATTAGGATTCTTCTTATATACCCTGTTCCATCCTTAATGTCTCCCTATTGGACATAATGTGCACTACATACAGGGCAGAAGCCATTATTATCTACCTTATACTGCACTTGTATGCTGGGGCAGGCGACCACAAATATTTCCCTTTTGGAGATATAGTGCACTATGTAGAGGTTTCCAAGCCAATAATTCATACGGATTAGGATAGGACTCCTTAATATCTTTCTTGTTGGAAATCTAGTACACCACATAGAGTGTAAAAGACTTCATTTCATACTATATGCAGTGAAGCTACACAGGGAGTAGCGAGCCGAGTACTCAATGGCCCCCTAGCCTTCTATTATTTAGAAAGAAATCATTATTTCATGCCTTCCAGTGCAATTATATTGCAAGTTGGGAACTGAACCCCAGATACAATGATAGTCCACTAGATAAAGTAAAGGAACTGAGCTAAAAATGAGTCCCTGTTCAACATACAGTGCGCTATACAGGGTGTATGCATATACCCTTCTACCCTCTATAGTACACTTACATATAGAATGCAAGACTCTATATGCAATGGATATAAAAAGAAAGGAAAAATAACCTTACAGTAACCTAGCTGCATAAGTGTGCACACCCCTTAGCTAAAACTTTGTTAAAGAACCTTTTGATTTTATTACACCACTCAGTCTTTTTTGGGTAAGAGTCTATCAGCGTGGCATGTCTTGACCTGGCAATATTTTCTCACTCTTTCTTGCAGAAACATTCTAGATCCATTAACTTGTGAGGGCATCTCCTGCGGACAGC
>JAKKZJ010000024.1:2272723-2284771 GCA_033441845.1 Pangasius mekongensis | reverse complement strand
CTGTGTGTGTGTCTGTGTGTGTGTGTGTGTGTGTGTGTGTGTGTGTGTGTGTGTGAGAGAGAGAGAGAGAGAGAGAGTGTGTTCAGATGAAGCTCCACATCTGAAGCTCTTCTGAAGTTCTGAAGAGCTTCTGTTCTTCTTTAGTGGAACAGCCCTAACATCACAAACCTGTCTGTCTGTCTGTCTGTCTGTCTGTCTGTCTGTCTAACTCACTGTCTGTCTGTCCGTCTGTCTCACCAGCTCTCATGTTGTCTGTCTGTCTGTCGCTCTGTTTATCTATGCCTCTGTCTGTCTGTTTATAGCTCTCTTTATCTGGCTGTCTGGCTATCTATCTATCTATCTATCTATCTATCTATCTATCTGCCTGTCTGTCCTTTAGTCTGGCCATCTATTTATCTATCCTCCTGTCTGTCTGTCTGTCTTTCTGTAAGTCTCTTTATTCCTCTGCCTGTCTGTCTCTCTATCCCTTTGTCTGTCTATCTATCTGTCTTTTTATCCCTTTGTCTGTCTGGTTGTCTTTCTGTCTCTGTCTCTTTGTGTCTTTTTTTTTTATCCCTTATAGATCTATCTATCTATCTATCTATAATACCTGTATATTTTTATTTTATTCTATTTTATCTTATTCTGTTTTATCTTACTGTTTGCACTGAGAGTACTCACTCAATTTCGTTGTGCATCCACTGTTACAATGACAATAAAGAATTGCTTATCTGTCTGTCTATCTATCTATCTATCTGTCTGTCTGTCTGTCTATCTGTCTGTCTGTCTGTCTGCTATACACTGTACAGTTAAGGTGTAACAGCACTGCTGGTTGTCGTTGGTAACGGCATGTCCTGTTCTGCTTTATCCCTCATCAGCAGCTAATTCTCTCTCTCTCTCTCTCTCTCTCTCTCTCTCTCTCTCTCTCTCTGTAGTGAACGGAGGCTGGTCTCTGTGGACCGAGTGGTCTCAGTGCAGTGTGGATTGTGGGAGAGGAGTACAGAAGCGCTCCCGGACCTGCACTAACCCGGCTCCGCTGAACGGAGGAGCGTTCTGCGAGGGCATGTCCGTACAGAAGAGCACTTGTAACGCACTCTGTCCTGGTCAGCGCTCCTCTGCACCTTTACCCACACACACACACACACACACACACTCCCGTAAACCCTGACTCGAACCATCCATCACCCGTTCATTCGTCACGGCCGTGCTTCAGACCCGAGGCTCCGAGATCACACCAGACGTGTTTCACTAAATGCCAGAAAAGTCGAGAAACGGAAACGTTTTGTTTAAACACACTTAAGAGTTAAGTATAGAAGGAAGAGAAGAAGTGATGTGTCACCAAACACACACGGTGATGAGGGAAAAAAAACCTGTCACCTCTTCTCTCTCAACTGTCATCTCTTTACACCAACATTTCCACCTCTAATTTTGGACGACGCGAGCTAAGATTTGGAAAGCGCTAACTAGCAGCCATACACGGTCATTCCTCCACCATGCAAAATCATAAAATCAGTGTCGGAAAACTTACTTACTGTTACAAAGCTCTGACACTGGAGACTCCTTCCAAAAATGTTAAATAAACATCACCAGATCAACAACTATTGCATGTTTTTTTTCTTTGTTAAACAACAGCGCGTTTTTTAATCTGTGCATTCTTTATCTCCGATTATCATCTCCATCCAACTATCGAAGTATCTGTGGCTTGGCTGATGTTGAGTTAAACTTTTCAGACAGCTTTAGACAGTTTTTTTTTTTTTAAACCAGCGTGCGCCATTTGGGGATTGATTCCTACAGATAGGAATAGAATTAGTGGTGAACTGACAGCTAGCGTGCTATAATGACTCTGTCCCGCGCTTAATCCTGGAGGACGGAGGAAGGAAGCGGTGCCGTCTAGCAGATAGTCTGCAGCTGCTCGTGTTCTGTCCCCGTTTTCACGCAAATGAATTAGTTCGGGTCCCTTTGAGCGCCAGTGGACCCGGCCGTGACCCACTTCTCAGCATTATTTTAATAATCACCTCGCTCTCCGAGCTGCGGCAGGCAATAACCTGCTGATTTAATTGCCTCGGCTCCTTCTCTCTGGGAAAGCAGCTTAAAAGTCATATTTATATACGAGCCGCTTCATCACGCCGCGCTCATTTGAATTATTGCCCGCTAAAAAAAAAAAAAAAAAGTGAAGGTAATTTTAAAGCGTGCCGGAGCGTTTCATTTTATCGACGTCTTTCCAAATGAAGTCGTTTAGCCTCGGACTCCTTTAAGTTAAGACGATTACGGAGATTATAGCTTGTTCTAGGAATGAAAGAGCCGCTGCTGTTTTCCCGATTTCTCACCAAGAGTCACGTCCACCGGGCGCGCCAGTCGCATTGTTCATTCCTCAGAACGGCTTTGTGCGACGGTGGCAGCAATTGGCTCGTTTGTTTCTGCAGAAAGCATTTTAGCAGCGTTTCCATCGATCATCCCCGCCTTCCGCGTAAAACAGACGTGATGTATGAATTGCCCGCAACATCCGGCTCGCTATAAACATTTTTTTTTTTTTCCTCGACCGTATGCCACACTGAAGATTCCAAAGACTCGAAAGCCAGATCGATTCGAATGTCGCCGGTTCTTTTATTCTCGTTTTTCGTTTTGCTTTATTGACCGCGTTTTTGCGAACGAGAAAGGCTCATAAATCAGATACAAATTTTTTTTAGCACAAGTTGAAGTTTCCAGCCCAGCTAAAATACGCCACTGGGTCTGTCCCAAGACAGTGATTTCGTAGCCCGGTGCTGTTTAGAATTCATCAGACACATTAGTGAGACATGTTACATCGAGCAAGCAACATACAGCACCTGCTCTTAACACCTGAAACCTGCGCCACATTAGCACTAACACACAAACATCATTTGCATTTAGATGAGCAGGGAAGGAGCCTCGCTCGGCCATGGAGAGCTTTAAGAACGTGCAGTGTAATAACTACGTAATTGTTTCCTCTAGGGCGCTCTTACGCGTGATGCTTCTTGGCAGCGCTCGAGCCGTCAGCGTAACATGTGGCGCAGTCAGATTGGCTAATTTAAACTCAACGCCCCCCCCAATCCCCCCCCACCCCACCCCACCCCCCCCAATGATCATACTCATGATGCACAGAACCGTTCACAGGCTTCTTGTTTGGGAGATCTGGCCTGCTGGGAAAATTTGAGGGCTTCTCTTAGTTCTCATTCGTTTGTTGGTTGATAGACCAAGTGAGGTAGATTTGATGAAGGTGACGGGAGGGACAAGTGAGATCAGCCTGGTGATTGGTGGATGTAAAACTGGACCCAAGCTTTACCAAAGATTAACCCTGAACGTGAGCTAACATTATCTTCATTTGAAAGCAATAACGGATTTGTGTACCCTATGACTTTGAGTTGGTCTTAACCCATGTGTCCTCAGTGGATGGAGGATGGGACGAGTGGAGCGAGTGGACGGCATGTAACGCCCAGTGTGAGAGGCAGAGATGGAGGGAGTGTACCGCTCCTGCTCCTCGCAACCGCGGAAGAACCTGCGAGGGCAAAGGTCATGACATGGAGAACTGCACCGGCGACCTGTGCACTCAAGGTAAAGCCTATTTAGAGGTCATCATCTTCATCATCATCATCATCATCATTTAGCCATTTTCTTCATTCGCTCTGTTTTCCATCATCCCATGGCATGTTTTAGATGCAGACTTTAAATCATATTTCCTCTCCCATACAGTGGCATATGCTATTAAACCCTGAAGTCATGCTCTCTTACATAAACTCACATAAACTCGCAAACTGGTTTGACAAACAATTTTGTCAAATTTAATGCTGACTAATGGTATAACTGCTAAACAACCCGAAATGGCTGCTATACGTATGTGTAAGATAAGTGTGAGAAATTGTACAACTTGGTTTTGTATTTAGTCTCTAAAACATCACCATATCAACACAGCAGTGTTGTAGTTGTAGAGTGAAATTAAAGGCTCATTCCGAAAAGCACAGTTTTCACGAATCGAGGCTAAGCATTGTAGCTGTCGCCTCACTCCACGCCTTCTCGGCGAGGCTTGTTCTGCGGTCCTCCGTCTGTGGGCTGAAGCAAAGTGTCTCAGTGCCATCTGTCAGCGCATCCCGACTGTAATGATGCCATGCATCATTATCTCCAGCTGATGTTGGCACAGCCAGCATTTGGACCTCACTGCATGATCTGAATCTCCGAGTGCCTTAGTTAAGTGATTCGGGGGTGCTCTCTAATTCAGTATCTCTCTCTCTCTCTCTCTCTCTCTCTCTCTCTCTTTCTCTCTCTGTGTGTCTCTCTGCAGATGGGAAGATGCTGCATGATGTTAAGCCTCAGAGTGAGTCTCTTTTCTTCCATATTTCATGTATCTGATTCATTTTTCCAGAATCAGTACCATACCTGTGGTGATATCTGCCTGGAAGAGAAGGGGTTCCGTGTACAGCCTCAGTTGTTGGCTTGTTCGTACACCGGTTGAGAGAACTGGTCGTATATCTCATGTATATGGCATCTGATATCGAGTAATTCCCTCCCATTGAAAAAGCTGTCAGTGAATTGAGTTTAAATATGACAGCGCAGGCTTAAGTTGCCCACCCTATTACAGAGCTTTAATCAGCTTACCCTTCACTCCGACTCGCTGAATGCACCTGCCCCGATAGCAGCTCGCATACCTGAGAGGGCGAGAGAGGTTCGTTTTCCTCAGACGTCACTCTTCCGAAAGGAACCACGCCGCGCCGGAGATCAGGATAATTGAGTATCGCCGCTAAACATCTGCACTCACGTCTGTCAAAATATGACGTCTGATTAATGTGGCGGAAGAAGAGAGAGATTCTCCGGATGAGCGAAATACCCACTGCTTTCAGGACACATCCTCCCATCCATCCATCCATCCATCCATCCATCCATCCATCACATTTCGTTTATCAGAGGTCTGTCAGTCATCAGAAATGGCCATTTCCCACAATCCCCGCCGCAATCATTCTGCCGTTTCAAGTTCAGGTGGATTTGCAGCGGTCAGATTAGGCAGGATGAGTGATGGGATATGGCGTGCGAGCGCGAGCTATATTTAGCCGAGCTAATGGGATGCAATTACTGCACATTAGCTCACTTAAGCAAGCATAGCGTGTCTCCTTATGCTCCCCTGTGTTTTGCGTTAACCCAACCAATCACCACTTAGCGCGTTTCAAAACGAGTGTCAGCAACATGCTCCTTCTTCCGTCTCTAAATGCGGTTTGAAATCATTACTGCAGCAGGTCAGACTGAGTCCCGCGCATAACACTCAGCATGAAGCCAAGGTTAATTATGTTCTGTCCAGATAGTTTTTTTTTTTTTTTAAAACATGAAACTTGAGCAACATGTTCTCGGCTCAGTGTCTATAAATGATTAGTGTTTATAAACTCAAATAGGCGATGTTTGTGGCTGTCCCATACCCTCTGTCACCTTCTAACCTGCCATCCGGAAGCCTACAAAGTTCAATTTCTATTAATATGGTTTACACTGACAATCACAGAGATGAAGATAGGATTCATCAGACCATGAAACATTTCAGGACGTGCCGTTACGTGCAAATAATCAATGACAGGGTGGTGCGACGAGTTACTGGTACCACCCCAAAGTTCACAATGATCGTACATCAAGATCAAAGCACATTTATCCCGTGCATACCACAGCAACTTGCTAATGAAGTTACAAATAATGAGTCTTTTAGTACTGAAACTGGAGACTCCTTCCATAAACATTAAATAAATTTACAGAAAAGGTTACCATGAATGAGCTGTTACTATAGAAAGGATACCAATCAGAATCAAGAACTCACCAGTGCTGTGGTACAATGTGAAATAAATATAACAGTCATATGGCTGTAGTGTCTAAAAAAAAAAAAAAAAAGCTGAGGACAGTGTGACATCCATTGCTAAATAGTGAACACACAATGAGGGTTAAAGTTCGTTTCCTTCAGGTCAGCCTGACGAATGTGGCCACTTAACTCCAAAGCAACATTACCTCATTAGGAAACTTTAAATACAGCAGGTCGAGCTTACAAGCAGTTACCCAGCGTCGCATTCCCAGCACGGCTGATGCCCTTTTCCGTCCTCGGCGAGCTGGCAGAGTCTTCATGCTGCAGAGGTCAGCTGAACAGATGTAGCTTGGTGTGGGGTGCTGGCACACTGCGGCGTCTCTGATTAAAGTTGTGAGAGTCCTGGAATTTTGCACCTTCCCAGATCACAGGCATGTGCCAAGCGCATCGTCATCCGCTGCTAAACGTATGCATATTGCACCTGTTCCCGTTTGCACAGGTGTCCAAGGGATTTGCCAGACTAATCATGAGCGCTGGACGTGACAGCCATTTTTTAGCGATGGTAATTGAACCATGACCCCCGTTAATGCTCACTTTTCTGTGCCAGCCATTTTTTTGGGGGGGAAAATTCATCTTGGAAAAGGAACTGCTTACGCCAGTAGTTATCAACCCTCGTTTACACCCTGTGTTTTAATCAATGCTGTTTCACAATCCTGGACTTGTTCTACAGTCACATGCCTTCTTGAAAAATTACTTTTTTAAAAGTAATTGATGATGTTAACATAGAAAACTCTGGCCATGTTTCTTTTATCGTGAATGAAATTATAGGTTGGCTAGGTGACCACCATGACTAAATGAAGTTCTCTTTAGCTAGCTATTATATAAACTATACGCGAGGCATACAGTGCAATTCCATAGTCTAGGAGAACCATTGACTACTACTATTCATCTGTCTAGCTAGCTAGCTCAGACCCACATCCTCTCAATATTTCCAATGCAGCTAACATAAACCGCCACATCTGCGTTTCGCTCTTGCAGGTATGGATGGCTCCAATGAGGTGGCACTGTACTCGGGACTGGCAGCAGGAGCCATCGCCGTCACTGTCCTCGTCATATCTGTGACGCTGTACCGCCGGAGCCAGAGTGAATACGGCGTGGATGTCATCGACTCGTCTGCCCTCGCTGGTGGATTCCAGTCCTTCAACTTCAAATCCACCAGACAAGGTGAGACAGGATAGACTGAGTGATGGCTTAGATTGGTCAGCCCATTCATTTCTGTTCAGTGAGTTTGATGGAGTAAAAAGTTCTAGGCAGCGGAAGCAGATGTTAGCACTCTGCTGTGTGCACGTAATAGATTTATGAGATCATGCGGTGTTGCCCTTGGCTTGCTTGAACTAAGGTCTGTAGAGTTGTTCTTCACGCATGATCTGATGCAGAACAGAGGCTCAGAGTGTCTCAGTGTTGACCCGTGTGTCCTTGCTGAGATTGCTTCCTGATCTGTTCTTTATAGATGCTCGTGGCAGTTCTGTCTAAACCGCACATTCTCACCCAGATTCATCGGTGATGCATGCTGCGCTGAACATCAGTTTCATTCTTTTTTATGAGTGAGTCTATCATTCCTGTCTTGCAGCGCACAGGCTGATCATGGTTACAGCGAGTCACCGTGAGCATGCTGTGCTCATGGTCCGGAGAGGCAAACTTACCCTCTGTCTTCACACAACGTCCACCACCACCACTGTCTTCCCCACACAAATCATACAAAGGGAGGGGATGTGGGCACAGTTGGGTATCTTACCGCAACCCATCAGTCTTGGTTAACTAGCCCAGCTGTCCCAGCCCTCCTGCTCATCATTCTGAGAACTGTAAATGATTCTTTTTGGGCTCAATGTCACTCTAGTCTATTACAACACTGTTTTTCCCACCACTGGTTGACTGTAATTCCTGCCACTGTCATACCTTACATTGGGCCAGTGTCATTCCCACCACTGGACCATAGACATTCCTGTATATTGTAAGACTGTCTTTCCAGGCTATTGGGACTGTGATATTTCAGCCTTTTGGACCATTATTGTTTAAGCCCATTGTATGACTACCATTCAAGCACATTGAACCACTCGTATTCCTGCCTACTGCTTTGTCATTTCTGCCTGTTGGATAAATCATTTTAGCCTACTGTATGACAGCCATTCCTGTTTATTTGTCAACTGTCATTCCTGACTATTGGTCTACTATCATTTCTGCCTGTTGGAGGACTATCATTCCTGTCTACTGGACGACAATCATCCCTACCTACGCAATTATGGTCATTCCCACCTATTGAACAACTATCATTTAAGCCTATTGGACTTGCCTATTGGATGACAGTCATTGAAGCCTATTGCATGACCGTCATTCAAGCCTGTTGGACGACAGAGATCCTTATCTATTGGACAACTGTCATTCAAGCCTATTGGAAGACTATTGTTTAAGCCTATTAAATGAGTATCGTTCCTGCCTATTTGACGACAGTTGTCAAATAGGCAGGAACAATGGCCTAGTGGACAACAGTCATTCTGTCTAATCGACAACAGTCATGTCCTGCCTATTGGGCAACTATCATTTCTGACTATTTGATGACTATCATTTAAGCCTATTGGTTGACGGTCATTCCTGCCTATTGGGCAACTATCATTCAAGCCTGCTTGCAGCCTATTGGATGATTGTGAAAGCTGCCTATTGAACAACTACATTTTAAGTCTATTGTACAACTTGCATATAAGCATATTGTACAGCTATGATTTAAGAGTATTGAGAGATTATCATTAAAATCTATAAGACAACTGTCATTCAACATAATTGTCAGACCACTGTCATTCCATATTGTCATCCACACCATTTGAACTTTCCTGTATCTCCCATCAGTGAGCTTTTAGGACCAAACCTCACTTTGTTGAGTGCTGGATCTAATAGGTCCAATATTCCGCAATGACAGTAGCTCAATAATTCGTGATGGTATGATTATAATTGTTGTAATATGCGGTAATAAAACAGCACCTGCCAGAGCTGTTCTCACCACTGGACCATAGTCACGATCATTCTTTTCTGTCTGGTAGGCTACTGTTATTTCTAATGGCATTGCACTGGCAGACATCCCATCATTGACCTCCTAGGGCCACACCACATCTATAGAGTGTGCATGTGGTTGTTTTACCAACTTTGTGCTATGTGAAGTGTCCTTGAGTGGCAGAAGCACCCTGCCTTTCTTAATGAACTATTTGGAGGAGCCATGACACTTGTGTTTTCCTGCTTATTTTTAATTAAGCACCAGGTTTTAGTGCTTGCAGTGTTCTTCAGATCTGTAAATTCACATCAACATGTTAATTTGGTAAAAAAACAAAAAAAACAATTTCAGTTTTTCAGACTGCATGAAGTCACTCATACAAACAATTAAGATGAGCATTGCACTAATACTCCGCACTGTGCCGCAATGCCAGCCCTTGACATTTAATTTCAGTTTAATTACTTTTGCGCTTAAAAAAAAATAATAACTAGCTCATTGTTTCACATTAAGCAGCTCAGATGATAAACATAATGTACTCCTTCCTTCTCTATCATTATCCTCCTCTCTCTCTCTCCTGTTCTCCATCAGATGAAAGGATGAGTATTCCCAATAAAGTAATGCCATATTATAAAGAGCACATTAATATAAAGCTGTGATTTGAATTAGAGCCGCTCGTCTCTCAGAGCTGCTGTTATAGAAAATTAATCCACACCATTTGACTAATCAGATTAGTGATGTGGTATAGAACAGCTAATAACTGGAATCTGAAGTTTGCTTAAGATCTGAGTGGGTGTTCATTGTGCTGTTTTCGGAAAAATCACTTCCGTGTTCCCGACCCACGCTTGCGAATTTGCAAGTTGTATGAAAAAAATATGTCTGGGACAAGGCTTTGATTTCACATGGAGCGATTTATTGACTGGGAGAGCATCTGTGAAACTGTGTTTATACAATTATTTTATTCTCCAGTGAAGCAAAGTCCAGTATTTGGTGCATTTACTGAGAGCCATGTCTTGCACCTGTCTGTCAATTTTGATAAGGATTGGACAAAGTGTTAAGGATTTATAACCAACTGAAGGTTTTTACGACCTCAAATACACATTAGCTCAAAATCATATGGGGTAATGTCTTAATGTAAGGGATGCATGCCCAGAAGAATATCTATTTTAATACTCATGGTTCATTCATTCGGTTGCTTACCCTAGCATGCCCATGCACCGATCAAGACACCCTTATTTCCCCAAGTAGAAGTTCAGCAATTCCGAACTTCCTTTTTTCTAATCTGTGTTGCAGTCGGGATGTCTGAAGTGTCGATCCCTCACCTTTAGAAGACACACACTATCAAACATCATCTCCTCTGAAGCTGCCTGACCTTTTAACTGGCTGCATCTCAAATGCAGAGCTGATGGCATGCCTTGTCAAGTGCAGCGTGTCTCTGCATGGGGGCATCTCCGTTTCATTTCACTCTCACTGCAGCAGCGTGGATGGTGAAAGCCCCAGAGCCATCTTTGTTTTTGTTTTTTGCTGATCATTCATTTATGTATTTGGATGATTTTTTTTTTTGTCGTTACTTTTCTCCATGCATGTATTTATGCCACATGAGCAGAAATGTATTGTAGCTTCTGTTACTCGTCAAGTCACCATGTCGGAACCATTATTGCAATGCTAAACCGTCATCACATACATCGAAAGATTGAATCAGAGCGTCTCCAAATTACGTGTTGGCTTGTGTGTATAGCACGGGATACACAAAGCATTTGGTGATGGAAATGTCAGTGACACTGATCTGTTCGCCTGGGGTAATTTATGGTTTTCCTAAAAATAAAGGGCCATTAGCCTCGCGCCTCTTGCTGCGCGGCAGCTGGGATGAGGGTTACAGTCTGCGCGGCACGTGGCACAGGGCGAGCCGGGCACAGGGGCAAGCTGGCAGAGGTGGAGGAGGAACGGTGAAGTATGACCACCGCCTGCTGGAGCTCATGCTGGGATCATCCCGATTTAGTCACTCTTCTCAAAACGAGAAGGTCACCCAAAGAGAGCTCAAATGGATGCTCCCTAGGAAGAGGAAGAAAAAGAGAGGTAGGAGGGAAGAAGGGGAGCGCTAGGGCAAGGGAAGATGATAAAGATATCACACCATGGGAGATTTGAGTCATAGCTAACAGCGAGAAGAAAAACATTTCTGAGAAAATGGAAATCCAGCAATTAAAAACAACCTGCGCGTAGCAGTGACCTGTAATGCATGCTAATGAAACACACCAGTTTGATTTGTGGAGGACAAAATGGTGGCTTTTTTTTTGTTTGTTTGTTTCTGAATGTTCATATTAACTGTGAAGTGTAGGATCAGAAGCTTTAGGTTATATATGTTCTTTAGGTTGTTCATATATAAAAAATTAAATATATTAAAATAACCTTTCCACTTTAGCACCCACAGCAAGGTGTTTGTAGCACAGTTACAAAGTGTAGGAAAAAACGGATAAAAACTGTAATCACTGCTCTCTGATGCTACAGTTACTTCACCCATATTTCCACACAAGTTACAAACTCTGATTTAAAGCAGCTGATTAGATGTTAACATTTGGTACCATTTTCAATCTTTAAAAGTATTCAACCTTGAACTGTTTTCAACTTCTTTTCATTCCTTTTTTTTTTTTTTTTTTCCCATTTGATACAATTTCTGTGTTTGGTCTTTAACTCTGATGTACTTATTTCGTGCGCAGAATAATCAGGAACGATTGCGAGACCGATGCATCTGCTCCAGTGATCACAACCTCAGGCTGAGTTTTAATGATTAAAAACATCCAGTTTTATTCTGTCTAATTTATTGACCAGTCCAGTAGTGACCACTCTGATTTCAGATCATGAATGTTCAGCACGTTTGATATATTTATGACTCTACATTCTGTAGTGTGGCGAGAATGCTTCCAGCTCGAGCTTGTTTTGGACGAGCCTCGTCAGTCTGATCACACACACACACACACACACACACACACACACACACACACACACACACACACACACACACACTAGTACAGCAGCCTGAGAGTGCTTTTGGGCTTTTTCTTTCCATCGATATTGGTTATATTGATTATTGTACAAGAGAGAATCATCCTGTCGTTCTTGTCTCAGGCAATCCTCTGCTTCTGAATTCATCTGCCCGGCCTGAGCAGACCTACAGCTTCCGTGACTCTGTGGGGAAAGAGCTTTTCGACCCGCTGCCTGACGCCACGGCTAAAGTCCAGAGCTCCTTCACAGC
>JAKKZJ010000024.1:2258830-2269251 GCA_033441845.1 Pangasius mekongensis | reverse complement strand
ATATATATATATATATATATATATATATATATATATATATATACATACATATATAATGTGCGCTTGTTGACACGTTTAATAAGGACTTTTCCGGAACAAGAGGCTAGACTTGGAATTGCTTAATCAGTCCACAATAAGAATCCCCATGATGCCTTGAGGATTAGGAACCGAAAAAAGGTCAGAAGTGGCCCACAGTATGGAAAACGAAAGTGGTCAGAACCAGGTTGGTGGCATTACGCAAATTCCTGTCATGAAATTTGCCCTCAACAACCTTGTGTCTGACCTTTTCCTGGCAGACAGGCAACCAATCAGATATGGCGTATATTCCAAAACACAAAATTCCTGGATAATATGATGTGATATTGATATTGCAGTAAATGTAAATGGGGACTACTGTAAGTATTGGCAGTGCTTTTCTAATGATTCGAGTAACAAGTTGCTGATAGGACATCAAAATATAAATTGTGTCAAAGGGTTTGTTTTAAATAAAATTCGAGTTTACTGTACTTTTGCGTAATAGCGTATAGTAAGAACGTCTTCAACTCTGTTTTCTACTGGTTCACACTTTTCCTGTGTTCTTGCAATCTTGAAATAGATGGCATTTTTGTTACCATAATACTAAAACGTACGGTGACGTCATGTCAAGGACAAAAGAACACCAGACACCAGAATCTCTCCAGTTCAGGCCGCATCATGGGGAAAATCCTCCATCCCGGTTCTGAGAGATCAGTTTCAGTCTCCTCTCCTGTCTTTCTGACCTTGTGCGTCTTCCTCTCCTCTTTCCCCGGTTCTCACTATCGCAAACTCACAGCAGATGGTGCGAGCGTCCTCCTCTCCAATTCACAGTGTCTCGGCGGGAACCCTGTGAGAAGATCGTTTTTTTCCCCCCCTTCGCCCTCGCGAGTCGAGTCGCAAGTGCCTTCTGGAGGCGCGTGTGTTTTTGCATGTTCCCTCCTTTAATTGGCTTAAATGACTTTAGAGCAAGGATCAAAACACGCAGCCGCCCGGCGCCACTGGAGCGCATCACATGGGAAAGCATATTTAAAACGAGTCTCGAATTAGCAGTCCGTCCTCCCAAAATGCATTAAAGTCAAAGCAGATGAAATTCAATAGCACATGGCTTTGAGTTGTGTTACAGTTTAATTTCCTTTAATCCACATACACACACAGATGATGAAATGTTGAGTAGGATTACGCAGCAAGACATGAAACAACACAGCATTAATAACACAGTGTATATTAGTGGGGCGATATATAAATCTGGTTTTATTATTGCGTTCTAATCACTAGGCAGCCGTCTAGACATAACTTATTGATTAAAGATTGACGTGACTTTGAAACTTAAGCTGCCGACTCTGAATACGGACGAGCCTTCCTCCCAGTGATGATGAGTAACCCTGATTTTTTTTTCATATTTTTTCATATATTTTATTGGATTACGAATCCATTCTTCACTTCTGCCATGGAAAAACGTAATGCACGGTACACGAAGTTCCTTTATTCGTGCATTAAGCACGGTACCGACCCCGTGACGGCCTCGTCTCATCTCCGCTGAAGGAGAACCAGCTAGGCTGCCAGCGCTCACTCCGTGTGCAGCCTTAAAAGGGAACGAGGGGCCGACGGGACGCAATCACGGTCAGCGGATGCAAAAATGCGAGTGTTCCGAGTCATTGTGCACACGAACATAGATCGAGCCCTCGATCAGCCGAGAGAGACGTTGCATTGCAGAAAAGTCAGGAATGGAGAAGGTATGACCTTATAAGCCATTTTAGACCTCTTCCATAAGGCATAAAGTCATAGGAAATCACAGGTGTTTCTTTTGTCCAATGACGGCACTGTTGTTTTTGTTTTATCAGTGCGAATGCTAACTCTGGTGATATACTGTATGTACGCTACATACATATTTGTAACATGCAAATAATGGCAATTAATGGTTGCCTTTGTTATTTCTGACGCTGTATCCAAACATTGATATTAGCACCAAGTTCCACCATATTTCTTTATATTAGCTGCTTACTTACTTTACTTGCAGTTCCAGCTGGAACATTTCTGACAGCTATTATTTAATAGCTTAAATATTTTCAGTAATTATTGTATTGTGGCACCAAAGTACAAACCTGGTACTTTTCACAATAATTAAAATGCATTTAAATACAAAAAAAACCCACATTGCATTACAAATAATTGCAATAACCTACATATTTGTGTAGCATCCTGGGAAAACATTTTGTACTCTAGAAGCTATCGACTTTACCGAACTAATATAAAACCAGGAGTCTGAAGCTACAGCGGGCACCAAAACTGGGGGGTGGGGGTGGGGGGGTGCGGCGTTGTCAACAATACACACCAGTTTTCTGAGGGAAAGACGCTGTTGTTTTGAAAGATATTTCCCTTGCTTACTCAGGCTCATTAGATCAAAAGCTTTCCAGAACGTCCCACAGGGCATGTGGTTGCAACCCATCATGAACTCCAGTGATGTCGCTGAGGAACTGTACAAGTTCGTCTATGTTGTTCTGATTAAATTAGTGCAGACTAATTATATTTTTGTAATACCATTTTTACAAACCAGGTGCAATAATAACTGCTCAGTAGTGAACTCGGACGTAGTGTGAGCATGGTGCTGGAGGACTGGGATTTGCCCAGTCATTTCCTGTCCCTGATCTGTCAGTTTCTGTGCTTATAAACAGATTCTGTTCCTCACCTGTAGTGAGCGCGAGTCTCTCTCTCTCTCTCTCTCTCTCTCTCTCTCTCTCTCTCTTCCCCTCCTCTGAAGCCATCATCCATGAAGCTGTCACTCAAACCCTTCTTTGGCCAGGAGGGAGAAGTGGAGAATTGAATTTACCTCTCCACCAGTCAGATAGTGCACATCGAATGCACCTTCTCTCTGCAGCATAATAGGAATCCATTAAAATCCACCAAACACAATCGATCACAGCTGCCACCTGAAAGGTGACTTCCCTCCAAGATATTTTAAGCCCGTCAGAAATAAGATTCTACTCTATTGCCAAGCTTTTATTCTATGTCAGCATTTTTATTCCACCTGTTTGTTTGTTCGTTTGCCTGTTTGTGCTCTCTCTTTTACAAAACCCACGAGTCACGTCATTAACCGGAGCGATATGAAACATATGTATCAGTATGTGAGAGGTTGTTTGCGGTATTAAAACCCGCACCTCCGCTCTATTAGATATCCATTAAATCTGAGACCGCGTCAGGAGCAAGCGTGGCCACTAATGGCTCCCTTTCATTCCTCGTTAAGTCTCGCCGGGATGAATCATCCGTCACTTTGAATAATGCACCTCATTACAGACCTGGCTAGCTCCAGCAACAGACCCTTGACAGTAACGTGGAATAGAATCACTTCAAGGAAAGATGATGAGGCGCTTTCGATGCTTTGGCGTCTGGTCTCACAGGTGTCATGCGACGATCTAGATTTTGGCTCGCGTTACAGATGCGGGAGTTCTGATTCGGATATTAAACTCTAATACTGATTGTTTAGTTGAAAAGCTTGTTAAGCGGTTCCCGGAATTCAAGATGGACTCAAGTTTGGTGTTTCATTGAATTGACTGTTATTTTGGATGTTGAGTTGTTTTCGAATCATGGAAACGTTTTCTTATGAATTAAGGCCGTTTATTTTTTGACTATTTGGATTGCTAAAAGTGATCTGATTGGTCAGAAGGTGTTCAATTGCACTGAACTTAAGCAGCAGCTCAGAGAGTAGACAGAATACTTCAAAGCACAGATTTATATTGATGCACTCTTTCTAATGCGTTATCATCGCCATAGTAACAGCTCATGCCCAACGACTTGTATGTTGAAGTGTATTCAGCATTTTGGAAGAAGTCTCAAGTGTCCGAGTTTTGTAATAGTCAGCAAGTTTTCTGTCACGGGAAAGGACAGAGAGCTTTGCGGTTTCTCGCAGCTGCATTTTTTTTTGAGAAATGAGGGAATGAGTGTTTTGTTTCACGCTATCGTCTAGAGATCACGATTTCATATCCCGACGATGCCACGTACATCCGTGGCCAGGAATTGGCTGTCCTGTCTGAGTAGGAGGGGAATGTTCTCTCTCTCTCTCTCTCTCTCTCTCTCTCTCTCTGTCAATTACAGTGATACTAGCCAGTTGTGGGCACCTGTAAGCTCATGTATGCAGAAGAGGGCAGATTGGCCTTTCCTCTGACTGTGTTACACTGCCCTGTGACACGGTTCGAAAAGATGCTGTTGGCTGGCTTCACGTGTCTTGGAGTAAGCACGTGTTAGCCTTCACCCCCCCCCCAGTAGGTAGCTGTCATATAACAGGGAAGAACTGGCTGGTGGGTGGGAGAAAATGGGGGAAAGATCCATTGTAGGGCTATTTGTAGTTATACAGTATTGAAATATTCAGTATGTGGAGTTTTGTCTTCACTCTGAAGAGGTATTATTATTGCATGCATCCATCCAAGCGTGTCGACAAGTTCTCCTCGGCATCTCTGGTCCTTAAACCGATGACGATCGCACTGAACGAGGATATGTGAAGTGCCATCGAGGCTCAGGAGCTCTCAGTGATTGAATAAAGTCAAGCTAGAGGTTTCTTTTTTTTAAAAAAAAAAAAAAAAAAAAAACACCTGAAATAATGAGCGGTTTCTTCAGGAAGCCATCATGCATGAAGAATGAAATTGTTAATATAAGTGAGTGGGCACAGATGAATAGGCTGATTGACAGTTATGGTCCTTGTTCCCTCTCAGGAGACGTTGAATTACATTTCAGCAGTGAATTCTGAAAAGCCTTTTATGCTTCAGATACAACCTAGAGAACTTAGAAAGTAAGTGCTAATAAGATATTATATAAATTCAGATATTTAATGGGCGTTTGCCTTGCCAAATATTTTCTTGTTAACAGAGGTCAAAGAGGATATAGAAAATGAAAAATAAATAAATAAATAAAATCTAAACTTAATTACTTGGCATGCTGTTTCTTTCGAACTCTTTCAAAGTGTCCATTTGGAAACATGCTTCGTGCATCTTTTAATTAATAATAATTGTAATATAAGCAAGACAAAATCGAGGCAAAAAGCAAGTTTACTAAGAATACTACGAGATCTCCTCCCGTCCCTTTGTCTCGAACTTTCATGACGGACGTGAGCCTTTCGCCAACTCGTCCTTAATGGGCTTTGTGTTGTGTTTCATGCACAGTCACAAGGAAAAGACGCAAAGTGATGATAATAGGCTGGAAATTATACACACGGTCTCATGAATATGCAGCAGCCAGTAAATGACTTGCTCCCAGGTGCCCTTCGAGAATCAGCAGCTTTTTTTTTTTTTTTTTTTTTTCTTTCTGCAGAATTATGGACCTCTCAGAAAAACAACATGCTTCCTTTTATGATTTCCAAGACTGCTAACTTGGCAGTTGGGGTAATTGTTTGTGTAGGATCATGCGGTTTGTTCGCACAAAAAAAACAGTTCCTGATTTATTTTATGTTACCTGACTGTTAAATCCAGCCAGACGGGAGAACGTCAACTCGTAACGTCGTCCGCAAAACTTGAACGTTAATGCTCTTTTTAACCCTCCGGTTAGGCACACTGTTTAGCCGAGGATGCCGCAATGACCCAGATTAGATTTATACTTTATAACAACATTCATTTTTAACACTTTTATTTCACTTTGTTACAATCTGACCATAATGATCATTTCTCGAATTTTTAACAATGCTGAACCTTGGCTTTACAGAATGTTTTTTTTTTTGTTTGTTTGTTGTTATTTTTTTTTTTTTTTGGTAAAACCTTTGCCTTGTCATTTTTCATATCTGCAGCGCACCATCATTAGAGAGATGCGAAATCCTGCTGGGGCCGGAGGTCACGTACGGCCCCCCAGGCCTGAGCCTGACCTCCCCGGTTGCCATGACGATAGCCCACTGTGCCGAGGTCATCGATGAGAACTGGAGCGTTCGCCTGAAGAAGAAAACGAAGGACGACGAGTGGGAGGTACGAGGCGTCTTCCACTCTCTCCTCTCTCTCGACCTCGGCTTCATTTGAAATTCAGATTGGCGAGCGGAGTGGCTGTCTTTTGATTTATCATCCCGCCTCTCGCGCTGTACAAGGTTCAGGTTATCTTTAAAAAAAAAAAAACACTGCAAAAAGAAATGTGTGTACATCTCCAGTTCACAAAGCAGAGAGCTTGTTTCCTGTCAAACAGATGAAGCGAAATGGAGATACAGGTTCTGTTATGTAATGCGAAGCCGGAGTGCCTTACAGAGGCTATTGGAGGGAGAGGTTTAGGGTCATTTCTCAAGGGCACAATAACAGTAGAGGGAATTTACTGGAGGGAATCGAATCCAAGTTCTCGAACTGTTAACAGAACTAGCAGAGTAACTAGCTTCGAACCAGTCTGGGAACTTAGCTCCAAATTAATCAAAGAACAATGTTCTCGAAAGTACTAAGTGAATTTTACTATCGATCAGTCTGAAAGGTTACCAACAACTTGTCGAAAACTAGTCAGAACTTAAGTGTGTACTAGTCAGATTATTTAGCTATTAAGTAGTAAGAGAATGTAGCTAGTATTTGGTCATCTTAGCTATAAGCTAGTCAGATTACGTAGTTCATGATTCATAGCATGATAAAAGCAAACCTAAAATGTTACCCCTATAAAAACCCAATTTAAAACAAAACGTTACTTAGTAGCAGTAAATTATAGCATGCCTGAATTTGTGTTCGAGGTTTTATAAGAATTATCAATTAAATTTTTGATGGCACAGTGGTCCTTACCCTAGCTACTAGCTAACTGCTGATACACATCCGAGTCATTCAGTGAATTACAAGCGTCACTTCCAAATTCAAATAAAAGCATAAATATTTGGATATTCATAATAGATAATAGTACAACTATTACTTAAAGTCGTTACTACTTTAACTAATCCTCCCTGTGCTGTGTGAGGCTAGCATGGAGGGGAGGGGGGAGGAAAGCTTTCTGAATGCAGCAAGAGGAAAACAAGATGGTGATGTGTGAGAAAATGGTACAGGAAACAAGGAAAACAAGACAATTTTGCCATGTAATAACAGCGAGGCCAAAAGAACTGTCAAACAGAGAAGACCTCCGGGCCAAAGGGCCATCAAACACGTCTGCTATCGATCCGACTCCACTGGGGAAAACGACCTGAATATATCAGCGATGTGAAGCAATCTGAGAAAGAAGCCTGTAGAAGGTGTCACTCCTGACATGGTCACTCATTCAGTGCTAAATCAAACGCTTAACAAGGCCTCACACCTCTGCTACATTTCAGAGATAATGTTTGCAGGATGTCAGCATGGTTCAGTGAGATATTCATTATATTTTTTTTAAAATTATTATTCAGTATAAAAACAGGTAAATTTCTCCATAGACCATACTGAGGATTGAAACAAAAAAAATATATAAACAAATATGTATACAAAAGCACCTACAATGGGCATGTGAGCATCAGAAAGGGACCATGGAGCAGTGGAAGAAGGTGGCCTGGTCTGATGAATCACATTTTCTTTTATATCCCAAAGTTGTATGCACGGCCGGGGTGTGTGCATCTCATATCTGGGGAAGAGAAGGCACCAGGATGCACTATGGGAAGAAGGCAAGCCGGCGGAGGCAGTGTGATGCTCTGGGCAATGTTCTGCTGGGAAACTTTGGCTCTTAGCATTCATGTGGATGTTACTTTGACACCTACAACCTACCTAAACATTGCTGCAGTCCATGTACACCCCTTCATGGCAGCCGTGTTCCCTAACGGCAGCGGCCTCTTTCAGCAGGATGATGCGCCCTGCCTCACTGCAGAAATTATTCAGGAATGGTTTGAGGAGCATGACAAAGTTCAAGGCGTTGATGTGGCCTCCAAATTCCCCAGACCTCAATCCAGTCGAGGATCTGTGGCATGTGCTGGACTAACAAGTCCAATCCACGGAGGCCCCATGTCACAACTAACAGGACGTAAAGGATCTGCTGCTAATGTCTTGGTGCCAGATACAAGCGCACACCTTCAGAGGTCTTCTGGAGTCCATAACCTCGACGGGTCAGAGCTGTTTTGTCGACACGGGAAACCTACACATTAGGCAGGTGGTTTTAATGTTATGGCTGATCTTAAATTGTTTCAGCACATTGCATCAATCCTCAGTAGTGATCTAACAAACATTCCAGTTTTAGAAGCAAATTGACTTTATCGCCTCACTGAAAGCGAGAGTCTTTGTGCCAGCCCTGGATCCATCAACGTCAGCGTAGTGAGAACGAATCAATGACCTTCTCTGGTAAGGCACAGAGAGCCGGCGGTGGTGTCAGTTCACCTCTGTAAACAGCTTGCTCTTCACCTCCATTCACACGAAGGAATGAGATTGAAAAGAAGGCCGTATTGCTGCATGTACATGCCTCATAAGCATAGCCCTGTTATTCTATAGAGATACGACCTTGGCTTTGGTGAAGCGATTCGTTCTTAAAAAAAAAAGCGAGTAGCTCCTGCCGTATATAGCAGCTGGACAAAGCTTTCATATTTAAAGGGGGAAATAGCAGTAGGCATCTCAGCAGATGGAGACAATAAATTGCTTTCGGTGCATGCCTCGGAATTAACGTCTTATCACCCATAGTCGTTTTACACACACATAACCACCATCGCTTCATAAACAGCTGTGCTTGGTAAAAGAGAATCTAAAATGATTAAATAAGCGGCAGTGCTAAATTAGAGGCAGGATTTAATTCTTGCTACGAGTAGTATTTTTCCTTTACAAAACAGACATTAGAAGTATACTGTAAGTGCAATCAGTGCAATATAGGCACAGTATACTGAATGCTAGTATGCTAGCATGTCAAAACTACACTAGTACAGAAGTGCCAGTATTTTTAACATACGAAACTTTTCTTCAAGTATCATTACAAAGTTTTGTACTTGTACACATAGGGGAATTCTCTCCAAGTATACATTCGTGCATCTGCAGGAAACTTTGATACATACCTTACGAAAGGTGGTATTGTCTGTACGTGCCTGCACCAAACCTTCTTTCTCCTCCATCCACAGGAAGTGATGTCAGCAGAGGACGATTCGACTTCCTGTTACTGCCTCCTGGACTCTGGAAGGTGCCACCTGTTGCTGAGCGAGCCGGGCTCGTACGCCCTCGTAGGTGAACCGCTGAGCGACGGCGCCACCAAGAGGCTGAAGGTGGCTGTGTTCGGCAGCTCACACTGCTCTATGAGCTACAGCCTGCGAGTGTACTGCGTCGACGACACACCTCACGCCTTTCAGGTAAGCGCCACGAGTGCGTGTGTCCGAGTAACATAACGGCTGCTTAATGTTATACATTAGCATTAGTGGTGCGATGATGCGTGGGTGTGCAGGAATACCACAATGGCGGAAATCTCAAATGATTATAGATAAACTCTTGAAACCTTCTGCAAACAAGTCAATTTTAAACTATATTCTAGCAGTTTCCATAGTGTTGAATAATTCAAACTGCATTGCAGCTATAGTGCTATATGGCATGGGATCATCCTTTTTGAAAATATGAAGTTTAAGCAGATACAGAGACGTTCCGTGACTGTTATATTGAGTTGTATGGTTAACACTGTGTGTGTGTGTGTGTGTGTGTGTGGACTTTGTTCTTAAAAAATGCATGAAAGGAGTTCATGAAGCATTGCAGTGCCTCCGAAT
This sequence comes from Pangasius mekongensis, assembly GCA_033441845.1. Taxonomy (NCBI): domain Eukaryota; kingdom Metazoa; phylum Chordata; class Actinopteri; order Siluriformes; family Pangasiidae; genus Pangasius; species Pangasius mekongensis. Next base: position 2,259,620 of record JAKKZJ010000024.1, on the reverse strand, counting down.
GCATTTAGGACTAAATGAACAAGTCAGTGTCATGCATGCAGCTATTTCAGTGAGAACAGAGTTGGCCGTGAGTATTTTACGATTTTAATTCCACTCAAGTCGAGGTTTAAAGACCACCTGAAATCCAAGCTTGCCTTATTAGATCATGTCCTTATTCGGATGTGCAAGAAGACAAAAATTCGTCTTTGTCTATAATCTTCCACTAAAGTGCAGCAGCTTCTGTAAACTGCCTCTGATTTGTGGCTACTTTACTGTGAAAGTCGTTGATGGGATAAAAATAATAATAACCAATCAGCAAAGACACGTTAAGATGCTTGGGGGGTGAGCTCGGCATTCAAATCACTATCTCCCTTCTAGCTCAGATACATGCAGCCTCACTCCTGGGACACAATTTACATCTTCGCGCAATAGCCGGATTTCCTCCGCCTCCTCTAATTAGCGTACCGGTGATTGACTGCAGGCTAGCGTCTTGCTCTGACTCCGTGTTTGTTACGGAACACCTACTTTTCAGAAGCCAAATTCTGACAGATGAAACCAAAGTCCCTCCCGCCAAATTATGCCGCTTCGCTAGGAGTATGGCACGTTGCGGAAGAAAGATGTATATGGATTTCATTTTCACACTGGGCCTCATTTATCTCTCATTTACTAAAGTTGTGTGTAACTGTATACCGGATTCTGCCTCATCTCAGACTCAGCCAAAAGTGTCTCCACGAACAAACAGACATAAATGTAGCTGCGTTACGTTGCCACTGTCTCTGTGCTTTCTGTCTGGAGCTACACACAAGCACAT
>JAKKZJ010000024.1:2234964-2255130 GCA_033441845.1 Pangasius mekongensis | reverse complement strand
TAGGACAAAACTTCCAGGCTTTCCAGCAAGACCCTAAACTCTAGAAGTCACTTTATACAAAAACATCTGTCGGAATAGATAAATGTGAAGTCCTGCCCAGTGCTGAGGCTCTCACTTTCCTCAAAAATCCACTGTTCTTTCATATTTCATTCGTACTGATTATAATGTGGGTTTGTGCTTGTACATTTGCTATTGCAGGAGGTAAATCCAGACCTAGTGTGCACCAAAGGGGTGCCAAATCTTCCAGGATCACTGAGACTGACTGAACAGTCACTCCGTCTAGTGCGAAACCAGAAATCCCACCATCACACTCTACTGATCTATAGTACCCTACTCCTATTATCTCTACCTTAAGTCAAACGTTCCAGGATTTCCTTTCACGCTGCCTTCCCTATGATGTCTCTGATCCCACTTCTTCTTTACTCTCCCACTTCCGTCTGAGATAAGTCTTCTACTTTTGTGCTAAAGCAGGTAGCAATGCCACCTCACAGCTCCAGGGATTTAATCCTGAGCTCAGGTTATTGTGTGTGTGGAGTTTCGCATGTTCTCCCCATGTCTGCGTATGTTTCCTCTGGGTTCTCTGGTTTCGTCCCACCTCCCAAAAACATGCTGTTAGGTGGACCGGGTGCTCTAAATTGATCCGAGGTGAGAATGTGTGTGTGTGTGTGCGTGGAGATACCATGGCAGATACCATGCTCATTTTACCTGTAACTGTAAAACAAAATGCTCCAAATGTTGCATTGGATTAGCATAAGTCTAATTCCTAATGCAGGTCGGGACAAAATTAAGTATGCTGTTTCTCTTGGCGGATGCTACACTCATGTTTTTTTCATATTTGCATCACGTTTCATTCTGAAAGTGTGATGTGGTTAAAAAAAAACGAAAGGTGACAAAAAGCAACCCACAAGTTTTGTTTTCAGTAAAGAGCTGATGTCGCACTGCGCGATTACAGTTTGTATTTTCATATAGCTGTCAACATTGCTGTTTCTCTTTCTTCATCTCTCTCACACACACACACGCGTGTCAGAATCAATCACTGTAGTGTTGCATGAGTGTTCACACTGCTATCAGTAAGCGGGGAGAAATTGAGAATGCTCAGAATAGATGCTGTTCTCTCACACACACACACACACACACACACACACACACACACACACACACATATCTGAGAAAGCCAGTGAGACACAAAGCAGTTATGACAGATGAACAGTGCTACACCTGAAAGCAAGGCAGCCGTTAATCAATTTAAATTCGATTTACTTTTCTAAGGTTCACGCTGATTCTGTTTTGTTTTTTTTTTTGTTTTTTTGTGTATTGGTTTGTGTTTTGCTCTGTTTTTGCATTGCCATCACCATTTTTCATCTGAACCCGGGAAAAGCGAGGATTCTCTGAGGATTCCAACACTTTCTAAAAGTGGATATGCTGATGCCAGTATTTTTTTTTTTTTTTCCCCTGACCATCGACCATTAAACCTGTGACTCACACACTGCAGTAATGTTGATTCTGTTTTTTTTTGTTTTGTTTTGTTTTTTTTTAAAGCAGTTTTACATGAGGGATTTAATGCTGGATACAGCACTGATGATGGATACAGTTTAACTGTGTTTATTAAGAGTGTAACGTTTAGTCTTAAGTCAACTAAACGAGCATTCTCGCTTCCTGTCCTAGGATCTGAACCTACATTCGTTTAATTTTTATTCAGCTGCGAAATGTCCTGTAGTAATGTGTCAAGGCAAATTTAACCGAGAATGTGTTTTTCCATTCATGCAAAGTTTGTTTGTTGGTTTTACTGGATGGTGGGAAATGAGCCAAAATGAGCCTGTTTGCCAGAATTCAGCCACATGAATTCATCGTTTTCCCAACACAAGTAAACACTATATTGCCGAAAGTTTGTGGACACCTGACTTTAACACCCTTGTGTGGTTCTTCACCAGACTGTTGCCACAAAGTTGGAAGTACAGAATTTTACAGGATGTCTTTGTTTGCTTTACAATTTCAATTTCCCTTCACTGGAACTAAGAGGCCCAAACCTGTTCCAGCAGCAACCTGTTAAGGTTGGTGTAGAAGAACTCGAGTGTCCTGCACAGAGCCCTGACCTCAACCCCACTGAACACCTTCTGGGATGAACTGGAACACTGACTGCACCCCAGACCTCCTCAGTGCCTGACCTCAATAATGCTCTTGTGGCTGAATGAACATAAATCCCCACAGCCACGCTCCAAAATCTAGCGGAAAGCCTTCCCAGAAGAGTGGAGGTTATTATAACAGCAAAAGGGGGACTAAATCTGGAATGGGATGTTCAGCAAGCACATATGGGTGTGATGATCAGGTGCACACATACGGACACTGATATCCACAATGACTTGCAGCAATGCAAACTTGAAGGATATGTAAGGGTTTACAATCTGAAAGAGTAACATCTGTGTAGTTAAGTGAGGAGATGGAGCATGAAGATTTCTAGCCATTCATGGTTTGCGGAAAAGGTTAAATCGATCTAACTGGCCATCTGTGGTAACCCTTAAAGGTTCTATGTAGAAACCTTTTAGAAAGATAATATTACTGATCATTCAGATAACCTTTGAGCAAGCCTTTTTAAGTGCATCAAGTAGTCCATGTCTTGTTCATCTCAACAATATCAACCAGCTGTCTCATGTCCTTTTCCAACACAGGACCTCCTCAGATGTCTGGGGACAGTCCTTCTTGAGACTCCTTGAAAATATAGAAGCTCTCTATAACAAACCAGAGCAGACCATCTCTTTCATCTCATTATCAACTACACACACCACCATCCTAACATCTTCACCTCTGTGGTTTCACACTAAATCACACCTCAGACGATAGTGTGATCTTTGCAAGGTTCATGACATCACCATTGTGAATCACACATAGGGGTTTCAGGAGCTTTCCTACTTTGCAGTGGAACTGACAAAGAACTATGAAGGAGCAGACATCTTCAATATAACACCAGTCCAGCAGTTTTATTAGATCGTCTTTGGTTTGAGCCTTTGGGGAAACCTTTAAAGGTTGTGGAAATCAGCCAAAGAACCCTTGAGAGCTACTTAAAGAGACCATTTAGAGCTCTTTATATAATTGAATGCCTTTTTATGCCTTGCCACAGGGAGTGGTGACTGCAGAGAGCAACAGACATGGCTTGCTCCTGGAGGAACCCAAGACTCTTCTGTTTAAAGGGAACACCTACAGTCTACAGGTCTCCATCCAGGATCTACCCCAGTTCCCATGGAGCATCAAACCCTTTAGCACCTGTCAGGTGAGGATCTTTATTCAGTTTATTTCTTACATTCCACAAGCACAGTGTCCTGCTGTAGAAGTATTGCAGATACTCGTCATCATTCTGCTTCATGTAGAAAAGAGATTTCTACTTGGATGTCGATGTCCTGAGATTCCCAAGATGGAGAGCGTATGGGAAGGATGACCACCTTCCATCGCTCAGAACGACACTTGATAATCGTAGGCGTTTGTTATGGGATGTATCCAGAACGGGATTGTTAGCATTCAGCCAGTTCACAGCTGGCGCTATGTGTGTCAGGGGAAATGAGGGTTAGCCTTGGCCTTCCAGGGTTGCTGGCTATCATGGAAAAATGATATCTTGGGAGAAAAATATAAATATTTGTTCAGTTTGGATATTCTTTGGATATTAATTAAGGAATAAAACATTTGGGCATATGATGTTATAGGAAAATGATCAAACAGCATGAAGCAGAGTTACTGTTAGCATCCCCCTGGAAGTTGATTATTTTCCAATAATGGCATGTCCCGAAGTGTTTTATTCTTCTTGTACCACAGCAGTTTGCCAATGCTATATATTTTTTAAAATTTATTAAAGTGTTTGCACAATGAGATTTGTTTTTCCAGGAAATGGCTCTGGCTCTTTTCCCAGGCAACATCTTAGCATTAACAGCTAAGGAGCTCTCACACCAGAGAGGAGATGATGATGATCTAACACCTTGCTAACATCATGAAGGCTTGTTAATCAGCAGACGAGTCGAGTCAGGTGTTCTAGGGTCCCGCTAGGCTGGATTTAATCTCTTGCCCTGTCTCCTCCAGCTTAACACCTGTCCTTTTTACGTTGATCACTGGATACTGGAATCAGCTCTGAGGATGTTTTTTGGATTAGGTTTTGGAGGAAGCAAGAGAGAAGCTGATGCTAGAAACAGAGGGCCGTCGGTATATATCGAGATAAAGGGATCGGAAAGTTTGACTGCTTGGCGAAAGTTTTCCAGTGGGAAGTGAGACGGTTAGACTCTAGACTACAGTCTCATTATGCACCTCTTCTGTACCTCCATGAAAAACAGCCTCTCATGACTGCGGGTTGCGGGAAGTCAAGGACGCTCGCTGCTCTTGTGCTTCACTGCTGAAATTAATTCGAGATCAAAGCTGACGTTGCTGTCCGGCACTCATGTACTGCGCGTGAGGCTTAACCCAAGAGCGACCCGACTGCTGGAATTAACAGGGATTTGGGTCCGAGCCTGGTTTTGTCCTGAACTTCTCAAATACGGCTCTTTTAGCTGAGTAGCAGTGCTGACTCAGTGACTTTACTCAGTGAACACTGTCTCTCCTCTCTTCATCCCTCTCCCCTACTCTCATCCCTCTATAAATCTTCATCACATTCCTCCTCTACATACATCTTCTGCTTATCTTGTCTTTTTTTCTTCCTTTCTCCCCCTCTCCTCCGTATGTCCCATCTCTCCGTCCACTCTTCCTTTATCTCCACTTTTCCTTTCTTTCTACTTTTTCTCTATATCTCTTTCCCCACATTTTCTCTCTTCCTCTCCCATCTCTTCCATCTCTTCCATTCTCTCTTTTTTTCCTTTTTTCCTCTCATCTCCTTTTCCTGTTTCTTCCCCCCCTCATTTTCTATCTCCCTCTTTATTTTCTTCCTAATCTTTCTCTCCTCTCACTTGTGTTTCTATATTCCTTCCCCTTTTTCTTTTTTTGTGTCCTTTCCCCCACTCTTTCTTGACCACCCCCCCGGTCCTTTCTTCCTACTCTTTCTCTGTATTTCCCCCAGGTTTTCTTAATCTCTTCTTCCCTCTCTCTTCCATTTGGTCTCCATCTCATTTTCCTCTCTCCTACTTTTCTACCTCCTTCATCCTTCCCTCTGACTGCCATTCAGTCTCTCTTTCTCTCTCTCCTCTTTTGTCTCTATTTCTCGCCACCCTTTCTTCTGATCCTTTCCTTTCTTCCTACTCTTTCTCTATATTTCCCCCATGTTTTCTTAATCTCTTCTTCCCTCTATCTTTCATTTGGTCTTCATTTCACTCTCGTCTCTCCCTTCTTCATCTACCCTCTCTGTCTTCCATTTGGTCTCTATTTGTCTCGCGCTCTCTCTCTCTCTCTCTCTCTCCCTTTTCGTCTCTACTTCTCTCCCCCTTCTAATACTTTCCTTTCTTCCTACTCTTACTTTGTATCTCTTTCCCCATGTTGTCTCTATTTCTCTCTCCCCTCTCTCTCACTTCTTCCCTTTGTTCTCTTTCTCCCTCCTCTCTCTTCTTCCATGCTGTCTCTGTCCCCCCTTGTGTTCTCTTGCTCCTCTCTCTTTCCTTTCTGTCTCCCTCCACTTTTTCCTTCCTTCCTCCTCTTTCTGTATTTCTCTTTCCCCATGTTTTTCATCTCCCTCTCCTCTCTCTCCCCATTCTTTTTCCATTTCCCTCTTTCTTTACTCCCCACACGTCTGTTATCTCTGTCTCATCTCCTCTCTCTCTCCTCTTTTCTGTGTGTGTGTTGCAGGAGTTCTCCTTCTCGCAGGTATGGAGCAGTAACCAGCAGCCTCTGCACTGTGCCTTCTCTCTGGAGCGCTTCAACGTCGGCACCATGCAGCTCTCCTGCAAGATCAGCGTGCGCCAGGTCAAAGGTCACGAGCAGATCCTGCAGGTCTATACCTGTGTGGAGGAGGTCAGTTCTTGTTTCGTGGATGACCTGATCAGAAATACATTCACGTTACATGCTCATTATGAGTCGCAACACTTGTGTATCTCCAGTTCAGCAGAGCTCGCTGCATGATGTTTGCCTTTTGATGCTTTTCCAGAAGGAGAAGGAGACGCTCCCATTTTTTATGCAGACCGACTGCACGGTCACCTCCCAGACGGGCGCTAAAGCCTTCAAAATCCCTCCGTCCATTCGGCAGCGCATCTGCACCACCTTCGACACTGCCAATGCCAAGGGCAAGGACTGGCAGCTCCTCGCTCAGAAACTCCACATTCAGAGGTAAAAGCCTTACACAAACACGCCGTCTTTGTTCAGCTTAACTTGCTGAGCGTCACAAGTTACCGTGTTATTTTTTTTTTTTGAGAAGCCTCTGCTTTGCCTTCACTTCTTCCACTTAACATTGACGCAAGCTCTGCTGTGCTATGATACGACAGAAAACTCTTTAAATAATCATGCTGTTATAGCATATATGCTATACATTATGCATGTTCTGCAATATTTCATAACTTATGCATGCTAAGCATGTCATTTCTCAAGAAGGGAAGCATCTGACGTTTTAGGTCCGGGCTCTGTAGTTGTTCAGCTTTATTAAGGAACGTTATTATTTCATGAACGCTGAGGGCTTCTCAGATAATTTACGACTCGCGGCAAATAACTGCTTATTGTTTTGGTGTTTAAATGCACAAACATGTTGAAACACTGCCATCAAGTGGCTGTAAATATGAGCACAGGATTAATGCAAACACTCGATGCAAAACCCTAAACTGGCTTTTAACATGTGTAATTCTATACAAGATAACGAATGATCGTTTATTTTAGAAATAAGGCTAAAGTAGCATGTTTGTTGTTCGTTGTAAATGACTCAGTGCTGGTTTTCCCCTCTCACTCTCTCTTATCAGAGCCAGACGTCGGAACATCACAGTGATAAATGGCTCAGCAGAGAAAAGATGAAGGGAGTAAGGGCACAGCAGTGGAGGAAAAGCCACAAATAGCAGCATTTTATACAACTTTTACATATAATTAGCACTAAATAATAAACATATACAATAGTATTACAACACAGGGTTGTTCATTTCTTGACTCTAATTGGTCAGAAGGTGGCGATTATTTTCAATTACAGCAGCTCTGACAGTAGCTTGTAGAGCTGTAACACAAATGAAAAATATATATTAATGCGCTTGTTCTAATATGTTATCGTTTCTATAGTAACAGCTCGCTCACAGGGACTTGTACGGCGGACGCGCTACATATAAAGATTGTTATTTAACACACAAAAAAATAGAATCGGTGATAGACAGTTTTCCGTCAGATATTTATGCAACGTTTGTCAGCGCTTTGGACAAAGACTTTGCTGTTAAATTCATTGTTGTTAAATTCAAAGTTGTAATCATTGGCAAAGCAGGGTTTTGTACGAGAAATAAAACACGGATTATCATGGATTAGTTTATTCTAGTAGCACTCTCTCAAGTGTTTTATTCCTTACTTAGCATATCTTTATTGTAAAGTGTTATTATTAGTATTAATGTGATTATCACTAGAATATAAATAAATAAATACCAAAAAAATCCACTTGCTAATTATTATTATTATTATTATTATTAAATCATAATGCAATACAATACAATACAGTAACCCTCTGTAGATTTCTAGTTGGCCAGAGTCAACATTCATCTCTTGTCATTTTGTCCCCTTCCTCAGGAACCTGTCATATTTCGCGACCCAGCGCAGCCCGTCCGGGGTCATCCTCAGCCTGTGGGAGGCTCGGCACCAGGCCTCCGGAGACCTGGACTCACTGGCCAGCGCCCTCGAGGAGATCAGCAAGATCCACTCAAAAAGCTCGGCCCAGAGCCCAAGCGAGACACAGCCAGACTACAATCAGTGACGGGGAGATGCGAACACAATCTGTCTGTAAACTCATGACGTGAGTGCTCACGTCCGGCTCCAGAGAAAGAGAAAGAGAGAGAGACGTGAACATGAGGAGTGTGTAACGACAGAGTAAAAGGATGCACTGCTTTAAAAAAAAAAAAAAAAAGAAGAGGAGAGCACTCGAGGAAAGTTCTGCCTCAGCTGTACCATCATTATGAGGGTCAGCTCGGGTCATAAACCTTCTTAAACATTTCCTTTTTTCTTTTAAGCTTCGCCACTGGTTCACAGGCAGCATGGACCTTTAACGCTTCAGTGTGCTACTACTTACTTATTTCGTGGTTTGGTTGCACTATAAAGCATTGTAGAGGTCAAATATGTGGCGCGTTTCAAAAGAAGCGGCGTGGTTTCCCCTTTGTGAGTGAGGATCGGTTTTTCCGCACACTGTGTACTGCGACGTTTCGTGTTGCCGGTAGGGAGGCGTCGTAAAAAGCAGCGACTGGGACGCAGATGAATAAAATATGTGCTTTTCTGTTTAATGTTGTTTTGAAGATGTGTAAGCTGAGGTGGGGGGGAGGGGGAGGGGAGGGGAGCGTAAGCTCGAGTCTCGGGTTGAACATCAACACAACAGCTCCAATGTGTTTCTCTTAGATAACAACAGCAGTTACTGCGGTCGTCTGTGCACAGAGGACGTTGCACTGTCGAGACAGTTACAGTCCGATAATTAACACGAGCCCAAAATCAGCTTTTTAAAAAAAAAGCCTCAGTCTGAAAGATGCCTCATTTCCTGTAACTGATACAGCAGTGGAAGATATTAAGCCTCTTCCAGTATGGCGTCAGTTGAGAGAGGAAACTGAGGTGAAAAGCCGCTTTTAGAACGGGATTAACATTTTGTTAATCCACCATGTTGCTGCTGTTGCGTGGTTTTTTTTTTTTTTTTTTTTAATAATCTGACATGTTTTCATGAAGGGTTTCATATATAAAGCGAATTATGTCCATTTTTCTCTTGTTTTGCGTGACAGAAACAGAACAGACAGAATCTATAAGCGACTGATTAACATCCCTCAGTTTTTGTCCGTATCCATAGTGATCAACATCCTAAAGCTGACAACACAGAATGAAGAAAGGAATTATATGAAACTGCCCTTTTAACGCCATATTTTCCCATCAAATGTGAAACTGTTTTTTTCCCTGAATTAACCTAAATTATTCTGGTCTTCTCCTCAGCTCAGCTCAGCTCTCCTCCTGCTGCTGATGAAAATCCAGCCACATCACAATAAATATATGCATAATTGCAGGATTTTTCCTGGCAAAAATGTTTCCGCTTGGTTTTTTTTTTTTTTCCCCCCACAAGATTTTAATGTACTGACAAACAGTTTATCCAATAAAGTTAAACGGAAGGAGGTTACGAATTTATTTACTAAATTCCATACACACAATATATACCATGAAAACACACAAACTCAGTTTCCCAGAATCCTCAGCCAAACTACAAACCCAGTAACATGATCATTCCTGTTCCTCAAACTTCTACACCAGTTCCCAATCAGCACTTTCCCCATAAATTACCAAGACTCTCTGAGAGATTGGGAGATCATTTAAGCCATGTCATGTATCATTTTCTATAACAGAAGCGCTGACAGTAGTGCTACAACACTACTTTTTCTGGTACAACAGCACACCCCAAAGTCTTTATTCCTTACCTGAAAACTGAAAATGCAAAAGCAAACAAACAAACAAACAAATGAATAAAAGGTGGGAATGGTACGTCCATAGTTTTTCACTTAAAATGCCATAGATAGAGGTCAACCTAATGGCTTTTACACCATATAGTGCACTAATCTTCCTGTAATAACAGTTTTTAAACCAATGCAGGAAGTGAAAGAGCGTAGGAATTCGCTCAGGTTTCAAGGGTTAATATAGCCAATATGGAGCGAGCACACAGCCATCTGTTCCTGCCAGCTTCCTTTTGAATCAATCGAAAAAAGAAAAAAAAGAGCAGTCTCCCAAGAAAGCTTTGGAACAAAAAAAAAGCCTCTTATCTTCTCTGACCAAACTCGGCCACAATCGAGGAGCACGTGCCAGCGAGATAGATGTAACAGGAGAGAGAAAGAGCCGAGTGGAAAAGGTTGTCAGACCGGAGATGGATACGGCAGTGCGACACCATGTCCGTCTTTTCCAGATCATCACCTTCATTAATCCGCTCCCTCCATGGGGCTCATTTCTGGCGATTTTTAATAGGGTTCACTCAGAGAAAGGCACGTCCTGGTGGTCATTAACAGTGAAAGATGTTATCCAGTTAGCATGAACGTCTCAAGCTGTCTTTCAACGTTCAAGCAGGACCTTTTGAATTATGGACGTCTTCAGGAATCGTTTCTTCGCTCGTTAAGGAAGAGTTCAGCGAAGAGAGTGACTGAAAGCTGCAAACTTCACATGCTTCAGTCGAAACAATGCAAAAACCAACATAATGAAGCATTTAGGGACATTGCTAAGAAGAAAATCCTAGCAGGTGGAGAGGGGAAAAAAAAGAGTTTTAACACAGCAAATCAAGCGTATGTTGATGGACAGGAGGGAATTTTTCCCAGATGTTAGTTAAGCAACAGTAAGAAAAAAAAAGCCAAAAGTCTGGTAGAGTTAATATAATCACTGCCTCCATTTTTTTTCCCCGTTCGGACGAGACCACAGTTCCACAGTTTTTTTTTTTTTTTTTTTTTTTTGCGCTTGGCTCACAAATGCATGTCTTTCACATCCCATGTCCTTTCCCCTTCAGTGAATCAGCTTTTCTGCCAGGTGTTTGATCTGAACACTGCTAGCTTTCAGGCATCTCCTTTACTGCAGTAGTTTTTATACATTTTAAATGCTATGGCAAAACTTCCGCTCAATTAATCTAACCAAAGATATCACTATCAGGGGTGTCATTCAAGGTCAAAGCCACTCCTGCACATTCCAGAGTGATACATTTGATTAAAATGCTGTTTAGTGAGGGCACATGTAGCTTACTGATGTGACTAATAAGACGTTTTTATTTATTTATTTACGTATATATTTTTTTATACATATTATTGTGACCCTATATAGTTCATTGAAATGCTAACACATGTACATTTCCTAATACTAACTTGTCATCTTGTCATAATCACACTTGATACTCATTCAATTGCTCTTTCATTTCCATCATTTCCATTTTTCTACTTTGTTTACTCCTCAAATCCTCATATCAAGAGTGGATATGATTTCATTCCCCAGTGGCCCACCAGAAAAGCTCTCACCCTATCATCTGGAGATTATGAGTTTGAATCCTGAAGATGCCAGAGCCATCCGTAGCCAGGAGTGGAAGAGGGGAAAAATGGAAAGGGGTACGTCGACGCAACTTACCAAAATAGATTTTTTTTTCCCCAAAATTGAATTGTTGTTATTGAACCATCTTAATTTGTGTCTGATGTTTGCTTCTTCAGTTTTGTAATGGAGCTACATGGCTAACACAAGCCAGTATGACATGTCATCATACACTCGCCTCAGAAAAAAACATCATTTGGGTCTGAAGGCCATTTCTACATATGCGCTTTCATAAAACTGCACAAGATGTTTGTTCTTTTAATGAAGTCAGACATGAACTAGACGATCATCTAAATCTCTTCAAGCATACGATCTCCATTTTAAAACTTTCAGCCATGCCCCCCTAACAAACTCTATGGGTTAAAAAGTGATTCACATTCAAAATGGAGTTATGACTGGATTTAACTGTGTGACGTCATTTTGTCCTGTTTTTATAGAGAACTGTGTCACACGGTGTCACATAAACACTGACTAAACCATGTGTGTGTTGATTCAGACCAGCAGTTTGCACAACTAAGCTAGCTATAAACTTTCATTACACAGTAGCTACATTTGGCTGCTTTCATATATATATATATATATATATATATATAATCACTACAGACAGATTTGTCTGTAAGAAAAAAACTCAGAGTGTTAAAGCAGCATTAGCCTTGTAGCTAAAGTAGCAAACTTCACAGCTCACACATCTTACCTACTTCACTACCTTTGGAGTGATGAGGAAAAGTTTTGGAAATGTCATTTTTGGTCGAATTTTTTTCTTTAAATTTGAATGTTAACGTTTTTTCTGCTCTTTTTATGAGTTAAAAGTGCTGAGACATGAGCATTGTTTTCCCCTTTTTTCAATGTTAGCAACTAGCACTGAGGCTAACGTTAAATCTCCTCACAAAATCCTCACGTGAGATTTTTTTTTCTTCCTCTTTTCTTATCTCGGCTCCTCACTGAAGTGCTTCATTCATCTCAGCTGCACACATCGACATCTCCCACGATTTTTATACCTTGTATGAGTAAAAAAAATTGCTTCACAGCTAGCACTTTTCACTAACGTTGAGTTCGGTGGTGAAGTGTTATGGCCTGTTATGGCCAATAACAGAGCTTGTTATATCTATATGTCTTCTTTCCTCAGTGTTTTATACTCATTCACCAGTAGGTGGCACAAAATATGGCCTTTCTGTGAGTTTCTTTCTCTTTTTCCCCCTATAGTGATCATATAGTGTCACTTTTTTATTAGCTCACATATTTTGCCAGACCCTAATGTTCAGTTCATGCCAAAATATACAATATATCATGTTCTTACTACAAGTGATTTCCTGTTTTTGCTACAATTGCACATTAGATTTATATCATTTTTAAGAGGAACACAGCGAAATAAAGGTGTAAAAGTGTTTAAAACCAATCCAAAAAAGAAGCTTTACTGACTGCCCCATTCCCTTATTTATTTTCATTCCCACACACCTTGAGGTAGATCCCTGATCAGTTTTACGGCTCCGTATACATCATTATTGTTTATATCGATCATCAGGGAGATGAAGATAAGATATAATGGGGCCTGTAAAATAAATGCAGCAGCGCTGCTATAAAATTTAAAGAGATGGCCCAGGTCAATGGGACAGCCGTCAGGACACAGCGCTCGCTCTCATTCTCTCACTAATGACTTCAAGCACCATAAACCTTCCTGTCCCAGGAGCCACTCTCATTATCACACACACCGACAGAGCAGATAAAGCAGCGTGAAGAACGAGAGGCTTCAGGCAACGATATTTCTGCCGAGTGTTACTGCAGGAGTGTCTGAAATTCTGACTGCACCCCAAAGAACTGTTTGATTTCATCACTTAATCAAACACTCAGGATGAGTTTTAGTCAGTCACTGACTTTCACACTGAAGGGAAGTGGTAGGTCAGTGGTTCAGGTTTTTCCACTACTAATCAGAAGGTCATGAGTTCAAATCCTAGCATTAAACTGCTCAGCTGTATCCTGTGGCCAAATGAGGTAATGTCAACATTACACTTTATCTGTTTAATATCTATTGGTAGTTACCAATCCATGGTTTCTACTTCCATTGGTTGCTTTTCTTTTTAAACAGTGTTTGCTTTGTGATTGAAGCTGCTAATACTTGTATTTTTTTTTCCCCCCAGCCTGCTTTGTTTCATATCTTTATTTCAACACTGTCATACCACCCAAGTGGGGACTCTTGAGATATGAAATCTAAGTCAGTGTTTAAATCAAACACTTTCTTTTGACTTCTTGAGAATGTGTTCGGTCGAGCCTGAAGTTATCAGACTAGTCCCCTGAAGCCATTCAAGCCATATGTCTCACGTCATGGGTTCACACTTCTGTAAAGTAATGAGTCCACGTTTAAAAGCGCGATGAAAGAGGTGAAATTTGGAGCCACGCTTTTTTTTTAAGGGCTCAGCTCTTGTTACCTTGCTGTGCATACAAACTCCTACGAGTCCTTATACCGTATGGGCTTGAATAATCACTTTCAGCTATTTTTATTTTTTTTTAAACAAATCAACAGTTTGAACTGACATACAAAAGTGCCTTTTCTCATGTGAAAGCCGGCACACAGGTGTGTCTGGAGGAAATTTCAGAAACACGCATTGGCGATCTGAACGTGGAAGAGGTGGCATTCCAATATGATGACATCAGATGAGAGTGGCTGGTGAATAGGAATGTTGTTCTAGGAATACTGTGAACTATGATGAAATCTGTGATGATTCAGGATCATGCCCTACATAAAGGAACCACATTCCTCAAAAGAGAGTTGAAAACTGATGACCAAATACGAGATCAGGTTCCATAGTATAAAATATTAATGCTATATTAACTTCAGTGTTAGAGTAAAGATCCACCTGAAGTGTGAAGCACCAGCTGAACTGGTTGATCTCAGAAGTATGTGGTCTAATTTCCAATAAACATCTTTAATTGACTGTACAGCGCGATTGCCAGGACGCTCCGGCTTGAAGACGACGCCCAAGTTTCAACTGTGTGGGAACAACAAATGACATCAGCCATGTAAGTAGTTGTGGGCGAAGCTCTACGCAAGCATTGCTCACTTTGTCATAAAAGGAAACGTTTGCTGAATTACCTGCGCACACTGGAAAGTCACCAACATGAACTTGCTCAGAAAGCCGTGACATCTCCATTTCCATTTCCATGAGATTTAATAGAGCTAGAGATGCTGCTGAAGTAAAAAACTACAAAAGTTAAAAAATAAATAAATTAATCAATGCAGATCTGTTATGTCATACTGTAAAGGCATGTCCAGTCATGTCCCATAGCAGAAGAGTAATAATAAATGGAGGACTAAAATGGAAATGTAGAGAAAGAAGAAACTTGCATGATCTGATAAAGATCTATCAAATTTTGTAACACTGTTGCATAAATAAATAAATAAATAAATAAAAACACTAGTAATCACTTGGGTAACAATATTTAGGGTGCCAGCATTTGTTTTTCTTTGCTGTACGGTTCCAGTGGTTAGTGGTTAATGCTTTAAATGGATTATTTTTCACATAACAGATCTTAAGTGTGTTATTCCTTTTACACCACAGCAATTTGACAACAATTACAATTTGTAATATATGCGTGAATGTTGCATTGCACTTTCTAACAGTCTATAGTTACACTGAATGTTGTGGAATGTCCACAAGACAGTTAGTTCCTGTTACTGCTTACATTATAAACAGACGCTCCTTCTCTCTCTCTCTCTCGAAGTTAATGAGACAAAAATCACAGCCAGAAACACCAACTCCTCTGTCGTGAAGACTTTCCTGTGTCTGGAAACACACTGACCGTTAGAAAGCACCGACACTGGAGACTCCTTCCATAAATGTTACATAAACATCTCTTAACAAAACACTTCACCGCATCAACAATTATACTTTTTTTTTTTTTAAATCAGTTGAGTATAGGCTTCAATTATGAGCAGTCTGCCATACAAGAGTTGTCGCTATAGACACGATAACAACTTGAAACAAATCCAAACTAATTTATATTTTGAATTTTTTACAGCATTCTTAATAACACTTTTGATGCTCTCTGCATTTCCTTAACCAGCTTCATGAGGAGCTTCATGGGGATCATGGGGTTCTGCAGGAAAGCTGCTCATGTGGGGCAACAATTAATTGTATTTCATGCAAATGACTTTTTGATTCAGAAATAAACTCATACATGGCCATTATACCTTCACTATTTACAATTCCATCCAGAAGCCTTTATTAATATGGCTTTAAGACAGCGAACAAATATTTTTAGTCTACAGTGTCCAAAATCTGACTTCTAGCGCACGCCTAATCTCTCAAAAACGTTATTTTCGCGAATCCCGTGTTAAAGAAGTGAGAACAAAGGAAGCCGTGTATCATTAACCGAACTCACATTTTAAACATTTACTGCAGCATCAAAGTAAAGATCAAGGGGAAGGGAAAAAAAAAAAAAAAAAAAAACAGCGGCTGTCATTTTCTTTTCGTGTGCCGACATTTCGGATGCAAAGTTCAAATGTTTTCTTATCTCACACGAGCGGCACGTTATCAGAGGAGACAGAGAGACAACAAGAGAGAGGGAGAGAGAGCAAGAAAAGAGAGGCACACACACACACACACACACACACACACACACACACACACACACACACAAGTCAACAGTATAAAGACTCAGAAGAATTTTAGTTGAAGACTGAAATGGAAGAAGTACATAGAAAGTAATCCATTGTGAAGTTATTGCAGCCCAATTATAAAAAAACATGATGACTCTTCGCCACATTAGCCTACAAACTACACAAACATTCCTTCGTAGTCACATGTACAGACATAATTACAGTGAAAAACCACAAACCTGGGTTGTTGTCGAGGTTTGATTTCAGTTTTCGTGACAGTCATGAGTCATACCAGAGGCTGTACATTGGTGTAAAAATAATACACTTATCATCACACCATGTTGCATTGCCAGATGAATCGTTTGCCATATTTTCAGTGCAGCAGGGCTGTAAATAAACAGGATGCAGAGAAACAACTGCCTCATGTTTAGAGGGAAATCACAGCTTTATAAGGACGAACTTCCAACACACATTTTAAGTGTTTAAGTATTTAAACAAACTACCAAACTCTGAGCGGACAGACGTGCTGCATCCTTTTACCACATACCTTATTCTTGTCCATTCTTTTTTTTTTTTTTTTTTTTTTCCTAATCTTATATTGTGTTTGTAGTTTGAGTGCTTTTTTTTTTTTTTTTCAAGCCTTTATAGATTTGACAGTGGCTCTGAGGGACAAGGCATCTAAAAAGTAAAAAAAAAAGTCAAAGTGAAAGAAGTCCATTTTAAATGAAAACTTAAAAAAAAAAAAAAAAAAAAAAAAGTAGGCACTTCTTAGGTAAAAGAAGTTAAAAAAGAGAATTCAACTTCTACCTAAAATGCATAAATATATAAATAAATAAATAAATAGTCATGATATCTATCGCTA
Organism: Pangasius mekongensis; assembly: GCA_033441845.1. Taxonomy (NCBI): domain Eukaryota; kingdom Metazoa; phylum Chordata; class Actinopteri; order Siluriformes; family Pangasiidae; genus Pangasius; species Pangasius mekongensis. Next base: position 2,238,532 of record JAKKZJ010000024.1, on the reverse strand, counting down.
TAAGTATCTGTGTCACGATGTACATTTTGGATTCATTTGAGTCAGAACTCAGAAGTCAGGAATTACATCATTTCCTACCTCCATGCATTCGAGCTACACACTGGGGAGGAAAAAAAAAAACACGGATGCCCCCACGTTCATCTATTGTTAGCAACAATCTCGCGATGAGTGATATTGTGTATGTGTATTGTATTGTATTGTATTGTATAGTATTGTATAGTCAGGGTTACGGATTTAACAAGCGAAATATGTCTGGCATGTTGATTGAGCCATGCCGATTTGATGTCACTTGCTGAACTCGGGGTTGAGGAGACCATCCAGACTTTCAGAGTAGGAATTCTGACTTAAGGAGGTGTTTTCTTTGTTTTCAGTGATGAGCGTTGAGTCGAGTGCGGCGCAGGCGTTGACCTGAAAACTCGAGCTGTTAGCTATTGTTTATTAAAAATTAGTTAATATGAGCTCATGTTCAAAACAAACAAAAACAAAACAAAACAAAATCAGTGTGTGACCTGAGGTGCAGACTTCCTTCTCTGGTTTTGAGCTGAGTATTAGCAATTCTTTTGCACTTTACCACGTCTGACTGTAGCTAAACACGGTGACGTCAGTCAATCACGCCAGGACTGCTGAACCTGCATAACTTTACAAATATAAATTACAGTCGAGTATAGAGGAAATGGACTGTGTGAGTTGTCTGAGTCACCAAGGCGGTGGTTGTGCAACAGGAAGTTTGCACTGCTGGGGGATGTTTTTGCTCCTTGTTATCAGTGACTAATCGACCTGTGCAGAACTGGCAGGACTGTCACATCGACATCGCAGCATTTGTTCTACTTAAGATATCCATTTTTCATTAAAATCCACACGAGTCTTACTTTTAGTAAAGACCCAACTGAAAAGAAATCAACTCTTTACAAATGGCCAGAAATGAAAGCGAAGCAAAGTTCCCTTTGCCCTGTGATGTATTCGATCATGCAGGGACATGTCTGGTGCATGTTGGTAGACATGCTTTCATTTTCCTCTTGTAGTTTTGCACTGGATCTCCAATCCTAATATTGCTAACAAGTAATGGAAGTTAATCGCTAGGAATAAAAGTCCAGTCTGTCCTTTTTGTATGTGTCAAACAACATTATTATAGTGTTGCTCTACAAACAAAAATTACGAACATTATTAGCTGTTATATGTATATACCTCTGGACTAATTTCTCTATTTTATTATTTGATTATTCTCTCTATACTATTTTGCTCACTTTATAGTCCACTATACGCCCAAGCGGAAGCCTTTTTTTTTTTTAGGATTCAGCCCTCATGTAGGCCTGAATTTTAGCACATGACCGTGAAATTCCCCTTAGATTAGTCAATGACTCACTAAACTGGATCGGCTCCTCCCGCTTTCCTGCGAACTGACAGCAGTCTAGGTCGCATCCCAAATGGATATTGGTGATATCGCGCACTTTGTGTAGTGTAAAAGCCTTCTGGCCATACTGTAACTAGTGCACTTACATAAGGAGTAGTGAGCTTAATCCAAAAAGGCTCACATTTAGATATTTAATTGTAATATAATTGTTGGTAGAAGACGTTATTTCGTACCCTAGGTAGGGAGCAGGGAGGGATTTGGCATTCAGCCTTGCCGTACATGCAGCATTGAGGTTATCAGTGCGGTGCAGGCAGCTAGGCGTCACTCTGATAGTGCCGACCTCACACCAGAGTGTGTGAGTGTGTGTGTGTGGGTGTGGGAGTGTGTGATGCAGTGTTTGTGAGGGGGGGTTCCTAAATAAAATGAATCCTGTGCTTGAGCAAGAAGATAAAACTCCAAAACTGGAGCAGCTAGCATGATATCAAGCACCAATTTCTTGAATACAGTCAAATTGATCTAATATTCTCATAATCTCATCATGAAATTATGATTAAAAACCAATGTAAGATTAGCAAACTCTGAAGTCCTGTTCTATAATCAGGCAATGTTGTTGTTTTTGTTTTAAGAAATGAGTTTATGGAATAAATGTGTCACTTGCCAAGATAGTAGTTTCCAGAACAGGTCGAGAATTTTGGTATTCCCCAAACTTTTTCACCCCTTGAGATGTGATGTTGCGCAACATACATTAGCTGACTATGCACGTTCAAACTGAAAGCATTAAGTGAAGTTGCAGTTTAAATTGCATTTTATTAAACTACACTGTCACATTTGACTAGCAGGACATTGACTAAAAAACAATCAGAGTTATCTCATATGTGTTATAAGCAGTTACACTTGTCTGTGAGGGTTTTCTTTAGGTTCTCTGGTTTCCTCCCAAAAACATGCACCTTTTGTACCTTTAGTGTGTAAAAGAGTGCGGCTTAAGCTCTAGTTATGTATCATTAAAGATAGAAAGAGGTACATTTGACAAGGAAAGGTGCAGATTAGTACTCTTTGTTTTCTGAGTGTGTGTGTGTGTGTCTGTGTGTGTGTGTGTGTGTGTGTGTGTGTGCGTGTGCGTGTGCATGGCGCCCTGTGATGTACCGGCATCCCATTCAGAGTGTGTATTCCTGGGATGGACTCCGGATCTTCCACCACCCTTACTCCGGTAAAGTGCTTTGGTGAATGAATCAATCAATCCATCAATGAATCAATCAGTGAATCAATTAATGAATCAATGAATCAATTAATGAATTAGTTCTTACTGTATTTGTCAGTGCACATTTGTAGTGCCTTGCAGTACACAGTAATGTTATTTTGTTAAGTTATTTTAGGAAACTGTCAGGCAAAGAAGGAAAAAGAGGCACTGGGATTTGGGAGTCGAATGATCTGACTCACTGAAAAGAAAAGAATCATTTGAACGAATCAAATGTAAGCAAGTCTGGTTGAGAGACAGAGAGAGAGACAGAGAGAGAGAGAGAGAGGGGCAAACCCTCCCTCTATCCCCCCCCCCCCCCCCAACACATTTCCTTAAATGGCAATCATGATTTAAGCAATCAAGGGGAAGTCATCAAGTGTGCACTGAAGAGCGGATTGGAAGGGAGTCCGAGGCAAAGTTGAATGAAGCAGGTGAAGAGGGAGGAGCGTCGAAAACAATATCAAGTGTGTAGTTGAAGAACTGCTGTGAATTTTTCGACCCTGTTCCGGAATGAAAGTGCTCACAGATGTCGCGGTGTGGAGCTCATTCACCTCAGGTTTCTCTGTGACTGCTGAAGGATCATCATGAGACACTATAGCAGCCTGGTGAGTCTGGAGCTTAACTAAAAACAATAAAAAAAATAAAATAAAATAAAAAAAAAACTTTTCCAATGTAAACGCGTCGAAACTCGCTTTTTAAAATCACACATTAGTTTTACACAATAGCCAGGAATCTAACTGCAAAGCACACTTCACAGGTCTCTCTCTCTCTCTCTCTCTCTCTCTCTCTCTCTCTCTGAATATAACCTAAACTCATTATTTACACCCCTTGCACTAATATTTGTGCTGTTTATTGAAGCCAGAGAGCTTTTTTTTTTTTTTTTTTTTTTTTTTTAAATTTTTTATTACAAAAAAAATAAAATAAAAAAAAAGGGGGGGTTTGGTTTTATGTAAAATAAAAATAAATTAAACCATTAATTT
>JAKKZJ010000024.1:2224777-2234864 GCA_033441845.1 Pangasius mekongensis | reverse complement strand
GTCCCCACAAGAATAACAATATCTGACACATTTTTTGTGGATATTTGGCTGATTTTTTTTTTTTTTTTTTTTTTTTAAATAGTTTATTCCATAAATATTAATCTACAGAACACGTGGGATTTGGGATTAAGGTAAATTAACATTAAATTAACCCTTTCATGTCCAGTGTTCACACTTATAAACACTCAATTTAAAGCTGTTTTTTTTAGGAAAGGGGAAAAAAAAGATGTAAATAACCTTCAAAGCACTTGAAACCATTCCTGTATTTACTGTATAAATCATTATTTCTGATTTCTAAGCCTTTCTAAGGGTTAAAGTCAGTTTCAATGTTTTTTTTTTTTTTCTATGTATTTGTTGATGGTTTTTTCTTTGTGTTTTTGCTTACTGATGTCCCCAAATTTAAGAACTTGTAGGAAAAGACATCTGTAGCAAACACATCTATAGAAACAATTTATGGGAATGTTATATTTTTTATAAATTTATAATAATTGCATATGTGCATGATGGGCATGGGTAGCATGGTGAACTTTTGCTACCTCAGAGCTCCAGGGTCCCCGGTTCGATCCTGAGCTTGGGTTACTGTCCGCGTGTGTGTTCTGCCCCTGTGGATTGTCTGAGATAAATTGCACCTAGGTGTGTGTGAGTGTGTGTGAGTGTGTGTGAGTGTGTGTGAGTGTGTGTGAGTGTGTGTGAGTGTGTGTGAGTGTGCGATGGCCTGGCATCCCATACAGGGTGTCTCATATCCAGTGACCAGGGAAAAAGTGCTTGAGAGTGAGTGGATGATAGATGTTATTTACACACATTGCTCAAACAAACACACAAATAAATAAAATTCCTTTAATTCCAACAGTGTTTAAGTTTAAGTTAAACCTGTTCATTGCATAGCTGATTAAATTTATACTCGCTGCATGTAAATATTCTACAGTAAAACGACTTACTAGTGCAGACTTAATTTGCAGAGCACAAAATGGCTTTGGCTGTATTAAAGTAATGGCCAGTTGTTTTGATTCAAAAACAACCCAGCATATGTTGCCATACATTCAGCTGTATGTGTTAATCCATGCTGTAAATATGTTTTATATATGATTTAAAAAAATGGCAAATCTTAATAACTGAAAAACAGGTAGGTCTGTAAACCATATCTGCTTGGACTTCATGTGTTTTGTCGGTGGGAAGTTCAAGAATAAAAGCTCTATAGCACTTTTTTTAAATATATAATCTATCAATGAAGAGCTTAATATTTCAATAGTCCATAAAAATACATCTGTATGGAAGATTCCTGGCTGTAAAAAGTGAAACGTGTCAGTCGAGATCTGTTTTTAAATGAATCCAAACACCAAGCCGCGTTAGAAACTGAACCGACCCGACGTGGGTTAATATTTGAATCATCACCATCATGTTCAGAGTTTCAGAGGAGTGTTTCTCATCTTTTGACCGACATGCTTCAAAGTCCTATGTCTATGTGGTACAAAGAAATTCAAACTGTGAGTCAGAATTAACACTGAAGTTAAGAAGTGTTACCAGCAGGTGGGGCAAGAATGCTACAGCAGTTTTACTCCCCGAGTTGTTTCCTGACACTGTGAGGAGACTTGCGTCAAGCAATTTGTATAACGTGATAGGAAGTGATGATAAAAATAGCTCTGACATGTTTAGAAATAGGCCTGTATTTCATCATACAGGGGGAAAAGAAAATATATGGCTCAATATGTATTTAGACCACGTAGCCGATTTTGGTGCCGTTTGGGAAGCCGCGTTTGGCTTCCACATTGTATTAGCATTTTTCTCAAAAATGGCTACATTCCAGTGGTTAAAGTTCCTTGACTATTTTACTTATGCTTACTTGAGACTCTCAATATCAACAATAACCTACTTTTTTTTTTTTTTTTTTTTTTTTTTTTTTTTTTAATAAATAACATGAGAAGTGTCTTCCATTCAAGTCCATACAAGTAAAAAAAATTAAATATAACAACAGAGCTCAGAAAATGTGCATCAGCATGTTCATGTAAATGTCATTTTATTATTTTCTGCGTCTGTGTTTTCTAGCTGATGTTATGGATTTGGGCCTGGAGCTCGAGTGGGAGCCCAACGGAGCGAGACAGTGTGTGCAGGGACGGCGTGGGGTACGCATACAACGACATCTGCTGCCTCACCTGTCCAGCTGGTGAGAGTCACGGTTCCCATAATGCACGGCGGCGAAGAGTGTTTCACGCGAGCGTGATGAATGTTCTGGATCTTCAAGGATTTGATTTTCTTTGGCAGATTGATTCGTCGGCTGATTTTTAACATCTTTCTTTAATTTTTTTTTGCAGGTAGTTTTGTCAAAGAGGCGTGCAGCACAGCGTTCGGGAGAGGTGTGTGTCAGCAGTGCGACTTTGACACCTACACCGAGCATGATAATGGACTTTTCAAGTGTTTGTTGTGCACCAAGTGTCGCCCAGGTACTCAACTAAGTGCTATACAGTCACACCATTTGAAGTGTGTATCTGAAATGACTTACTAGTGAGGTAGAGTAGAATCCAAGCATGAAGAGCATAGCTAAATGGTAGAGCGAGCATTAAACTGAACACTCTCTCTATCCGGAAGAAGGTTCTTAATTGAAACTGAGCTCTGAGAAGTTAAGGGTTAATCATGCAGAATTACTGTTACCGTCCCAAAGATGATTATTTTCCTATAACAGCATGTCCTGAAGTGTTTTATTCCTCTTGCACCACGGCATTTTTTTTAAATTAAACATGGCGCATTATACTTTTTATCCAGTTCCAGTTGCAGTTAATGTTGTGGAACGTCTCGTTCAGTGTTTCTACATTTCCATTCGCAATGTTCTGATTCTGGTGCCGATCTCTTTATCAATATCAATATCAATATCAATATCAATATCTGTAGATCAGGAGCTTGTGGAGCAGTGCAACAGCACCAGAAACACACGCTGCCAGTGTAAAGCAGGTTCCTTCTGTCTGCCAGATCAAGCCTGTGAGGTCTGCAAGATTTGCAGGAAGTATGTTCACAGCACTGAGTGTGGGTTTGGGTGTGTGTGTGTGTGAATCTGGTAGTGAACGTGGGTGAAAGTGTGAATGCAAGTATGAGTGTATATATCGTATATCACAAGCAGTAACTTTTTTAATCCAAGACTTTCAGGCATGAAGTCAGACACCGTGTACGTGCGTCTTGCTTTGGCGATTAAAGCTGATAATGATTCTCATGTCGTTTGACATCTCTAGATGTAAAGAAGACGAGGAGATGGTGGAGAGCTGCACAGCCCACTCAAACACTATCTGCCGAAAAAGAGGCTCCATCTCCGCTAGCACATCAACAGGTAGCCATATACACTCTGACATGCGCACACACACACACACACACACACACACACACACACACACACACACACACACACACAGCAAACTATAGTTAACAATAGTTAAGGGTGGAACTTGTAACGCGTCCTGATTTTGTACAGTATCGCGCATATACTTTGGTCAACAAGGGCGGGGCTTAATTTAAATCAGATCAGCCAATCACGCACTTGATCATGTGATGTCAATTTTTTTTCGAATTCCTGTGCGTTTTGTGTGTGAATTGCTTTCTGTACACAATATACTACAGCGCTGCTCAATTCTGATTGGTCAGAAGGTGTTGATTAGTTTACTATAACAGCAGATCGGACAGTAGTGCTGGTTGAAGGAGTGTTGCGTAGCGTCACATAACATCTCGTAATCCTATTCAACGGACAATTTTCAGTTCTGGAAAATAGGAAAAGGTAGACACAACCATCAGTGATGATGATGCGAACCACGATTAGTTACCCGTCGTGATGGAAATGTGTGTGAATTGTGTTTGTGTTTGGAAATGCAGTGGCAGTCGCAGTGCCGGTCGTGGCCTTCATCGTGATAATCGTGGTCATCGGGTGTGTCCTGTACCGGAGAACGTCAGCTCAATGTAGGAACGCGGGTAAGGAATGGGCTCCACACAGGTTTATACCTCAGTTCTGAAATCTTTCCACCAGCGCCAATATTTTCACACCTCTGTGTAATTTCAGTGGCGTCAAGATGGCCGAGAGGAATGTGGAAAACGTGCATAGTAAGTCATTTAAGTTTATGGAAAAGCTTTTCCAATGCTTTGGGGTGTGTGTGTGTGTGTGTGCGTGAGAGAGAGAGCTGGGGATTTTCACCACAGAATGTTATTTTTTCCGTTTTAGGAAAATGGCAGCGATTTGGTGGAGGCAAAGCAGAACACTGTGAACGGCACACTGGAGGAAGGAGCACAGATCCTGACTCAGCCGGTGGGTGAAGACACAGCAGAGGATGAGGAGGATAATGGGCTCGGCCCAAGCCTCCCCAACACCACGGCTTCGTCCCAGACCAGCCTGCCCGTGTGCACACTGACAAGCGAGCACTGCCTCAGCCACTCACTGCCTCAGCCGCTTAACACTCTGGTGAGAGTCGCAGCTCCAGTGCATGCAGGCATCAAACACAGCTCGGAGCCAGTGTTGTCAATACATGAGGAGACTTGTGGATGGAATGAAAAACAGAGAAGGATGAAAGGAAGGAAACAAATTTTTAAAGGCAGAAATGGCAGGGGAGGGGGGGACAGTTTCTGATGGTTGAATAGATGGAAACAATGGATGGGTGAAATGGTAGATGGATAGATGGATGGATAGAAGGATGGACAGATGGACAAAGGAATCAGCGGATGGGTGGATTATAGATGCTCAGATGAGTAGGCCTATGAAAGGTTTATAGGATGGTTAAAGGGGTGACTAGAATGAACTGATAGCATGGAGGGATAGATGGACAGAAACATACAGTATCATTTAGTCTTGTTTGAAGGAGAGGAGTAGATGAGGATATAAAAGTCCTGATTGAAAAGGAAGAATCAGGAGAATAGAGACTGGAAGCTGGAGGGTGACACTGATGGATGAACGAAGGAGCGCTTTCCTCTTTTATCTACTTGTATATAAATGACAAGATTGCTAGGATCAGGTCAGGTGAATAAATAAAATGCTGGAAATGATAGAAAAAGAGAATTGAAGGAGAATAAGGGATTGCTTTGTGGGAGCTTGGGAGAGAGAACAAGACAGACAGATCGATCCTTTATTGATCGTGTATGAAAAAAACACCTCGTTCTAGCACGCTGTCTAAACCAAGTACAGATGCAAACGGAGCTACTGCAAGCAAATGAAATATCGTACACGAGTCAGAGGAAGTGACGTCATCTTGGTTACTTTTTTTAACACAGGAAGTTTGATGCATGCAGACACCGGGCAATATTGTGCCAACAGATATTTTGCCGCAAGAATGTGGTTACGTTCACATGAGCCTGACTGAAAGGAAACTTTTCGCTGAAGTTTCAAAAGCTAATAAAAATGGAACAGAAATTGAGCCGAGACAAATTGAGTCGATTTCAAATGTCAGACTTGCATGTATATAAGCAGTCTTAATGTAAATCCAAAAATCAGCCTTTTTCTGAAATGAAAGAGAGAGAAAAAAAAAAAAGAAAATTTAAAGTTTGCTCAGATTCACCAAATACCACACACACACACACACACACACACACACACACACAAAATTAACCCAAAATCAATTTCTGTTCTCAAGTCTTTATAGAATATTGCAATATTTAGTGATTTAGCACCACCTAATGACATACAGTATAGTGGGTTTGGTGGTTCAGAACCACGCTGATGAATATTATATAATGTTTTCCTCTCGAAAGACATCTAAAAAATCAATGCTTTGTACCACAGCGCTGTCAAATGCTCTACTCTGATTGGTCAGAAGGCGTTGATCTACAACAAATTTTCTACAGCAGCAGCTCTGACAGTAGTGTAGCTGCAAATCACGGGTTGGATTAAAACGTTCATTCTAATACATTAACAATAACACAGAGTGTTGATATTTAACACAAAGAAATAATGAATCTTTCTTTTATTTATTTATATCATCTTGGAACCTTGGAACCTCAGCTGTATGGTTATATCAATCAGTCAGTCTCTACCAGCATTAAGTGACGCTAGTACAGCTGTGTGTGTGTGTGTGTGTCTGCGTGTGCATGCTTGTGTGTTTGCGTGCCGTTTAATTCTTCCCTTTACAGCTTTATCGCAAGCTTTTGCTCATAGGCTTGTTGTTTTGCTCTTTGTCCTCTTTTTGGGCTTGTGTACTGTAGCGCAGCCACACCTCCCTTGTCACATTTCTCAGTTAGTGTTGCAAAATAGAAACTTGCACAGTTAAATGCGCTAACAGGATGTGGTGTCATATACGTAATAATCAACTCCCTCACTTGCTCAACTCACCACTACAGTTACAAAAGAATGAAATCACTCAGTGGCTTCAGAATGCATGGCATTCTTGGGTGGGGGATTTTATTTTTATCTCACTATGTTTACCTGTGTGTAGTGAGCAGAAGAATGATATGAAGGCTTTGCGGTGCACTCTATTTTGCTCGGTTTCCTCAGGTTTTACGCCCGCGTGTTCCTGATTCATGTTGAAAAGAGGCTTCCATGGAAACATTTTGATCAAAACACCCTGCAAGAGTAAAGAAAAATGGGAGCAAATGACTCTCATGTGAGAATCAGTTCTTAACGTTCGCATAAAAGAGCCGCGTCACTATGCAGCGCCATCTGGAGCTGAAACCACAGCATCATCCAAGCTTCAGTAAGCATTCAGTGAGAAATCATGTTTGTATTAATGAGTGTTTTCCCCACTTTCTCTCCATACCAGGAAATTGAAAAACTACGAAGCCTCGTTCCTTTAAACGGTATGTTCTTGTCCTCCTTCATATAATAAATACTTCAGTTCTGTGTCATTCCTGCACAGTGTGTGACCTCTGCTTCCTTCCCTTTTTTTTTTTTTTTTTTTTTTTTTTTTTTTTCCTCAGGAGATGAATCTCTGAGGAAAAGCTTCGACCTGTTCGGAGAGATAGACTTCAACTACCACAACCGCTTCTTCAGGCTCCTCGGCCTGAGCGACAACGCCATAAGTTCCGCCGAGGTGTCCTGTTCTTCGCCCGAGGACAGAGTGTACAAGCTGCTGAAGATCTGGATGGAGAAAGAAGGCATGAAGGCCAGTTTTATGAGCCTCATCGAGGCCCTGCTTAATCTGAACCAGAGGCTGTCTGCAGAAAACATCGTCGCACGAGCCATCGATTGTGGCTACTTCAGATATGAAGAAGACTGAAAACAAGCACATGATCTACTGCAGTGCTTTACTGTGTATGGATTTTTAATGTAAATATATTTGATTGAATTGAATTGTATTGTATTGTATTTTTTTTCTTCCCTCCTCAGGCACCGTTGGGAGAAAAATGGACTTAGCCGTTTGAGTGTTATTTATTATTTTTGTAAGATTGTACATTTTATTTTTGGCCTTTAAATAATGTGAAGCATTGCTTGGTTGATTCTCGTATTCATCCATTCCATTTGCTACTTTGTTCTGTTACTTAATATTAAATTTCCTATTTGCTAAATGTGTTTTTTGTACCTTTTATAAAACAAGACCCATGAATTTACTATGGTGGTTGGTATTATCAGTTTTCTTTCCCTTTTTTAGTCACCATTGACCACAAGAGGGTGGTGTTGTATAAAGTGCCATTATTTCAACCTAAACCTCTCAGCACTGTAGTGAAAGAGCTGAAGAGCAAAGTAGTGTTACAGCAACACTGAGTTTAAGAGCTTCACAAAAATCATGAAAATGCTCTAAAGTATATTCGATCTTTTACGGTCTTATTGACCAAGAATTAGTCGCAGGCCCTACCTTATCTTCAGGCAGCGTAATGCGTAACTTTTTTCCCCCCGTGAGTTATAGTGATCGAAACCTCAGAAAACATTATTACAGCCATTAAGACCCGGTCTAACAGGGACTTCAGGTAGTCATTAGATTCTCAGGAGGATGCAGCTTGCTCAGACATGACCGTTTTTGGTGATGCCGATATTTCGCAACCCAAACAATGAGCTATGGGTTAAAAACGAGCAAACCGTTTGAAGTTGGAGGAAAAATATACTTTATGCTCCACTCTGTTGGGCCAGGTTTACAGAAAATGGCACCACATTACTTCACCAAATGATTAATGTGGTGAGAGCCCAAGCTGATCCATATTGCTGGAACTAAAGAGCAAGCTTTTATAGATGTTTGTGAACAAATGACCATTTAGCCTCCCTTTGCTGTTATAATAAGCTCCACTCTTATGCGAAGACTTTCCACTAGATGTTGGAGCGTGACTGTGGGGATTTGTGTTCATGTGTTCATTCAGCTACAAGAGCATTAGTGAGGTCAGGCGCTGAGGAGGTCTGGGGTGCAGTCGGTGTTCCAGTTCATCCCAAAGGTGTTCAGTGGGGTTGAGGTCAGGGCTCTGTGCAGGACACTCGAGTTCTTCCACTCCAACCTTCACACACCACGTCTTCATGGAGCTCGCTTTGTGCACAGGGGCGTCGTCATGCTGGAACAGGGTTTGGGCCTCTTAGTTCCAGCGAAGGGAAACTGTAACGCTACAGCACACAGAGACGTTCTATACAATTGTTTGCTTCCAACTTTGTGGTGATAGTTTGGGGAAGAACCACATATGGGTGTGATGGTCAGGTGACCATACAATGTATTTCCTGAATACTTTAACTACATTCAAGAGTATAATATCTTGAATGTATTTAAAGTATGAAAGGAATTTCCCACCTTGGATTGATAAAGTGTTATTTTATCTTATCTTAAAGTAAAAGTAGAAGAAATATTCACACACACACACACACACACACACACACACAAGATATCTGCCTCAAATCACACACTGATTTTGGTTACTAGTGGTAAGTGAATGCTCTCTTCAATATTTATTTATTTATTTATTTATTTATTTATTTATTTATTTATATAATAGGTATGTTGTGCTATATTTTATACATGCCATAAAATAAATGCTCATTGAGATTATTAATTTTAATTCAATTCCATTAAAAAAAATAACACCTAATAAAAATATTTACAATGTTTTTTTTCCCACTTAATCTACAAATTAACATAAATTTATGAACAATACTAAAGCGAATTTATTCACATGAACTAGCGCTACGACTTCTATAGCAAAGCCACTGCATTACCCATGGTGCATTGCGCGGAGGAAAAGCGGAAGTAAACAATGGCAGCTCCGCTAAGCTAGGAGAGTCCAAAGGTGTGTTATATAAACTGCCATAAGGCTTTTGAGGCGTTCAGATATGTTTATGAAAACGATCTCTTGTTTCGCCGATTCCTTTTAAATGCAAAAGCAGTTTGTTTAGCGAGAATGTGAGCGCGCGAGGGGGTGAGACAGTTACCGTGGAAACAAGAAGAAGTTGTGTTTGGTGTTTATTTCCGGAAAGTGAAAATGTCCACTTTTATTCAGTGACTGTGGAAATCCAGATGGTGGGATAGAAATCTGACCAATAATTTCTTTCTAGCTTTAAAAAAAAAAATCATAAAAAAGCAATAATAATAGCAACAACAACAATAACAACAACAAAATAATAATAATAATAATAATAATAATAATAATAATAATAATAACAACAACAACAAAATAATAATAATAATAATAGAAGCAACAACGTCAACAAAATAATAATAATAATAATAATAATAATAATAAATGCAGACTAAACTGAAAAAAATGTTTGTTTGTTTGTTTATGTATTTATTTATTTATTATTCTTACTATTATTATTATTATTATTATTATTATTATTATTGTTATTATTACTATTATTATGGGGGGAGGGGTTGTTTGTGCACCTGGGCAGCACTCCGGAAAGGAGGAAAGACTCTCAGGCGAGGAAAGAAGAACTGAAATTGTGCAGATAACGAATAACACTAAAGATCACGCGGTTTATTTTTGGTGTGATGTCACCAAAAGCAGGAAACTTTCAGACTTTCAGATCCAGAGCACACATTACGCTGGCACTTGTGTGATTTCGACATTTCAAAGGCTACTCACTTTTATATGCTTTAATCCCATTTGGTGGGGTAAGTAAAAAAAAAAAATCTTTTCGATTAGAAATATGCAAATGTATGCCACAGCCTGGTTGTTGACTAATTTCTGTAACAGCAGCTTTGATCGTAATTCCGGCTGTAAT
>JAKKZJ010000024.1:2191744-2206984 GCA_033441845.1 Pangasius mekongensis | reverse complement strand
ACGCTGTGCTCCGCCTGAGCGAAGCCCTACGGTGTAGAGATGGAAAGTGTGAGTAATTCTTCAGGGGTTCTTGAGGACTGAGTCTGCCACATGTGCATCTGAGCTGCGTGAAGCTCCTGGCTGTTGACAATGTTTGACACTTTTAGGGATGCGGGGTTCATAGTCAGTTTATAGAACAGCTCTGACATAATGTGTGTATGAGGGTTTTTTTTTTTTTTCTGTTTTTATCTTGACATGGAAATTTTAAGGGAACACCTAAAAAAGAACGTAATCAGATCTCCCCCCTTTTCTGGCACGTGCTAAAGGGCTATGCAGTAAAGAAAATGACATTCTTGACACTCCTTTGTGTGTTTTTCTTGCTATTCAAAACTTTGGCATTTCAATTTAGTAGACTTTTATCTAAAGGGACTTTCCTTTCCAAAGCAAATCAGACAGAATCTCATCTGCTGCAGTTGATGGTGAACAATGTCGCTCATTGGAATTCTGACAGTCCTGGGATTTGAACTCAATGAGCTACAAATGCCTTTAAAAAAAAAAAAAAAAAGATCTAATTTCTGACCTGTTTGATTAATGTAAAAAATGTTTTTAAATTTCTAGCTTTTTTAAAGCTTTTTTTTTTTTTTTACTGTATTTACGACATAATTCAAAGTAATTACTTAATATTTTGCTTTATACCACAATGCTGTTGAATTCTCGAATCTGATTGCATTCTCGACCTGATTCTAATACGTTATTGTTTCTATAGTAACACTGTGTGCGTTATTCCGTATGTAATGAACAGCTTGTTTTTTGAGAAATGTTGACTCTTGGATCCTTCCTTGGTACAGTTACACTAATTTGCCTTTTTTTTTGAAACTCTCTTTTAATTTTCAGACTTTCTGGACAAACACCACAATGCTGGTGCCCTGGTCTCTCCAGTGCCACCTGCCAGTGTTAGCATGCATATGGAGCCTGTGCCAAGCCCAATACGAGTATCTGGCTTACCCCCATGGTTACCCCGAGCCCGAGCAGGATCACTTCACCCTTCCGCAGATCCCCAGTGATGTGCCAAGGATCCAGTTACGCTTAGCCGGAGAGAAACGAAAGCACAACGAGGGACGTGTCGAGGTTTATTACGAGGGCCAGTGGGGGACCGTTTGTGATGATGATTTCAACCACCACGCGGCTCAGGTGGTGTGCAGAGAGCTCGGGTACTCCAAGGCCATCTCCTGGTCGCCTTCCGCCAAATACGGGAAAGGAGAAGGTATGCTGTCACAGCTCATGACTAAAAAAATGGCTAACAAAAGGTACTGGGAACTAGGTAGATTTTGAACTATTAGAATTAAATATTGGTGTGGTTGATGTTTGATGTGACTTTAGCTATGCCCTTATTTCACATAGAAATGCTAAACTAGTTACCTACCCCTAACCCTAACCTAGTTAATATTTGTGCACTGCATTTCTCTGGTTTTTCAGGCCGCATCTGGTTTGACAACGTCCGTTGCACAGGGAAGGAGAGCACCCTGGCGCAGTGCGAGTCTAACGGCATCGGTGTGTCCGACTGCAAACACTCAGAAGACGTCGGAGTCGTCTGCAGTGACAAGAGGATCCCAGGAT
Source organism: Pangasius mekongensis (assembly GCA_033441845.1). NCBI lineage: Eukaryota > Metazoa > Chordata > Actinopteri > Siluriformes > Pangasiidae > Pangasius > Pangasius mekongensis. The sequence continues at coordinate 2,205,388 of JAKKZJ010000024.1, read as the reverse complement.
TCAGGTTCCTCAATCCAGTCACCAACTACATAGACGTAAGTGCCCTTTTTTTTGTGTGTGTCTTTGCTTCTCTCAGCTTGGCGGAGACACGTTGTCCTGAGGCAACAATTACTCTGCGTTCCCAGGCTTGTAGGCTTAGCATTAATAGAGCCCAAGCCCATAACTGTTCAGTCACAGCCGAGTTCGCTGACCACCATGAGATAATGACTAAGGCATGTGCACTATATTTTTACACCAGAGCTCATGACTACATGATTAAGTGTATTTTGTAAAGTAGGGCTGTGCAAACTAAAGAATTTCTTTGTTGACCAAAAGGCCAGATTTTCAACAACCCCCCTGAAAATAAGGGTTAATCAGTGTAGCAATGATATGAGATTTCTTTTTATCTGACTTCTGCAATTAGTTGCAGTGACTGTAAATTCCTTTTTTGAAGAGCGAAGCCCGTTTTGGTCCAGGTTTACTCATTAGTGGGAGCCGGATGACACGATTTCATTCTGACTAGTCTGGCATGTCAAAGTTTTAGGCTGTAATTCTGCTATTTAAGCTTTCTAAGACCACATTGTTGTTGTTGAACTGGAAATTGTTTGCTAGAGGAGCTAGCATTGGGTTTTAAATTCTGCAGAACCTACTACCACTGGTATATTCTTACTGATTTGAGAATTAAGAATTGGCCAAAAAGAAATCAGGGACAGTTATTTTTTTTGTTTGTTTGTTTGTTTGTTTTTACACCAAAAGAGGCAGGTACAAATTACAAGTGAAGCATACACACCTTCAGCTGTCTAGACATCTGGCCTTCAGACTTCATCTAGTCAGATTTGCTTCAGCTGCCGGCAACTGAGCCAACGAGAAGAAAAAGAGTAATTTTTTTTCCCATCTGGCAACAGACCACACTTAACAGTGGTTCAGAGGCAGCAAGGTCAGCCATAATGACAGAAATTTTGACCACATGTAAGGAAGAACGGGATTAGCATCGCGTGGAATTAGCGAGATTTAGTGCCAGCATGTTGAGCGACAGAGGATTAATTAGTGATACTCTCATATAGCATTAATGCTACTTCATTAACTACTTCATTAGTTCTTTACAAGTCCTAGAGAAATATAACTGATGAACGTTCACTGCATGTAGTTCGTCGCAGCATTATTTATTACCTAAGGACAGGATGGATATCGTGTTCCAGTGTGAATTCATCCATGCGCTGTGGAAATATTTCCCCGTCCCCGAGTTTAGATCATGTCCAAACCACTAACTCGGGCCATGCATTGTGTTTTGGAGTTTGTGTGAATCTGTTGCGACATTTCTTGCATAACTTTATGCAGTAGTGATGACTGAGCTAGTCTGTGTTTGTGCGAAGAAGGGCTTTGGCAAAGCGCACTTCCTTGCTGGCTAACTGCTAATACACTGTGCTGCACACATGCATAAATCCTCTGGGAAAAGTACAGCTTCAGAGTCATCACTAGATTAAAGCAGAAAAGTGTAACCTATTAAATTTACTGAAAACGTGAAAATAAAATTACAAGAACGAGTAACTAAGGAAAAAGACGTATTAAGTTACTGATGGTAAACTAAAGCCGTTTTCACCAAGGAATGTCGGAAGAACGTTAGCTAAGGCTAAATAACAACAGTTTTATTGCTAATTTCTCAAATGATAGTTCGCATGAAAATAACTCTGATACAAACAGCTGAAAGTGTACATAGCAGCAGATAGCTTACAGTGATGGGTATTAGGTCTCATTCTTGCTGTAACGTCTGTTTAGATTTGTTACGAAATGTAGATTTGATGCCAAAAATTCACCTTTTATTGACTTTATCTAACTTAACCATAAAGCACAGACTATATCCATTGAAACCTTGTTAGAAAGTGCAATATGGAAGTCATAGTGTATACACTGTTTATACAATCTGCCCACTTCCTTCTTGGCTTCTCATTCATTGTTTACCTCTAGTTTACACAGCCAGGAACTGAAAATACCAAATACATCATAAAACATTGATCCCATTTTTATCCCATCCTGGAAGAAACCCTCACACCTCAGAGAACTCATTAGCCTTATTATAGATAAAGTTTATTTAAAACAAATCCCGGTTTTATCCGTGGCTCAGAGACAGTGTTATCTCAGCAGGAGAATCACTGCAGATCCTGTTGTTCTGTTCCAAACAATGACTCATATGTTCCCAAACTCCCCCGCGTAACCCTGAGTCGCATTTAATGAACTGGCCCAGAGTAACGCTGGATCAGATTTTCACTTTTTAAATCGCTCTGGATGTGAGTGTGTGAGTGAAACCGTCTGATCCTGGATCAGTGTGGTACACAGAGGGTTGATTTTAAAAACAAAAAATGCCCTGGAGCTGCCCTAGGAATTCACAGCTGTGTATTTGTCAGGCTTTGCACAGCAGTGGTCTTCCACACTGCTCTTTTAAACTTCACAGCAGACGTGAGGCCAAATGAACTAACCTGGATTCAGGTTAAGCCAGATCTTTGACGCTGTCTTGGTGTGCGTTTCCATCTTGGACTCTGTGTCTGCTGAACGTTTCTGATGGTAAACGGTTTGCAGTGATGCATGACCAGGAAATGAGGAGCACTTTACAGGAACAATCCACCCTAAATGACTTGCTTTATAATTAACATGTGGTTTTCTCTGGCATCCAAGATTTTAGTTTGTAATGAAATTCGGACACTTTTTTTCATCGACATGTTGGTCTATTTTCCCTTTGGCTAATGGTTTCCTACGTTGCAGCGGTGCAGTGGCAAAGAGAAAGATGCAGCGGCACTTTAATCTTTGAGTCCATCCAGCTCTCTCACCTTGTCTGCTTAAACATTCCGCTCAAACAGACGCTAATACCGCCGCCTAACCGAACTGACTGCAGTCAGCAAACTCCACAATCTTTCTTTTAATCTTTCCAAGGTTAAAGGTCACGCTTATGCCCTTGGGCTTTGAGGCAATACATTACAATGACATCCCAAATGGAGATTAACTGCCTGTAGGAGTCTATATGTCACGTGTTCCTCAAGTATCATGACATCATTCTCTCTCTAGCTTTCTCTTCCCAACCCCCTCTCTCTCATAAAAAAAAAAACACATGTGCAAATTCTTGAGCTTGCCCTAATGAAGCCTTAAATACAACCTCTAAAATGTGAGACCACATGTGACTCCTGTTTTATTCTCTTTTAACTCTTTTTTTTTTTGTACTAACTTTGAAACTGCTCTTCTGAAACTATCTATTAGCAGAAAGTGATAATCGTCAATGAGTGTTTCTGGTGGCGCCAAAATTTAAGATCATGTGAGCCAACAGAATGTTACCACTTAAGCAGCTCTGTTTGTTTTAAGTAGAAGGATATCAGCTGTTAGGAGCAAGTCTGCTAGCGTTGTAAAAACATGTTAATGCTTGCTGTAACATCTCTGTAAATTTGAGAAGACCTTTTGCAAGCAGAGACTTGGAGGACGAGTGGTCAAGTTTTTTTTTTTTTTTTTTTTGACATAGTTAGCCAGATGAGGTTCAAGGCCATTTTGCCTGTTTCCAGTGGAGTCCTCAGAATCTCCTAGAAATTCTGAGTATCACTCATGAGTATTCGATTGGTACCACATGTTGGGGGCCCAAGGGCAGACTTTATTCAGAATTAGCACTCGAGGACGATCGAGACCAGAGTGTTTGCAACCACACCATATTACTAAACACCATTGCTATGGTCACTTCAAAATCTCTATTCCTCAAGATGTGCCCCAGCTCATTCTTTACGCTAGGGCATGGGAAACATGATATATTGAGATAACTTCATTCAGCTGTTTAGAAATGACATGCCTTTCACTGTATCACACACTCGAAACAGTCCAGACGTGACAGATGAGATAAACGGTCAAACGGTCCAATGTGGCATCTAAACCTTATGCAGGCTCTCATTTCAGCTAAAACATTTCACTCAGCATTTTTGTAAATTAGCTTGATTATCAAGTGTTAAATATCTTTATTCTAGAAACCTTAGAAGCTCCACTCTCAAAGAAAATGGTGCCCTAAGGGTTCTTAGCATGTTTCTTTGGATTGTTCTAGCTTTCTAAAGAGTTCCTACCTGGAAGCTTTTCTGTAATAGAAACGCTCTGTTGTACCTAAAACCTTCATGGGTTCCCCCCAATATGACAATTACAAATTTGTTAAAATTTGAAGAAAGGTTAAGGCAAGGGGTGTAGTTAAGGAAAGAGTTACTAATTAAAGGCTAGGGTTAGTAATTCTTCCTCCAACTGGTGTTAGAAAAAGTCGACTTTTTATACCCCTAGAACCTGACAACAAGTCAAACGACCTTTTGAGCAGTTGTTAGCGACTGTTATGCACTTGACGTGACTCTCCAGCTTTCTGCTGTTTAGAAGATCTGAGAGAGCAGGTTCGGCTACTCACCACTAGTGTGTAAAGCCTGACTGAGTTGCTTGAGCCTACGTTCCCAACAACCAATCACTGATCACCATTGCTCCCAATGACCAATCACTGATCACCATTGCTCCCACTGACCAATCACTGATCACCATTGCTCCCACCGACCAATCACTGATCACCATTGCTCCCACCGACCAATTACTGATCACCATTGCTCCCAGTGACCAATTACTGATCACCATTGCTCCCACTGACCAATTACTGATCACCATTGCTCCCAGTGACCAATTACTGATCACCATTGCTCCCAATGACCAATCACTGATCACCATTGCTCCCAATGACCAATCACTGATCACCATTGCTCCCACCGACCAATCACTGATCACCATTGTTTGTCCCACTATGTGTGTATACACTGTGTATACACTGTGTGTGTATGTGTGTGTGTGTGTGTGTGTGTGTGTGTTTGTAGTAATTTTATGTTTCTTCTGTATTCCTTGAAAAGTGTTGGCAATACCACTGTGCACCAGTCTCTCTCCTAGCTTCTCTTATGACTTTGCTTCAAGATGTTATGAAATTCCACCCAATTCTTACAAACTTTGCTGGAGATCATGTTGCTTTTTAGGAACACAAAGTATGAGAAGTGCAGAATGAGAACCAGACACCCTCCACTCTTGCTGTCTCTGTTTTTTTGTCTGTCTGTCTGTCTGTCTGTCTCTCTCTCTCTCTCTCTCTCTCTCTCTCTAGACTGGACATACACATGCGTTCCATCAGACTCTTCTTCTTTTTTTTTTTTTTTACTCTCTCGTTCCTCCACTGTTTTTTTAGCGTGCCGAGGAACAGGTTCACCGCTTGTGCCTCTGTCTCCTTCTCCAGTTCGATGAGCCTAAGGGGGCTTTATTTCTTTCGGAAAGAAAAAAAAAAGACAGACATGTTCTTACAAATCGACCTTCCAGCTCGTGAAAAAAAAACCCAGACACACACATACACACACATCTGCATTTGCGGAAACAAGCCACATGTGTTTAGGAAATTTACTAAAGCTTTTTTCCTGGTAATAGGTTGTAACTGGCGCTACCTCCTTGTATCTGATCTCACATGTTGTTTTAACATGAGCTTGAAAACGACAGGAAGTCGAGCAGCAAATAGCATCTGATGTGTGTGTGTGTGTGTTTGTGTTAAGAGCCTATTGAGACAAGCCACATTTCAGCAATTTCTCCCATTTTTTTTTAAACCTCAGAAATCACAAACAGTGTTACATGAGAACTGTGTGTGGCTTTTTCTTGTTTTGGAAAGTTTCGATGGTCTGCATGCTTAAATTTAAATCATTCCACATAACCACGGTCGCTCTATTACACAGACACCCTATTACTAACTTACATTTTGACCGCATTTACCTCTTGCCTTAACGTGCAGTCTTTATCTGAATATCAGTATCTGGATAATGAATGGTCCGATCTTGCCCACATTTCTCGGTATTCACGTGCGTCCTCATCGTCTGCATTCTATACGCATTGATCTCTCTCACCTCATGTTAATAATATGCTGGGAAGAGTGCGGAAAGCTGTAAACATGGCAAAAGTAGGAGTCTGTTGTTGTTCCTGTGGACGTGAGATTTCGCCTCACTGGAAACGCACTGTATGCATTGCCTGAGATCTGGTACAGTGTTTGACATCTGGAGCCTCTCTACCTGATCCACACACAGTCTAATCAAGGGGTAGACAAATCAAAAATCCATTGGATTGGATCCACTCACCCATGCTGTCCAGTCCCATGTTTTTTAGTTGCCTTGAAAACATAACTGACTAGACTTAAAAGCAATTAATCATTGAAAACATTTCTACCGTACAGTTTCTCGATATGTATAATGATTTGATATGTAGGTTTGCTAACAAGACGCCAACAAAACAGCAGCGTCGATACTTTTATTTTACAAAAAGGAATTTGTATCCGTTTTCCAATTTTAAAGATTCAGGACCATGTTCGAATCAGCTGCTTCTGCTATACCTCAGTGTTGAAAAGTATATTGTGATCTGACGTTTCACGATATCGATAATACATGGTCAGATTTCTCAGCCCTAGGTAACACACTTTAAAGTGAAATGCACTGCATATTGCTAGCATGGTGGATATGGTTGTTTCTATTTTTCTATGTTTGTGCTTTCAAAGATGGACAGACTGACAGACAGATAGATAGATAGATAGATAGATAGATAGATAGCATATTACAAATCAACCAGTATTTGACCAAATATGGAAGCTAATACCCACTAGTTGCATTGCTTCATGCACTGGTTTTACTAAAAACAGCACTGTGAGGAAGACGTGCGCTCGGCTAAAACAGATCCTATATTTTACCCTTTGGTTACTGACCACAGAGTCATGTTTAGATTTTTTTTTTTTTTTAGAAGACTTGCTCCTGTTTGCTGATGTGCCAGACAAAAATACAGCTGTGTCTGAAATTTGGAATGAGAGGCCTTGCAAAATGACTTTGAGGTGTCTTACTTCAGATAGATAGTATTTTAATCTTGGTTAAAAAAAAAAAAAAGCTGATTGTCATCTGTTGATTGAAAAAGCAATTTTGGGCTATGTTTGTGAACTAACTTTTCTAGAAGTCTCTTTAATACTATCACAAACATCTAGTTCCACATGGCATTTCTCACCCACTGGATGCTATAGTGGATCGTACTGTATGCTAATCAATCTCAGATGTTCCTGAGGAGTCTGGGAGTATTATGGCCTTCAAGAAGCATGTTTCCAAGAGTTAACCAAAATGTATAAATGGCTCTTTTAATGCTTAACTGCAGTCTTAACGCTGTAATTGTGTAACCACCCGAAGTACCGTTTGACCACAGATGTCCATGGACGTTGGTTATTGGATCTGCCTAGCTTACGTTTACATTAACTTGCATATGAGTATATATGGGTCCATATTAAGCCATTTGTATAGAATTAATATAAAACCATAATGATTGTCTTTGCTGAATCCTCAATAGATTTATCAAAGTTTTTCACTCTGGCCACATCTGGAAAAAATATCTTTTTTTTTTTAAATGTCTTTGTATTCACTTTTAAATATTTATATAATATCATAATGCCAAAAAAAAAAGTGAATATTCAAGTTATAATGCAGTTTCTTATAAGTGCTATTAGAATTGTAAGCCATGACTCATGTATGATCCCGATATTAGAATCCCTGCATTCTGTGTAAGGAACAAAACACTTCAGGTCATCCTGCTGTGACTGTTACGGAGTGCTAACACTGGAGACTCCTTCCATAAATGTTCGATAAACATCTCCATACAGAAAACCTCACCATATCAATGACGATGATACAGCTTTCTTTGTTAAATAACAACATGTTCTTAATTTGTTTATTATCAGGCTTGAATTACGTGGGGCGTCCACCATACAAGTCCCCGAGTAAGATGTTACTATGGAAACGATAATACCTTCGAATGAGTGCATTAATTTAAACCTTTGATTTGCAGCTGTTATAGACGATGAATCAACATCTTCTGAATGATCAGAGTCAAGTACTCAGCATCACTGTGGCATAACGTATTAATGTGTCATGTGGTAAACCAGAGTTAATAAGCAGAAAGGATGCTCTCGCAGCCCGGTTTCCTTACAGCTTCGGATTTCAGATTATTTTGCTTTCCGTTTGCTGCCTCACACAGTAGAGTGTGACATGTTCATTTCAGCTGCTGTGGTAAGGAAAAACTTCGCTAAGCTTCAGGATAGCCATTATACTTGTTCCAGATGGGCGTGTAGGTGGTGTGTGTGTGTCTGTGTGTGTGTGTGTGTGTGTGTGGGGAGGTCAAGCTGTGGGAGGCTTAAGGCCTTTTTTCTGATGAGCACAGCCAATTGTGGAGTCCCCAAACTTCTCAAACATAGCCATAGACAAAGGAATGCAAATAAACTCACTGACCTTCTCACACCAACGTGTGGTTAACATCGTTGCACAGAAAGTTATTTTCCATTCTTTCAATTCTATTAGTTTCCATTCCATTCTAGTCATGTTAGCATTGCTTCCCACCAGTAGGTTTACTGTGTAAGATGCTGTTTTGGTAACAACGTATCATACAAGTAGATGTTTTCTTTATTGTGTAGTGTGGGTTTGGTCATCATACTGCACTTTGTCTCATGACATAGGGACTCAATGTATCACACCTAGCATCATAGGCTATGTTAGTATTGATGGATCTGGGTTGAGTACATGGGAATCCGAGCAGAATCAGAGGCCAGATTTTCCCCCAAAAAATGAACTACAAAAAAGAACTACATGGTATTGTAAAGAGGAGTTTAAAAACAACAGCATAAATGACACTCTATTTACATTGCAGCATATTTCAGCTTAATGAGCTGTAAAATTAGTGTTCGCCTCCAGACCTTTCCTCCTCCACTCCATTTTCTATCAACTCACATTCCTGATGTGCATTGCTATGAAATGTAAGCTGCAAAATGGCTCATGTTGTTGGCGTTGTCTCAGATGGGAGGAATGCTGCGACCAGTGGCTTATTTCAACATAATGAATCATAAAATTCTGCAATAAACTGGCAGTAACAGGAGTTTTCTTGCTGTAATGCACAGCACTGACGTTAAGTGGGGAACGTTTCCGTGCCAGGAACAATTCCGTAGGAAAAATGAAACTATCTTCACTGATAAATGAATTTCTCTGAAGTATTTAAAGTTAATGTGGCCAACAATTAAGGTCGGTGGGTGCCTGTTTGCATGATTGTAAATGCATATGTCTACTGTCCAGGATTATCTATAATTTTATTGTTTGGCAATTTTAGCAGTTTCTCTTTCTCCTTTCAGCATTTGACCATCCAGGTGGAGGATGTACGCATCAAGCCGATTCTGTCCTCCAGCAGGAAGCGAATCCCTGTAACCGAGGGCCACGTGGAGGTCAAAGACGACGGCAAATGGAAGCAGATTTGCAATGAGGAGTGGAGTCCCATGAACAGCAGGGTGATCTGCGGCATGTTTGGCTTCCCTGCTGAGAAGAAATACAACACACGCGTCTACAAGTCAGTGTGCGCTGCATTTTCTAAAGATTTCAGTACTATTTTCAAATATTCCTAACCCAGCAGATCAGGCAGTGCTTTTGAAGAGACATTCCACAATCTCTCCATCATAATTCCACAATCTCTCCATCATAGTTCCACAATCTCTCCATCACTATTCCATAATTTCTCCATCACAATTCCACAATCTCTGCATCATTATTCCACATGCCCTCCATCACCATTCCACAATTTGTATCATCAATCCACGATCTCTCCAAACACCATTCGACAATCTCTCTATCACCATTCCACAGTGTTTCCACCACATTCCACAATCTTTACAGTCATTCTACAACATTCCCGTCATCATTCCACAATGTCTCCATCACACACAAGATATTCATCATTCCACAATCTTTCAATTTCCAGGTTTTTTCAATACTGGCTAATTGATGTTGGCCACCAAAATGATATTCATTGTACATAATTTAGCTAGATGCATTAATAGTAAACAAATTTATTCATTGACTCCACTGTAAAGCACGAGTCAAACAGAAGACTCTTTCATAATGGCAAAAAACACAAGCCGCTTTTCCATTCAGTCATTTGGAAAATACTGGCCATGTCTTAACCGCATGCACAAATCGCTGAAGTCCTCATGCACCTTAGCAGGAAGGATCGTCTCTGATGAGTCGTTTTAGTTTGCCCAGCTCAGTTTGAAGAAAAGCCATGAATCTTTGGACGTCATCCCTGCTTAGAACAATTCTTTGTAATTTATTGTAACTTGGAAAAGAATTATAAAGGGCTGTTTCTGGTACATTCCATGATGCATGGCTGCCCAATGTCTCATAAATCCCTTTTCATTCAAGACCATGTGGAAACCTGTTTGAAAACATCTCGCCAGTAAATAATCACACATTTAAGATAATGGGGGATCAGATGCTTAGTATTAGCATTCATTTTCAATGAGAATTCTTTGAAGGTTTCTTGCTAAAATATTAAACGTTCTTAAAGGGTCTTTTTTTTTGGTCGCTGCAGGTTGTGTTTTGTGAACTGAATTATTTTTTCATCTGTGGTCTTAATCACAGAAGCAACTTGTTCTGCCAGTATTTTAGTGTGTGTACGTAAGTCAATGTCCCCGTTGAGTTTGTTTTTAACACAGACGGCTTTGGATGGAGTCCAGCGCAGGACATTCCTGTGCTTAGGGGCTAAACGAGAAACGAATGTGGCCTGAGTCGCGCCTCCCGCAACACCTCAACACATGAGACAGAGTGTTCTCTTGTTAAACGCTCACGTTTGGAGGAACGCTTGGTTTCAGTGGATCACAAAACGGCTAAACATTAACGCACTTTCCGAAACCTAACGCACTTTGAGATCTGCTTTTGCATCATAATATTTTGGCATGTGCATGTGGTTTAAAAGCATTTGCATGGAGGAATGTGGTGGCATGGCTGACATTTCAGATTCCTGGCATTTTGTTTTTGTGTTTTTATTTGCACAGGTAGCTGCATCTGGATCTAATAGAATAGGGAAAAAAAAACAAGAATCAGTGCACTTCAGCGAGTCAGTGACAATGAAAGAAGAAATGTTTGTTTGAAGGTTTGGCATGGTTGAGATTGCATAAGAAGAATAGTTGCTTCTGTCTGGCTACGATGGGCCAGAATAAATGACTGGAAAAAAATCTGTGCACATCTGTGAAGATTTAGACAATTTTTGTTTTCCATAACTGGAATTATGGTTGATATTGGAGATTGTACAGCTTCCTGAATCAGTATTTTTATCACATCTTTATTGAGGAGGAACTCTTGGCTGTGTCTGGCATCCTGGAGCAGAAAAAGAACCAAAACTCAATGCAATTCTTTGGAGAAAAAGAAAAACTTTTACAGAAGTAAAACATGCATTCCTGCTCCCTGATGAGATACCGGAGCCTGACCCTGACACACTTCTACTCCTGTGTCTCCTCTCAGCCTCCGGATTGGCCTGATCCATCCTGATTTTTTACTTTTGCTGTTGTGGATGGTCCCACAAGGACACCCTAAAGATTACACCACTTCCCAAAACCAGTTCATTGCTTCAGTGGATAGTCTCACCTTGATATTGTAGATTTGTACTTCAAAACTGCTGGTGGAATTATAAAGACTATCCTGTGCTCATCTCAGGACTCCTATTTACAACCAGTTCATACTAGTCATCTTTTCAACACACACAGTTCTGATATCCTCAGTGGGGATCTAAATGTACATCTGGATTTCTGTAAAGCTGCTTGTGACCATCTATTAGTAAAAGTGCCCTGCGCCTAATACTGAATTGAGCTGACATGAAGTTGAAGTCTTCTTGGAATCTGCACCTCATCATCATATTTTAGTTAGTAATTCCATGCCGTTTAGCAAAAACAGACTTTGTTTTCATGCATCTGGATCCAACAGACCAGAAAAATAACCAGAGGCATGAGACTCGCACATACAGGTCTGCGTGGTATTCTGGCACTGCCCAAGTTCCTATCATCCCCCAAACATATAAGAATGATTCATCTGAAGTCAATTATCTGAACTGGAAGACAACGGCAGTTTATTATTCAGCATGGCTGGATTGTTCCATATGAGAGACTATATCTATTCTCTGATCTGAGACTGTTCTCTGTTCTCCAAACTCCAATTCAGCTGGTCTGTGGTTTCTAGTGAAATGGGGATATGTCAGATTTTTGTAAAAATTATGATGATGATTTGATTTTCTCTCTCCAGGATGTTTGCGCGCAGGAAGACGCACTCGTACTGGGATTACTCGGTGAACTGCACAGGAAACGAAGCCCACCTCTCGAGCTGTAACCTGGGACGTTCGCTTTCGTCCAACAACACATGTGCTAAGGGCATCCCCGTGGTGGTGAGCTGCGTGCCAGGCAGAGCCTTCGCTCCAACCCCCTTATCTGGCTACAGGAAAGCCTTCAGACATGAGGTGGGTTTCAGAGCTCTTCATATGTACAGTTCAGTTTCAGGATTTCAGTTTAAGTCTCCACTAATTTGAAGTGTATGGATTTGGAATTTGCGTTTATGAAAAACTGAGCTTGAGTCTCCGAATATTCAAAGGTGCACCTAAGGATTGTGCATTGAACGAAAATGAAGAGAGGTGTTGTTGTTGGTGGCATTGCGAGTGTGTTTCATGTATTTCCATGACTGTGTTTGACTGATGTGTTTCTTATTTTTACACTGTGGTTCATTTCCCACACAGTGGCTTTTTATGGTAATTCAATTAAACTAGCAATTTATTCAGATGGAAATGTACCTGTCGGTAAAATGCATATGAACATGATCCAACACACACACACACACACACACACACACACACACACACACACGCACACACAAGGAGATTGCTAATGATTTCAGCTTCAAAAACCTGAGTTATTAATAAAGGATTGTGTTTTCTGGTTACTTTTAAGAACTTTATTCATAATTTAAAAAAAAGTTTAAAACGTAAAAAGCACATATTTTGCTCGTGAGTTAGTGATATTTGGAAAGTTCAGATATAAGCTATTGGATTCTACAGTCTAGCCCTGAACCTAAGTACTGCTCATGAGCATTATGTCTAGGAACAAAGAAGAGCTAAATCATTTAACATGAGACATTTTACCTTTCGCTGTCCTCTACAGCTTCCTCAAAACGGACCAACTTTCTCCCTAATCAAAGGCTTTTCACTCAGAACACAGCGCCGGCATTGCAGTACCGTCAGTGTATCATTTACATGTATTTTAAGATGGACATTCATTTCAACTCCATACATGAAGGCTCCGTTCCCAACCCTGCAATTTCGGAGGAACCTCTATGATTACGCCGACATTAATATAAGGGATGGTGTTCAATCACTCTCAAATTTTGCTCACGCAGGATTTTTCCCAAAAGGATGATTTCACTGACCAGACCGTGTGCTTCCAGATGTCAGGACGGCAGCCTGTCACGTTCCTACTGACCCATCTCTTTAGATTTTACACCAATACAGCTAGTTCAATCTGTTAGATTACAGCAGATATATATCTTAAACTTACGAAACTTCTCTTATGAGAGAAGCTTTTGGTGCTCCATTCCCAATAATATTAGATATACTGGTGATCATTTAGATGAAGATAAGATTATATAAGTTAACTTATGAGTTAAGTTCAGGCTATAAACTCTATAGACCTAGCCTGGGTTAAAGGTAACCAGTGGACAAGTATTTCATTCTGTATTTCAGCAGCCGTTGGTGCGTCTGAAAGGAGGCGCGGTGGTTGGTGAG
>JAKKZJ010000024.1:2158692-2191644 GCA_033441845.1 Pangasius mekongensis | reverse complement strand
TAACCAGTGGACAAGTATTTCATTCTGTATTTCAGCAGCCGTTGGTGCGTCTGAAAGGAGGCGCGGTGGTTGGTGAGGGACGGGTGGAGGTGCTGAAAAATGGCGAGTGGGGCACCATTTGTGACGATCGCTGGAACCTTGTGGCTGCCACCGTGGTGTGTCGAGAGCTCGGCTTTGGAACCGCCAAGGAAGCGTTGTCTGGAGGTCAACTGGGTCAAGGTTGGCAACGATGATCTGCTTTAATTAGACCCATTTTCCTGTTACTACTAACACTTGATAAAGCACAGCGCTGTTAAATTCTCAACTCTGATTGGTCAGAAAGTGTTGAGTAATTTTCTATAACAGCAGCTCAGACAGTAGTCTGAGTTTACAACTTTAGTCTTTAGTAACAACTTGTATAAAGGCTAATAACCAATAGATTAAACAGTGTGTTGTCTTTCAACAAAGAAAGTGTATAGCCATATGTCTTAAGGGGACGTTTATTTAACATTAAGGAGCGGATTTTTTTTTAACATGGAGGAATGGAAGGAGTCTCCAGTGTCAGTGCTTTGTAACAGACGGTGTAACACACAGTGCTTTGTAAAGCTGTAACTTTAAGACAGAGCTTTAAAGTAACATGTCAACCTTCATTTTTTTTTCTCTTATTAACTTAAATAGGAGAAAAAATGAGAGGCTGGTGAGGGAACAAGGAAATGTTTCTAAGTACTATGATACACGAGATAACAGGAAATAACTTTCATTAGAGAAGAATGATCTTGTTTGAGAAGTGGATTTCGGTTTTAGTTTTTTATGACTGAATTATTCTTCATTATCCAACTAAACAGCAAGTGTGTGTATGTTACAGGAATGGGCTCGGTCCACATGAATGAGGTGCAGTGCTCCGGATTTGAGAAATCTGTCACCGAATGTGTCTTTAACATGGATAAAGACTCGGAGGGATGCAGCCATGAGGAGGATGCTGGAGTCCGCTGCAACGTTCCTGCTATGGGCTTCCAGCAGCGTGTGAGCACCTTAAGTACATCTACACATACAGTCTTGTTTAAAATGGAGCTGCCTACACCTATCTCTGTACCATTTCTGGAAATCTTCCCACCTACACTTGTCATCATCCTGACTGCTTTCAGCCAATAAGAACACGCTGTTTTGGATGTACATTCAGAGTAATTAAGAAATACACTTTGTTCCCACGCAGCTGCGTCTGAGCGGAGGCCGTAACCCATTCGAAGGCCGCGTGGAGGTGTTGATGGACAGAAACGGCTCTCTGGTGTGGGGCACGGTGTGTGGAGACGGCTGGAGCACCATGGAGGCCATGGTAGTGTGCAGGCAACTCGGCCTCGGCTTTGCCAGCCACGCCTTCCAGGTACGATTAACCTCACAGTCAGGAATCCCATCACAAGTCAGCGAGGACCTTCTCTATTTCAGAACAAAGCAACAGTTTTATTTCATGCTTTCACGTTGCGATTGGGAGGTCGGTTTTGTTCGGCACGGCGCTGTAAGGAATGTGACAGGAAAGCCTTGAAAAAGGAAAGTATATTTGTTAATAAGAAAAATTGTTTGTTAAAAATGAAAAGCCTACTTAATCATAATGATGCAAACCAGCTCCAATTGTTTCAAGCGCATGAAGGATCAGGAATAATTTACTATATTATTAAGATTATATCATCTTAATAGTGTAGAATAAGCGGTTTTCTGGTGGGGATCAACCAATTGTCAAGGACAAGGCCAAAACTGTCAGATATTCCTATCCTTGTGGGAATGTTTGGCATAAAAATTACCCCCACACTCACACATGCAGGACACAAACATATTTGTTCCCTTTAATCGTTTTTATTTAAAAGCCACATTTCATTTGTGACAGTTATGGCCATCTTGTGCTTAGTGTTGGCAGTGGGATCCATCCCTCACTTTCTACATCTTGAGCACATCTACACAGAAAACAAGTTCAAAGTGACCTGCAGCTAATTATCTGTGTATTTCTGTGTATCTCCATATGTGATTAATTACCTAATTCATTAAGATGCATTTAAAGCAGAGACAGTTAAAGCTGATTCGATACGGTTCAATGCAATGGAGTATAATAGCTAAGCTCTGAGCATTCAGAGGCCGCGCCTCTTTCACTGGGACTGTAAACTTCAGGGAAAAGTTATCCCCGTAATTTTGATACAGTCCAAAGAACAGACTGAGCTTTTTTTTTTTTTTTTTTTTAGAAATTGTAATAAGGACATATTCTGTAACAAAATATATTCATGTTAAAAATTCTATCATGCCTCATCAGCAGTGCATGTCGACCAGTGATGTTTCTAACATGTAAAACAGACACATGGCTCCCTCTAGTGGTTCAGTTACACATGTGTAAAAAGAAAAAGTCAATTTTTGTGCTCCATCGAATATCCCACAGGTTGTTCTTTATACTCTCATTATACTTCATTTTATTTTATTTTATTAAACATGTGGCATTTACATTTTTTTAATCACAAGGTTCGCATCAGTGAGCATACGGTGTGTGTATCTGGTCATGTGACTGTGGCCAAGAATTTCTATAGATACAGTATAGAATTATTGGTAAATTAAATAAAATAAAGTTTATTAAATACTCAAACTGAAATACTCAAACCAGCCCAACATCCACGCCATGCCAAAGAGAACACACACACACACACACACACACACACATATATATATATATATATATATATATATATATATATATATATATATAAAAAGTATGCAACAAAGTTGATACAAAAAAAATCAATCCTCAGTCCTAAGAGCCTTAAGACAATAACTACATATTTCCCTTCATTTGTTAAAAAAACTAAATTTGATAAATGATAAGAGGATTGGGTGAAAGCTTTTACTCACGCCCCCTAGAGATGCCGAAGCGAACATATCTTGTTGGTGCATGTTGCCTGTTTAAGGGCTATAAATACACTGAATACTGTGTATATAAAATTAGCTTCTAAATATAAATTAAATACGACTCTGTTAAATATAATGGGAAAAAATGAAAATAAAATTGTATATCTATGAAAGTGAATATATTCCGATGTATTTTTGAATATTTTTATGTATATTTTTGTATTCGGTAAAAATAATATCATCATTATCACAATATGACATCAGAATAAAAAGCAAATGACTCACGTGTGTGTGTGTGTGTGTGTGTGTGTGTGTGTGTGTGTGTGTGTAGGAGACGTGGCACTGGCCCGGGGTGGTGAGTGCTGACGGTGTCGTGATGAGCGGCGTGCGCTGTGCCGGTACTGAGATGTCTCTGTCTCACTGTCTGCATCACGGAGAGCACGTGAACTGCCCCAGAGGAGGAGCGCGCTACTCTGCCGGGGTCTCCTGCTCTGAGAGTAAGATCATCACTCATAATAACTTGCATATCCCATAATTTCATTAAAAAAATGAATGCATGTTTTCTGTTTTTTTTTTTTTTTTTTAAATGACTTTCCCCCTGCACTTCTCGCTGCAGCTGCGCCGGACCTGGTGCTGAACCCGGAGGTGGTGGAGCAGACCACGTACATAGAGGACCGGCCCATGTTCATGCTGCAGTGTGCGTATGAGGAGAACTGCCTGGCCTCCACGTCCAGCTCGACTCCGGCCAACTCATACCGACGCCTGCTGCGCTTCTCCTCCCAGATCCACAACAACGGCCAGTCCGACTTCAAGCCCAAAGCCAGCAGAGAAACCTGGGTCTGGCACGACTGTCACAGGTCAGCCAAACATGTCACGCAGCACGGTCCTTAAGTCTGCGTCCAGTTTTTATTCCACCAGTTACCAGGAAATAATACAAAGTCAAAATTCTGATCTGTGGAAATACACTGGTTAGAATTGAAACTTTTAAATATTTTTACTGAAGTAAATTTAGCAAAAATATAAACTCTTTCCCCCCCATTTTCTCCCCAGTTTGATCTTGCTAGTTCCCGCCCACCAGCCAGCTACTAACCTAACACATGATTCCTCCGAGACACGTGAAAGCTAGCCAACCACATCCTTTCACACTGCTGCTCATGCTGCCTCACAGGGCAGCGTAACACACTCAGAAGAAAGTCCGATCTGCCCGTTTCCAACTACGTGAACTCGTAGATCCCCACGTTTGGCTAAGTCTCACTGTGATTGACAAGAGAGAGAGCGCATACGCCCCTCCCACCCAGATAGCACAGCCAATTTTGCTCTCTTGACTCCCAGCTATGGATGGCTGTGGCATTGCTGGGATTAGTTGTCCTTAGTTAGCTTTACATCACAGCACTTCCGATCTCCTAACTGCCATGGATCATTTGCATGGATCAGTTTTAAAATTCATATTTATTCAGACAAATGATTGTTTTAGCCCATTTTAGCCCTTCAGAATAACAAGGCGAAGTATAAAAATTAATTATGTTACTGGCGTACAATCCTGTGCACACACAGCTTGCCCTCAGGATAATCCCTAACCATGGGAATGTGCTTTGGGACTTTATTTATCGGTATAGTTTAGAAGATATCTTGAATATTATATAAACTTATTTTAAAACTATACTGTAGATTATAATTTGATTGGTCCCCATTTTTCAGACATTACCACAGCATGGAGGTCTTCACTTATTATGATCTGCTCAGCTTAAACGGCTCCAAAGTAGCAGAAGGACACAAAGCCAGCTTCTGTCTCGAGGACTCGGAGTGTGATGAAGGTTTGTGTACGGCTGGTCTATAATGTCAAACAGTGTTAGTGTTGCTGATCGCTTCATTAAGCTGTGTTGGCAGAATGGAGAGGACATGTATGTGGCTTGTTGAGGCTGTGTTAACTCTTATCTTGTAACCAGGCATTGAAAAGAAATACGAATGTGCCAACTTTGGTGAGCAGGGCATCACAGTGGGGTGCTGGGACACTTACAGACATGATATCGACTGCCAGTGGGTGGACATCACCGACGTCAAGCCTGGGGATTATATGTTCCAGGTGAGCAGAGTTTCACATTGGCTGCATCATGTATTATCTGAATATCTTAGTTTTGTTTTTAAGTCAATAATCGTATGCAGCATTTTACCGTAAGGGAAAATGTCATATGTCATTTCTAGTAGCATTCTTGCCGACTTGTTATAGTTATAGTTCTTACGGTAGGCATGCTACTCCAGAATTTACGGTAGTTTCTTCGATGTTATAGGGAAGGCATACTACTGTTGTTGTTGTTGTTTGTTTTTTAAAGCTACTTGCAAAATAAATCACAGAGTTTTAAAATGTAACATTTTTATACACTAAATTCTGTAATCTAAACTAGGTTACATACATGCTATATATGCGGTGTAGTATGAAGCAACAGTTCTCGCAGGGTGGGACTGAAACTTGACTAAGAATTTGACAGATATTTAAATTTAGTTTTAAAAAATGTCAGCAGAATAAAAGGACTAAGAAGTGAGTGATTGAAGTAAATGAGAATGCACCAATAGAGAACACACAGCTGTTTTTATGTTTCTCTTGAATGTTACGAATTATAACTATAATGTGTCAGCAGTTGATTCTTAATGGGAACAAGTTTTTGTTTTTGTCTTTTTTTTTTTTTTGGCTTAGAATTGAGATCATGGTTCAATATGAATATTTATAAAAACCTTTTTTACAGTAGCACAATTTTCCTATTGGATGTTTGTGAATGACCTAATAATATTGGCACATTTGTGATTGGCGCAATCGCCTAAATCCTGAGCAAATCTAACTGCTGTTTAATATAAAACTTTGATCATATTAAGGAACCAATCCTCCCAAAGTTAAAAGGAAACCACTAATATTAACACTAGGTCAAATTATTGTGTCGTGGTGCTGCTTGTTTGTAAAATCCACTCACAGCTTCAACTCCAATGGTGTTTTTTTTCCCCCCTTTTTTTTATTCTGTAGACTGGCCGTGCATCAGGTGAATGTGTGAGGTCATGAGGTACAAGGTGTATGCTCATAGGTCACGGTGAATAAGGGAGAATGGTGGTGCTCTTTTTTACGTAATGGTTCCCAGAATAAAAATGCCGCAGAAATGAATCGAATTGCACTGACAAATGAATCAAAGTCGACTTTTCGGGCTGTCCTTTTTAAGCGTTTTCAGATTTTTCTCAAATGTTGGATAAATTTGAAGGAAAAATTACATGCCTCTTACTCAGAGAAAGCAATCCCATAATTCTGTTCACCAGATGAAAGATTTAGGGCAGGACTGAGGAACACATTTAACTTACAATAAGCTACTTAATAAATAAATAAATAAATAAATAAATACAATACTCTTATTAAAATACACTATATGGCCAAAAGTTTGTGAACACCTGACCATCACTCCCATATCTGGCTCTTCTCCAGACTGTTGCCACAAAGTTGGAAGCTCACAATTACATAGAATGTCTCTGTATGCTGTATCGTTACAATTTTACCTTCACTGGCTGGAACTAAGAGGCCCAAACCTGTCCCAGCACGACAATGCTCCTGTGCACAAAGCGAGCTCCATGAAAACATGGTGTGTTAAGGTTGGTGTGGAGGAACTCGAATGGCCTGCACAGAGCCCTGACCTCAACCCCACTGAACACCTCTGGGATTAACTGGAGTGCTGACTGTGCTCCAGGCCTTCTCACCTGACACCATATCACACACAATATCACACACACATTAATGATATTGTGGCTGAATGGGCAAATCCCCACAGCCACACTCCAAAATCTAGTGGAACGCCTTCCTAGGAGAGTGGCGGTTTTTACAACAGCAAAGGGAGAATAAATCTGAAATGGGATGTTCAAAAAGGAAATATGAATGTGATGGTCAGGTGTCTGCAAACTTTTGGCCATATAATGTATTATGTGATCAATGGTATGAAAATTACATATCGCTCTATGTCTGTAGACGGAACCTAACCTCTGTTCTGAACTTATTTTGCAGATTGTCATTAACCCCAACTACGAGGTGGCCGAGTCTGATTACACCAACAACATTGTGAAATGCAAGACTCGTTATGACGGCCACCGCATATGGATGTACAACTGCCATATAGGTGAGATAATCAGACAGCGATTAAAAACCTGCAGTCCATTTAAGTTAGCGGTAAAGTTTAGTTTAGTATTAATACATACATATTTATGTTTAAAACTATACCTATTCCATATAATTTTTAAAAAATATATCTCAATCTATAAACAGTAAACTATAATATTCCAGGTTTACTTCCAAAACCAATTTTTTTAAATGGCATCACAACAGTTTAATCAAATGAAGCCAATAGTGTCATATTTTGTATTGAGAACATTATTTTTGTAATTATTTTTAATTCGGATCCTACATTATATCTATTTATACCATAGTGTTGCTGACCTACTGATTGGTTAGAAGGCGATGAGTAATTTTGTTTCTATAGTAAAAGCTGACACAGGGAATTCTATGGTGGACGATCTACATAAACAAATTTTTTTTTTAAATATGTATAATCACTGATTTGCTTTTTTTTTTTTTTAAAGCATTTTGGAAGGAGTCTCCAGTGTCAGTGTGTTGTAAAGTTTTCCACCCCGACTTTAAGTTTCCCAACACAGGAAACACCAAAACCAAAACACAGTCTCCTCTTTTCACAGGCGGATCAGTGAGTGGTGAAGCAGACATACTGTTTCCTGGCCTTTTGAGCAACCAGGTGATCCTCAGGTAAAAGGTGGACAGGTGTAAATGAGACAACGGAGACACTGAGAGCTCGGACCACTACGTTTCCTTAGCTGAATGCTTGGTGCTAAATACATGCACCAAACCCTTGTCACTCTGTTGGGATGAAACATCCTCCAACAATCCCCCCCCCCCCCCCCCAAAAAAAAATAATCACCCTTTATGAGAAAAAACACTAAAAACTGCAGGGCATGTAATGATAATTATATCATGATAATGACTAACCTTTTTTTCACGGTATACAATATTGTCACCATAGTCTCTGTCTATATTTCAATTAGTAGAAAATGCCTAGTGCATTGTCAAGCAGTTTGTCAATCATCCTTCACGTTCAGGCCATGTTTGGGCTCGACCACTATCCTTATGCTTGGGACAGATTTTTTTTTTTCTCAATATTGTGGTACAGATTGATCGACTGATTATCGGTACATGCCTAGCAAAGCAAAACCCCAACACTACCGGCTCAGGACATCCAGAAAAGAAACGGTGGATTAACAGAAACCCAGCACCAATTTCATAATTAATCTCAAGTTGTTTCAAAGTGGCTTGAGGTAACGACAACCCAAACGTAATGAATTTGCCTCCACTGGCCTCTCGTGTTGGTGATTCGGCTGATTTTTAAGGGATTTCCGATGCACTTTTTTTTAAGCCTTAAGGGACTCATGCACAAACACAAACACAAAGGACTCCTGAAGATCAAAAGGAGCCAGATTTGGGAATTGTATTTGCAAAAAGTTTGCTACCTTAATATTGTTTCAGTATCGTTCAGTATTTTTTCATCATATCTCGTACAGCTGCAGTTGTAGTACGAGTTGTACTGGAGAAATAAAACAGAAACCTGTTACTAGCATTGGTGACAATCATCACATTGCATTTCCAGAGTGCTCATTGCTAAGAACCTTTATGATATTGAATAGCAATCATGGGCACTTGGACAATCTCGGGAGTTTTACTTACCCAAATATCAGGGCAGAAGATAATTACAGTTGGTAATGTAGAACAACCAATAAATGCTCTAATAATACTACCAAAAAAATAAATACACCATCGTGATATTTAGTGTTAGTACATGTTCTAAATTCAAAGAAATTTTGAGTTTTTTATGATGTAAAAGCAGCAGATTAGCAACTTGACTTATGCTAGTTGTGTGGTGTGCTAGCTTAACATTAGGTAGCTAGCAGATAAGCATCCCAGTGTATATTAGTGCATTTAACAACTAGTGCTGTATATTAACAGTATGCTAGTTAGTAATCTAAAATAACGAGTGAGGTAAATGTTAGCAAATACTGAGGACAGACTCTGGCTAGCTACATAGCTGGCTAAGTAACAACAGCTAGCTAGCTAGCTAGCTATTTATGAACTTATCTGTTAAATGCAGTGATATATAAACCCTTAGTGAAGAGTAGAAGCTCAAAAACAAACCATTTCAGGTACTACGTGAGAGAAGGTAAGTAAAACTTCCTTGAGCTTTTTCAATGAACTCCCATTTAAAAAAAAAAAATGTTTGGGAATATAGACTAATTTTCTTTACTTTTACTACTACCAAGTATTTGCTAGTGACCACAAATGGCCTTGGAAGTTCGAATAAGAACCCTTTTTTTTTTTCCATTCCATTGAAGGTCTTATGCTGGTCTTATTTATGGTCATAGCATTACAATTTTACTCCAGTCTTAGCTTCAGTTAGTAAATTATTTTCAGTCAGGGAATAGCTAACAAATGTATCTAGTTCATTCATTTTATTTGGTGCAGAATGTCTTTATATTTTGTTGTTTTTTTTCCTGATCTAGTGGTGCTATCAAAGATCTACCCTCTGTTTTTAGAGGGTACGTGTTGTCGTGACTGATTTACATTATGCTTACTTGAATGGAGCGTTAAAAAAAAAAAAAAATCCCATACTGTGCATTTGTAATGTTGTTTAGCAGTAAATAAATGTAAGCATCCAGGAAAACAGAGAATATGTTGAGTGGTATTTTTGCACTTCGTCCACAAGAGGTCGCTTTTATACCAAAATAAAGCAGATCTATGAACGTCTCATAGAAAGTTGTTGTTCTTCTTTCGGTTGCTCCTACCGGATGCCCTTCCTGATGCAGCCCTACCTAATGTTTATCCGGGCTTGGGACCGGCACTGGGAGTGCACTGTCGTGAACCCAGGCCGTGGCGGTGAGGGCGCCATGGCCTAACCACTAGTCCTCCAGGGACCAAACTCTCACAGAAAGTACGGAAAGGTAAAATGGAGAACCCGGAATACTTTTCTGAAGGCTCACACACATTCACTCTTTTAGCCTTGCACTCGTGACATACTTTATTTCTTTAAGGTGCACAGTCTGAGATAAATACCTAATATAAAGGTATTTATCTTATTTATTTAGATGCCTAAAAACTTACTGAAAGACTTTGCGAATATCTTCATGTATTTACCTTTTTTTTGTTTGCATACCATTAATAGTGTGCACAAGAACTTAGGTGAACCTGAACAGTGCCACTCTTTTCAGTCAACAGGTGGTCGATTCACTTCCTGTTGGGCGTCTGCTGCATTGGATATTGGAAATGCACAAGACTGAACAAACATGTGGATGATGAATGCCTCTTCCTAGTAGCTGCCTCATTAATCTTATAGACAGTGTGGAAAACACTTTTCCCAGTTTCTCTAGAAGAGGACAAGGGCTAGTTCAGAATTATCTTTTTCTGAACATGAAAAGACAGGGATGCCAGGGTGGGCTAGTTACTCTGTTGTCGCCAAGATCGCAAATACTCAGAATGAAATCAAATAGGTTTCTGCAAAGAAGGTGTGGCTACGATGTACTGTAAGATACAGTCTATCAAAGATGGAGACGGAAAATGGGGATTATGGAGTGGACATTGTGTGTACATTACAAATGCGTGCACACAACGGTGACCTTGTTTCCCATGCAAAGGCTGAGAAAAAGAAAAACTTTTCTCCCTTTTCCATTGCTCAGATTTTTTTGGACTAGTTTCAGGTCTTTGGTTTTTCAGATCACAGTTCGATGGACAGGTTGCAGCTCTGGTTAATGATATTAGCTCAAACACAGTTGAACAAAGGTAGTTCTAAACCGTTGCTGACATGTTGTCGACTGTCAGCTGCCTATTACAGAGTAACTCTAAACATTCAGTAAATAGTAGCCTGTAGCATAAGTCAAGTGTAATAGCCTCTTGACTTAATTTTGTTTGAGGCTATGTATCACAAGCATCGAGCTATAGAGTGGAGCTTCATCTCAAAGTGCTCAGCCTTCACAGCACATGCTTCAAAGCTCCAGAAGCCAGTGTATCATCACTACTATATATTTACAACAGCATCATAAATTAGCAGTGTGAAATCCTTAAGCGTTAACTTGCACCCTAAGGCATTTGGCTCCTAAATTATAGCTTTCATTTACACACTTGAAGTGATTTATTTTGGTGACCTGCTCCTCAGGTCCTAAGTTTTTTCCACAGAAAACACTTCATGCTTTGGTATGTCTGCACTTGTAGCTACTTCAGCACACCAGTTTACATTAGTTGCATTCCTCCATAGGTGAAGACATGCACACTTGCTTATTCAACTAGACCACACATTTTAAGATTCATTTCTAAAGAGCTGCCTTTCCTCTACCATCTTATCGTTGACTGAAAGACAGTGAGAGCAAATCTGGCACAATTTCAGTTTTATTTATGAGCATGTGTGTGTCGTGAACTCGTTTCCTGGACATCTTCGGCATCCAAACCGCTAAAACCATCCTGGGGAGAAAAAAAAAAGAGCCCTTATATGTTGCAAGGTTGTTGTTTTTTTTATATTTTCCAGCGAAGCTGGCTCATGCAAAGGAGGCTTATCTCAGATGAGATGCATGATGGATGTGGTGAAGATCTGAAAAAGAGACCTTCATTTTCCTGCCAGCTCATCTTTCAGGAACGCTGGAGATGCCTGTGGTGAAGAGGACATTATGCAGATCTTCCTTGAATACATCAAGCTAAATTTATTCAGGAGCATGCCGTTCTGCAAGGCCAGCACTGGATTAAGGTTCAAAAGGGGCACGACCAACACAATAACGAAGCCTATAGATTTCATTCAACAATAACCAAAATGAGAGCAAGGCCTACAGATTTTAATAAATTAAACAATAATCAAAACAAAAGCTAAACATATAGACTTTATTACATTAAATAAAAAATGCAGTAGCTAAGCCTATAGATTTTATTACATTAAACCAGGGTTGCTAAATGTTTAGCAATTCCATGCGCAACGATGCTAAACACACTGATGAGGTCTGTTTCTCTTTAAAACTTTGCCGTTATTGTGATTGTTGTCATGATCTGCGATCATTGAAAACTCTGACCTTACATTAAAAATTATTTACTAATCTATTAATCTAATCATTTAAAATCCAGAAGACTGGTAGGCAAAACCTTTCGGTAGCTTTAAAGGTGACATGGAAGGTTTTTTTTTTTTTTCAAAACACTTACAGTAATAGGAAACCCAGTTAGTGTTAGTGCTCAAAAACGGTTTAGAGTAGTACATAAGTATGCTTGTTTGTTTCGTGGAGGTAGATGGATGGGGAAATTTAGCCATTTTATTTCTGAGATACACTAGTGCAGTGTATCAGTATAGTGAAAAGACTAGAATAACATGTACCCTGTTAATTTAAACATAGCTTGTCTGAATGTGACTCCCAGTAAAATTTTAAAATATTAGCACACAAAATCTGTCTTCAGCATTTCTAATGGTAACTTGTAAAGTAAATAAATGAAACAAAAGAGAAGATTGTGAGTTTCTCTTCTGAGTTTCAACCCCATTCGTCAATTAAGTAACCACACGTGGGGTCACGGCTGCTAGTTTGGGAACCCTCGCATTAAACCGTAACCAAAACAATAGCTAAGCCTATAGATTTTATAAGCTATATAAAAAAAAACTAAGCCTATCAATTTTATTACATTAGCTTCCATTTTAGATAAATGAATGAGGTACTTTGTTATTGTTATCACAGCTTCTTTTTTCTGTGATAGTTGAGGTTTATTTCCCTAGTGATATTGGGCTAGTGAGCTCTATATGTCAAAAATTTTGAATTTAGGGGGAAAAAAAAAAACCTTAGGCTTTGGTCATGATGTCTCATTGCATCAGAGTGCATTTTGACTGACAGGATGGCTGGTTTCCATGACAATATTCAGTTTACAAACAAGGTTCAAGGCCTCATTTGTAAGTCAATTTGGATAAAAGCATCAGATGAATGAACAAAAGGTAAAGGAAATGTAGTAGCGTTAATATGAAGTACTCCATAGACAGAATTTTTTTTTGCCGGCGCAGGGGAGTGAAATGATTATGTTCTAAAAACATTTAGAGGTCATAACGGCTCTGCTTGAGTCACCCCACGAGAGTCGCGGGACAACATTCCTCACTATAGTTCATGTTAGTTTTCTAAAGTAGCCCTTGATGGATGAATGTTTCTGTTCGAATTTGTGAAAAATCCCCCCCAAAAAGTAAGAACTGTCTCTACTACACACATGATAATTTATTATGTGGACTATCACATAATAAATTATGTGGACTGTGCATGTCCATTGAAATTGTTTGGCAAATTGCAAGCGAATTTCCATAAAGTTGGCAAAAAAAATTGCCTTTCTGTCATCTACTGTTATGCTCAGCCCAACACACACATTCGTTCACTTAGCAAAAATGCACACTGGTTATGCTAACTAGCCAGCAGAATAAAGTATTTGTGTCAGCTGTCCAAATCTAATTTGGATGTATCAAGTTTGAAATATTAAGTATTTTATTGTTCCTGTTGCTGCTTCTGTGCTAATTAGTTGCTGTACTAAATACCTAGCTTGCTAACTAACTAGCAGAGGAACCTAATAAAGTTATGTTAGTAATTGGCACCTCTGCATTTATGAAATTAAACGTTCTTACAGTAACCATTGTTACCACTTTCAATTTGATTGCCGTATTCTTAGTGGTTCACATAATTAGGGCAGTAAATTGAGGAAATTGACGCGACCGATGCATCAAGTGTGCTATAATAAATATCAGTCTCTATCCACTGCCTAGTATGTTTTTCAACAATCGCCTTTTCACAAATTGATCTCAAACTGCTAGCTTGTGTGGTGCGAGAGGGAAAACCAAACTTTCCACCAGTCTTTTTTACCAAACTAAAACCATACATATTTAGATCAATACACACTGCTAACAATATAATTACGATGTACTCCGTTCCTAGCGATGTTTTTGTGCCTTCTGCGGCCATGTGCAGTAAATTTGCAGGAAAATAAAAGAAAGCCAGTACAGATTTTGTCCTCGAGGGAGGAACAGAACTAAAACAATCAGCATTCAACCAACCAAGGACGGCCAGCAGTTTGTCAAAAACCTGTCGACAGGCTGCGCCTTTAATGTTTTATTTTATTGCGTTCATGTCTCCTGGTTTGACCTGATGTACGCCAGAGGGCAGATGAAAGTATTTTCAGCCAGGGAATTTTTTTTTTTTTTTTTTTAATTAAAAACACATGAAATTTATTTTTGTGTCACCTTGTCTTCCCTTTTTTTCCCCTCAATTAGAAAGATTCACTACTGCCCCGAAAGTAATTTTACAGTTTTACAGACTTCAATTTCCTATTTTATTATACTTTAATGTTTACATAGCCCAGGTTTTAACAATGCCAACATTACACTGAAAATAAAATTCCAATAAGTAATGCATGCATGCCTGGTGAACATTAAGATCTTTATAGACCAATGTACTTTACTTTTTTTTTTTTTTTTTTTTTATGCCAATAAGGCATGCTAACACAGAAATGGCTAGTGGAAATGTACTGGACGACGTTTATCTGGCTCCCTCGCTGCTGACAAGTACAACCGTGAGGTTTTTTCACAAGTTTATTTATTCCCCTGCTTCTAGCACCTTTGGATTTTATATGGTTTTTATTTTAATTTATCATCTGTCCTGAATAATAGGATGAGAATGTGTAGTTAGTGTCAAGGTTAGATGTCAAACTGTTTGGGTGTGCTAGTATATGAAAATAATCAATGACAGGGTGATGCAATGTGGGCAGTTTTTAATAACAGCATGTAACTAAGTGTTTTTTTTTTTCTTATACCACAGTAATTTGTCATACTTCTATCAGTTCATAGTTACTTTTAATGTTGTGGAATGCCCATGAAGTTAATAAGTAAATATAGTTTGGAACTAATGTTATATCAGATATTAATAGTGAAAACTACACTTTTCAGTTTTCTTCTACAGAAATGAGGAGCGTGCACACTTCCTGTCCAACACATTTTAAAGGCAAATAGAATGTTAATATATATTTACTAAGGCTGCATTGTTTTATGATAGAAGGGGTAAAAATTGTTCCGCTATCAAACTGTCTTTTAACAGGTTGGGAACGGACTTATTTAAATCCCAGACCTTCCCTGCATGATATTCTTGGCTTGTGTTTCCTGAAGCCTGCCAATGTTCGCATGCCTCCAGTAAATCAGCTGTAAAATTGAGAGCACCGTAACAGATTTCATCCCCTATGTGTTCTGTGTTGAACAGAACCGGGACTGTCAGCCAAGCAGCGACAGCAACCTGGAGGAGTTCTCTGCCAAGGCTCAAGGACTAGTGGCAAAGCCATCAGAGCGCAGATGAGTAAAATGCCTAATAAAAGGTGTGAAAATAAATACATTTATTCACAAAAGATAACTGAAGAAATGAAAGTCCAGGCTTAATTTGTTCATGCCCACTGGGATTAAAAAAAAAATCTGGGCTGAAGCTCAGAATATCTAATTTAATAGAAGAACTGGAAAAGCATGGAAGTGGTTGAAGCTACAGGTTTCTGCAGACAGTGAAATAACAGAACCCGCTGGAATGTGTTGATGGATTTGAACAAAATCGAGCACAGGAGACCACCGTGACTACAAAATGGAATGAGAGAAAGGCCAAATTAAAACCATTCAGGCTGACTTTTGGGGGGTTGGGGGGTCGATGCTCTGGGAAGCGAAAGACATTTTGACGGAGTGACAGCTCTGGCTTTTAGAGCAGTCCAGATACCAGAGAGAGTAGGAAAGAGAAAAATGAAGATCGAGAGAGAGAAAGCGAGTGAAAACGTGAACAGAACCAGAAGAGACCTAAAAACGGACAAGCGTACGATGAGCCAGGCCTTGCCTTGTTCCTCTAGATGAGCTATGTTCCCAGTAATGCTTCTATGTGGCCCAGGAATTTCTCAGAATGATCTAGGGAATCCAAGAAGGCCACATTGGGAGAGTTTCAGCCTTTGGCGTTGTTTTGTTTCTCATCTGGTTTGGACCAAGAAGTTTGAGATTTCAAACCGCACCTCATTGTCTACATGTCTTTCCATTATGTAACACACACAGGCTAATTGTTTCTAAGGTAATCGAAAGCCCAAAAGCACCAATGCCAAACCTCATGTCAGAATTCAAATTACTAGGGTATTACCAATAATACAAAGTGCAAATGGGATCTGTATGGTACATTAACACAGGGCTTCCGATGTGTGATGTTATCTCAACTATACGATGGCACAGGAATGGGAATTTCCATAACCGAAATCTGCAGAGGTTTCAACACACTGCCAAGGCAGATATGAAAAAATCCATTATTCTTTGACTACAATCCTGAAATCTCTTTAGCTCTGATACATGGGTCCATATAGCAACCCACTTCATATGAAAAATATCATAGAATGTACACAAGGTAAACGTCTTCTTCTAGTTCCATGACTATATCTCCAGACCATCTCAAAATAAATCCTTAGAAAATTCAGAACAATGCCAAGCTATTTTGCTGTTTAAATAAAACTCCTTTAAAACCTCTTCATACGTTCCTGCACTGTTGTAACAGGCCTTTTTGCCCTTAATTTGTCTGTCACCATTTTGTAAACTGAAATATCCTGTGGCAATGCTTTCTCAAACCTGGTTGGCAAAAATAAGCTCCCTTAATGAGTTTTGGCCACAGTATACTCATTTATCCACCACTTAAAAGGGCACTGTTCAGACAGGTCATTGGTCTACGGTGCCAAGCGATTGCAAGTACTCAAATTAGTCATATAAACACTGGTTTAAAAAATTACATATTTCAGTTGAGGACAATTCTGGCAAATGTCTTAGTGCTTTCACATGTGCAGTGTTCACTGTGTTTGAATTAGAATCCTGGGTGTGTTTGTCTTTTGGCAGATGAAAAACGCGCACCGAACAACCGGTCGAAGAGCATCCTCCAATCAAACTCGAGCATGGCTCAGTTGCAGTGAGAAATTGATTTGACTATGAATCGACCCGACTAAAGGAAGTGAACCATGTGCTTATTTTATTTATTTAATTTTTTTTGTGTACGCAAGTTGCTAAACTCACATATACGCCGACAAACAAAATGAGAAAATAAATGCTGGACGCGGTGCATAAGATGTTTTAACCTATCTATTTATATAATTATCTAGTAATATATTGCGCGCTGACTCCGTGCTCAGGCTATTTTTGTTTTTAAAGTTTTGCTTACCTTTTTTTAATCATTGTTATTCTAACCAATGAATGGAAGAGCATATTCTCAGCTCTACACACCCCTCAGATAATGTTTTTTTTTTTTTTTTTTTTTTGCCTTTTGTTTCTTTAATTACATGCAGTGTGAAACTAAACCAAACCACTGGGGAAAAACCAACCAAAGACAAATACACTAATAATACAATACAATACAATACAATACAATACACTATATAGCCAAAAGTATGTGGAACAGGTTTGGGCCCCTAGTTCCACTGAAGAGAAATTTTAATGCTAAAGCATACAAAGCCATTCTAGAAAAAGAACTCTTACGAATAAAGAGTTTGATTTGCCCATTTTGGTGCATGCATAGATATCTTATTGATTTAATTAGTGGAAAAGCCACTGTGTCAGAGGGTACTCAGAAGACTTTCCAATCAACCACCAGTTAATTGTTCTCAAACCTTTACTGCATGGCAAAAAAGTACATTTAACTGTAAAAATACTAATAAAGGATCTACTTTTGCAATCCTTAAACATGGAAAATTCTGCATGTTCCAAGACATTCCATGTCTCTATGGGAACAGTGTGGAAGCTGTTATTCCTTCTTGAAAGTCACTGAAGTTGCTAGACTATGTATGATAGGATCTCCATCTTCGAAGGTACAGTGTGTTCACTGTTCTGCCAGAACTAAGTTGTTGCCCTTGTCTGAACCTTCTTGCTTGAAAGAAGAACCTGGAGCCTTGGTCCATACAAGGCAATTCCATGAGAGAAGTGTTTCAAAATGTGTATGTCAGTGCAAAGTGTTGTTCCATGCTCCGTATGAGAGACTCCAAAGTCCGTTATCCAAACTCTAATAATCCTGTTCTCTGTCAAGCAGTATGTGTACTCCTGCTGCCAGATGTGATACTGGTGCCAGACACAGTTCTACTGCTGTGACTCCATTTGCCATCCGAATCTGCTTGAATCATCATGATGCTTTACTGCACTCGTGGTTTACCCCCAAGTCTCACCGTTATTTCAGTGTTAATATCACCTGGATACCCAAGAGCTGCCGCTGTAATCATGAAGACTGTCCTTTTCTCGGCCCAGGGCTCATATTCACAATCTGCTCATACTGAACATCCTTATAATGCATTTAGTACTGTTTGTCTTTACTCTTCTACAGTGAATAGTGTAATGATTTGTAATCTCGCCACCTGGTGTTGCCTAGGAAAGGACGGGCTCCCTTTTGAGTCTGGTTCCTCTTCTCAATTGCAAATCTACAAAATGGGAAACTGTATCAGCGCTGTTCCTCTTCTGTTCTTCTCCTAGGTGAGATACGACCATTTGTGCCATTCGCTCTGATCCCCTGCTGCTTAATGGCCTGACAGAGTGCTTTTACTGCTGCTCGCCCTGCTTTATTGGAACAGTGATTGGTCACTAATGGAAATAGTATCCACCCTCTCAGGCTTGGCAAGGCTGTGATTTACAGTCGCTGGCCCTGGGCATAGCTTTTTTGTAGACAGCATGCAGAGAATCAAGGTAGGGGGGTCTTTACAGTAGGTGCTGCATAGACAGAAGCAGAATGAAAGCCATTATGTCACTTTTTCAGTCACTTGTTCAGGATCCCTGCTTGAGTCTTGCTGTGTGACTATTAAAAGCATTTTATCCATTATAAAATAACTGTAATTGGCTCACTTGAGTTATATATACCATATGCTATAGTTATGTAAGAGTAGTGATTATTGCCACTTGGATAAATTGAGACACTAAATAAATTGAAAATTGATAAATTGGTAAATTGAAATATTGTGTTTAAAGGAATGTTTGGTGAAAAATCAAATGTATACAATTTTCTCATTACTGCAAATGTATCATTACACTGATCTCTGTTGTTAGCTAACCCTACATTCATGCTAAGATGTGACAAGTCGCTCGTGTCGCTTGTAGTTTGTTTCTTGTTGGTGTGTTGTTGCTTGAGACCATGAACTGTCCAGTATTTTATTTTATTTTTTTGTTCCTATGAGAAACGGTAGTAGCTATATATATCTTCTAAAGCTGACTAGTTAAACACAAAACACAAAACGCACTAATAACACACAGTGTGAGAACTGCTTGTTTGATTTACATGCTTGATTGTTTGATTTACATGCTAGGCTACTCACCTCCGGCACCAGTGATATCTGCTTCCCTCCAAGCTTTATTTTAATTCATAATGTCTCTATATACATTTAATGAGAGGCCATACATGACAGGATAACCAGCAAAGTATAACTACAATTATGACTAAAGTTGTGAATGGGGAACTGAAGAAAATGTCAGACCATATGCGCCATAGGATTGGTCCAAGGAATCATTGAGTATAGTGAGTTATTCTGCTTTGATTGGGCCACTGTTTATCTGAATCAAGACAGAAAGGACTTCTTACTAGTTGATTGACCTTTCTTCAATGTTAAATTAATTTGCTATTGTGTAGATATTAAACACAGTTATCCCATTTTCACCAGTATCTGTTGAACATTTGTGGAGCTGTGAATTGTTGTCTGAGAAAGAGGGGTAAACACCTAGAGGTAAATGAGTGCAAAGACTCATACTACCATAAGTACTTTTTTGAAAACAAAATCAAAAGTTGAATGTGCTGAGGAAAAAGCATCAAGCCTGGGAGTGCACAATGTCAGAGAAGCCTCAATATATTCAAAGATGTGGGAAGGCATGTTTTCAGTCATAGCAGGAATTTGACTTTGGACCACCATCAAAGCTCCTGACCAATAGAAGTAAATCCAACCCGATGAGAAGGCCCAACCAGTAATGAATGAATTACAGAGTGGATAAAAACTGTTGTTTTCTTTTCTTTTCAGCAGAAAGTTCGGGATGTCAGCGCCCCAATGATGTGCCAAAGGAAAATGTGAGCTCAAGAGGGCATGCACACCGCATACATTAACTTTTTTAAATCAAGTTTGAGGACAGTCATATGTTCAGTTGGCCTTGATGAAGATGTGATACACTTTGACAAGGCCAAGTATGTGTCTGGACCTGGAAACAGTTCAGGATATATCATGACAAACCATGTAATTTGAAAGGAATTAGCAAAGACTTCAATGTGAGACTGCAACTAATGTAATGTCCTAAAGTCTATCATTGTCAAATGATATGTCTCAAAAATTATACAATCATTCTTCACTAAGGGCCCTAATACTTGAGTCCGATTCTGGGCTTGTTTGGGGGTTTGGCCGTTCTTGTATAAACTTTTTAGCCATTGCAGGCCATCACAAGATACACATTTTTCTGCATGTTCTCATTGCACTTACACCACAAAGGTAAACTAGTCCTATGAAAGTCTGGTTGTATATAACAATAAGGAGTTTGTCTTCTCTGCTGACCATTATAACCCTTTCCCTGCCATCACGAAAGTAGAAACAGGAAGTAGCATGACAATTTGGACCAATCACATTACTCGGCATGTAGCACAAGGAGCAGATAGCTTCCACAACTGATGCAGACTGCACCACAGTTTGGTTGAAATGAGCCCCAGAACGTCATTTTCAAGAGGACCAGGAATCAGTTCTTCTGAGCTCAAAAACAGCATTCATACTTCACCAAATGTACCGAACCTTGGAAAAAAGATTAATGTGTCAAAATTCTCAATGCTTGATGTTGCCAACCTAATGATCTGCCCAGTCTGCTTCTCATCAGTTTCATCTATTTTCTAATATAGAGACTCCACAGTGTCCCGGTGACACAGTTCACATGATGTCTGTGTGAAACTTTTATTCCAATTTGAGGAGAACTTAAGAACATTCAGATGTCTACACAGGCAGTAACTGAAGCTCAGGACCAAACCACCCTACAAGACCCTGAGGCATCAACACCATAACTCTATTAAAAATAGACATGACAAAGTAGCTTGAAAGAACCCTGGATGTACCCATCCTCTTCTGGGTGAGACTATGGAAAAACACAGTATGAGTGGAGAAACATAACTAGTGCAGATGCTTCCAGAAGGTGTACTACATGATGCAATTAAGCATTTAATACCCTACTATGCACTGTGGCATGCATAAAAATGTTGAACAGGCCCAGATGATGTTGATCTTGAATCATGATGGAAGGGTGAAAAAACCCAAATGACTGAAAGTGGGTTCATTATTGGGGCATGAAGGGCAGGAGCTTCAATCACAAAGACAAAAATGTTCTGTCCTTATTATACTGATCCATTGTCTTTTGATAGAAAATAGGAACCCCCTCAAGAACCCCCTGCTTGATTGGACCTGGACAACTCCCCATCATAATTTTGCAGAGAATGCAGAATATTCTGTCTTATCAACAGGGAGGGGCTGTCCCAAAGAAACAGTCAAGTGTCCCAGCTGAGGTCATGGACCCATTGTTAATCATTGGTTTTTGTCACAATCCTGGCCTCCACACACCTAAACCCACACACCTAAACCTTGGCACCAACAGTCATGGGTATCAGCTATTGCCCATGGTAGGGTCTGTCATACACACACCCAAGAAATACCCTACCTTCTGAATTCAGGCATTATTGATTTCGCAACCTCTTTTCTGCATGTTTTAGACTATCATGAATTTTGCCTTCTTTTATAGAACATGTATCCGACTTGCCTACCTGTCAGAGTTAGTCATTTGAAAAGTGAAGCTAACATGATATTCATGTTTCATTAGTGTCTAATAAGTAAAATTATATTCTAGCCTTTCATAATGCTATAGATAAGTTGAACCAAGTTGAATCCAGTGACTTGGGCCTTAAGATTGGGGCAAAAGAGAAGTTGTCTCCTGCTGTGCACTGTCCCATAATGCAACACAGCTTTTCGCAGGCCATAACACCACCTGCAAGATTTGATCAGCCTTCAAAGGCTGCATCGACACGGGTGATCTGGGCTCCGGCTGGACCTTCGATTAGCATGCAAAACTGTTGGCAGCAATACAAGGATAACATACAAGAGGCCTAATGTTCAGTCAATATCCAAAAGGTCACATATTTCATAAACATACAAAAGGTCTGTGTGAACTGGGGAATGAAGTCGTCCTGGACATTTAAGTAGAGAAACCAAAATGCATGCTACAAAATACATACTAATGTAAAAATCACTTGTTTTATAATATGTTAAGATATTCAAAACACTATTATTATTGTGGACACTTTCATATATAACTATATCTGTGTTTCAGAAGGAAAGAGGCAAGTGAGTACATAAATTACATGATGAAGCTGGATCCTAAAAAGGATTAATGATAGTTTATAGTTTATTTCTAATTCTGACGAATGAGATCAGCTGAACACGGAGTGATAATTTTCAACATTGTGAGGATCTTGTAAACTAACAATTATCAAGATATGAAAAAGTAATGCTGACACATTCCTTATTATATAATTTTATATTAAAAGCAACTGTCAAAGCTCTCTGTTTACCAGTCAATCTGGGTCTCTATCCTCTAGGTCTCATCCTCAGTTGTGGGTGGTCCCCGAAAGAATAACTTCATGGGCAGACATGAGGTTGCTTCGCAGGCTTACTGGGCTTACACTCCATGATAAGGTGAGGAGCTCAGCAATCCAGGAGAGCCTTGAAGTAGAACTGCTGTTTCTTCAAATCAAGAGGAGCCAGTTGAGGTAGCTTGAGCACCATACTAGGTTGCCCCTGGTCAGCTCCCAGCAGAGCTGTATCAGGCACCTCCTTATACAAAGACAGAGGCCACAGGGCTGACCCAGGACCTACTGGAGATTTCATATCTCACAGTTGGCTTGGGAACATCTGGGGATTGCCCAGGATAGAGAGGTCTGGACCTTCTCAGCCTGTTGAAACCCACCAGGAAAGTGGAACGCAAATGAAGGAATAAACTAAGCAATAGTATGTACTATAGTATGAACTATAACTGTTTAAATTAGTTGAAGCAGGGTTAAATTAGTTAGAACCATTTGATAATTTAAACAAACTTCTTTAGAAATCCAGATAAAAACTTCCTTTTGAATGGTACAGACTGAATCTCAGGCTGCCTCCTTAGGGAGCCTCACTAAAGACAATACATTGTGTTGTCCAGCATAACAATATTGTGCATGCCGAATATTGTGATATAGTACTATGTACACTCATCATCCACTTTAACAGGAATACCTGTACACCTGCACATTCATAGTTATCTAATCAGCCAATCATGTGGCAGCAGCACAATGCAAAACATCATCCAGATGTCAAGAGCTTCAGTTAATGTTCACCTCAAACATCCGAATTTTGAATTCATCACTTCAAAAAACAAAAAACACTGCACGAGTGACAGTTCTATGGGTGGAAACGCCTTGTTGATAAGAGAGGTCACCAGAAACTGGCCAGATTGGTTCGAGCTGCCAGGAAGGATATAGTAACTTAAATAATCAGTCTTTACAATTGTGGTGAGCAGAAAAGCATCTCGGCATGCACAAAACATCGAAACTTGAGGTGGATGGGTTACAACAGCAGAAGACCATATTGGGTTCCACTCCTGTCAACCAAGGACATGAATCTGAGGCTATCATGGGCACAGACTCACCCAAACTGGACAGTTGAAGATTTTTATTTTTCACCTGGTCTTTTTCCAGTCTTCAACTGTCCTGTTTCATTGAGTCTGTGCCCAAGATAGCCTCAGATTCTTGTTCTTGGCTGACAGAAGTGGAACCTGATGTGGTCTTCTGCTGTTGTAGCCCCTCCACCTTAAGGTTTGATCTTTTGTGCATTCTGAGATGCCTTTCGGCTCACCACAGTTGTAAAGAGTGATCATTTGAGTTACTATAGACTTTTTGTCACCTCAGACCAGTCTGGTCATTCTCCTCTGATCTCTCTCATCAACAAGGTGTTTCAGTCTGCAGACTTCTTCACACAGGATGTTTTTTTGTTTTTCACACCATTCTGTGTAAACTCTAAAGACTGTTGTGTGTGAAAATCCCAGGAGATCAGCAGTTTCTGATATAATCAAACCAGCCCATCTGGCACCAACAACCATGCCACGGTTAAAGTCACAGAGATTACACTTTTTCCCCATTCTGATGTTTGATGTAAACATTAACTGAAGCTCTTGACCAGCATCTGCATGCTTTTTATGCATTGCACTGCTGCCACATGATTGGCTGATTAGATAACTGCATGAATGTGCAGGTGCGCAGGTGTTTCTATTAAAGTGGAAGGTGAGTGTATATACTGTACATAGGTGTGTGTACATATATGTATAGATCTATGTGAAAGAAACAGAGAAAGGGCACTTGAACAGTAGCTTTACTGATGGGCGTGGAGAAGAAACAATAGGGAGCAGATGTGAGGAATCTGGGGCACTGGAGAAAATGCAGAGCACTTTTCGGAACAGTGGCTGGCTCAGGGCCAGAAGCACGCTGGGATATGCATGAAGTTGGACCAGACCAAATTTACAAAGCCCGCACAAAAGGAAAGGGTTTGAGAAACTCCGGGTACTTTATATTCGATAAGGATTCTCATGAATGCCAAATAAGCCTAATCGTGGTTGAAAAGAGATACATCTTTGCAGCAAGCTTCATATTTTTTGTCCTTGTTTTCTAAAATTGTAGAATGATATGACATGACAAATATAAATATAGGAAACCCTAGCTGTGAATGCGGTCTTTGTAGTGCATCTTGTGAAAGAAATTTTGAGTTGACCCTTAACGTGATTCTCCAAGAAACAAAGAGCTGTACAAGAGAAAGAGCAGAAACTATTGCCTATAATAAGCTTTCTCAAGCTGATACTGGGGACACGCTGACCTGATATATATATATATATGTATCTTGTATCTGTATGTATGTTTATTTGGTTACAGCAGGTAGTGTTACCACCTCACAGGTCCAGGGTCTGTGTCTCCAGGGTCAGGGTTCGTGCTGGATCTGGGGTTACAGTCTGTGCTGAGTTTTGCATGTTCTCCTTATGTCTTTGTGGGTTTCCTTCCTCCCACCTCCCAAATAAATACCAATAGATGCATTGGCTAAACTAAATTGCACCTAGGTGTGAATGTGTTTGTGGGCATTGTGCCCACCGATGGACTGGCATCCCATCCAGGGTGTATTCCCACCTCATGCCCAGTGACCATCTTAGATTTATTTATTTGGCAGACACATTTATCCAATGCTAGCACCAATGTGTGCAGAGAGCTGAGTGTTTGAGGGTTAAGGATCTTACAGGCTTTTTAGCAGTCCTAGGTTTTGAATGCTGTGATGATGTAAGGCAACATACTCATGTTTAGCTTGGTAAATTGGGTTAATTAAGAGTAGCCTTGAGCTAAACCCAAAGTCTGTTGCAACTTCTTGGCTCAACAGCTGAACCACAACTTGGTAAACCAAATCACTCTGCCATAGGCCTGGACCAAATGCTTCATGTACACTAACTCAGGGAGTTCATTAAAAATAATGGTGCTTACTAAATGAGACTGTGGTACTGTGTAAGTGGCAAGCTGAAAATGTTCCCCTTAAGTTGTTTATAATAGGTCTCTAAAGGTCTTTACACCATCTGAACTACTACATTATTATATATAGACTCTAGTCAGCCATTTTGTTTCAGGAGCCTAAGGATGTGTTAAAAAAAAAACAGCATGCACCTCATAATGTTTATTAGCTGTTTAATATCCTGTTTAGGTTGTACCTCAATGTTTTGCTTCCTCCTGTGGGATTACGGAGCGTTGCTATGTCTTCCCTGTAACCACACTGAAAAGCTAAAATCAGTAGCTTTATTGTAAAATTTATTCCAAACAACCTATGGTGATGAAGATGTGTTTGGAGCACACGAAGAAGATTGAGCTGCTTTTTATGTTGTTTTCGCCCTGGCTATGGCTATGTGCTATTTCATTGTGGTAGCATATCTTTAACTTACCATTTTTCCATCATTTTATTTGTCCAGTTATGACAAAATCTGCAATACTCAGGTGAAATACCTACATTTTTGACCATCATATTTTGATTAAAACTTTTCTGATTCTCTGATCCTCCTCATCTAATTCTACCTAACCAATTTTTAACAAAGTTAGCTATAACACGTGAAATACTGACATGCCAAAAATTTACTTATTTGTTGCTCTGGTCCAACATACAGCAGTCTGACACGCTTGAGTGCAAGAGCCCTGAGAACATGGACCTTGTATGCAATAAAGTGGAAAATGTTCCATGCATGGTGTGCACTCCATCATGTGGATCCAGTGCAGGTGCAAGGGTCCTGGAGTACTAGCAGGGACTGATAGTTAGCAGGAAGTCCCAGACTACATTGACAATGTATGTGGCAGTGATTGCATCCTGTAAACTTCCCAGCCTTTCCAAAGGGAGCAAGGTCTCCTAATCTCCCCCAAGAGCCAGGCAGGGATCTCACTCTTATACTGGAGTTTTATAATACTTTCTCTTATGAGATCATGCAGTTGAGATCACTTCAGCAAAAAGTGTGGGAGAATTACATGCCTTGGTGATAAGGTCATGTTGGCTGAATGACTCAGGAGTGACCTTGTGGTTGAAACCGATGTTCTGACTACAGTCATATCACAAATCAATTTGTCTTGCAGCATTCCATAATGGGAAGCCTGTTAAGCGTTCCTTGCTACGCCCAGTATATGCCCTCAAGTACTATTTGGACTAGATGGTACAATTCAGTTTAACTGTTCATCTGTCACAGGGGAAAGACAAGGGAATCTGCTTTGTTTAAACAGGGACTAACCCACTCTGTGGTGGAAGGAAGTGTCTCTTCCTCCTGGGCATTAAAGTTGTGCCACTTCAGGAAGTCAACATTGCTGTTACTTGAGCATCACAGTTCACCTTCACCAGGTTCTACAAGGTTAAAACACGCTTCTCAGTAGGATTTGTGTGGTGGTCATCACCAAACACCATCCCAGTCATTCCTAAGGTGTGGGTTGGTTCATTATGACATGTAGCCATAGTTATCCAAAACTATAATACCTACTTTTAAAAAATTAATTGACCTTGCAGCCTTCCACAAAGGGGAACCTGCTGAGCATTCTTTCTTGCAGCCAGTACAGTCCCTACAGTACTATTTGGACCAGATAGAGGAACTCCTCTCTCTAAAGAGACTGGCCAACAGGGTGGTGGACATCATCACCTTGGCCTACAGGTGGGCCATCGACATGGCATGACTCTATAAGGAGCATTACTTAAAAGCATCCACTCCAGGACTTCTGTGCTGCTGCTACCTAGGCATCACAGTGCAACTTCTCCAGGTTCTACACATTTAAACATCACACTACTAGATTCATGAGTGTGGCGGTCATTTCCAAACACCTTTCCATTTAGTCCAGTGATTTTATGAACCCCAGATAACTAGCAAGGTTCCCTCATTTGGAAATCTGAGACCTCTGTAAGAAGGTTCCAGGGAATGATGGGTGTATGACAATGGTATTTATATGAAATACTAAGCCATATGGTCACTTTGTGACTTTGTTGAAGACACACACA
Source organism: Pangasius mekongensis (assembly GCA_033441845.1). Lineage (NCBI taxonomy): Eukaryota > Metazoa > Chordata > Actinopteri > Siluriformes > Pangasiidae > Pangasius > Pangasius mekongensis. Next base: position 2,164,115 of record JAKKZJ010000024.1, on the reverse strand, counting down.
ATAACGTATTCAAGTGATTTTTCACCACATTTGGTGGTTATCTGTGGTTCATAGAACCACAGTACATGAATTCCATCCTTTTTGCTTGTCTGAGCAGTGAAGATGCAGATGGCAGATGGCAGATGGGATGTGGAACCAGCCAAGGAGTTCAGCATTGGAAGTTCAGATTCTAGCATTTGATAGATTTGAATCTATATATTGTACAGGAGATATCTATGTAATATATGTATTGCAGGTATGTATTTACATGACATCTGTAATAGTAACAACTAAAAAAGTATTGCAGACCTGTAAGGATTTACTATAGAAAATAGGCAGATTCTTTCAGCATTTTTGGCCGAATTGTTAATCGCAACACCCAAAAAATTAGGTGTGAACTTTGGTCATTATAAATCATATTATATGACTAGAGGGCTGGTTTTGTTTTGTCAAGTACACCAAGATGTCCATATCTAGCCACCTACAATCTGTTATGCCCATAGTTAGAGAAGGCCCAAAGTAGAGAGGAAAAAAAAAACATGTTGTATGACATGTGGGTTGAGTTTGTAATTTAATCCCATGGGGCCTCAGGGTTCGTGACATCATCAAACCATGGAAAGAAAGCTCACTCTTCCCAAAACTGTATATTAAATGGATCCAAACCAATTCCTCCATCTTCTCATAATGTTCATAAGGGGAGAGGGTGAACAAAGCAACAGTCTGGAAGAAATACCACATATTCCATCATCCTCTGGATTTAATTACCAAAGCTTTCTGGTTTTATATTTTTAACATTAACACCTGGAGACTTAGTGCTTCCAACTCTGCTAAGTAACATACTTAGCACTCTCCTTCTGAGAGCCAACTTAGCTGTCTGTCACAGGATAATATCACTAGTTATTGATCCAGCTTACCAATACGTCCTCCTGACAAGTCTGAACAAATGTTCATATTAGCTGCTGCTTGTACCAAATGAGCAAATATTTGCCTAAATCCATGCCTGCATTTTTTCCACCATATTTCTTCCCCATTTAGTTAAAATATGCTTTGTAAACAGATGAAGGCATCACAAAGAAACCCTGTTCTTGCTAAACCTGAAGCTTTACACCTTTGCACAATCACTCCATTCCATGAAATCATATCTTCATTTTCCACCGAGTGTTTCAGATGTGCAGATTCCTCATCATTATGGAGAGCTGCAGTGTTCTTCAATAGGTTCTTTATGGTAATAGTAACTTTTATACATTTAAAATAAAAACAGTGTTCATGTTATGGACTCCTAATTGGCATATTTAGGAGAAACGCTTTAAAAATGGGCACCTGTGACCAGTGGTCCTCATGTATCAAGCTGGATCTGAATGAATTTATTTCTAAATCATTCACAGGAGCATTTACACAAGACGTGGTAATCAAATTACAGTATCCTATGAGACATCCTGAGTTTGTGTAAATTTACATGTAAGGAGACTCCCTAATGTGAGCCTCGAATGATTGGCTTCAAATCATATAACTGGTTACTGCGATTTTATAAATGTATTATTCTGTCAAATTCAAATCACTTATTTGTTTCAATTCCACACACATTTTATGAACATTTTTTGAAATCCAAAACAAATCCATAAATTAAGGACAAATAAGACTAGCCGCTCAACTAGGACAAAAGTAATTGCACCTTGTAAAAGAAAGAAGAGTTTGTGTGTCTATGGTAGCCAAGATGCTGCAGTAGCTGAGCCGCATTACTGGAAGTTTTCACACTTGCCGTGCTTAGGAGGTGCTCTTTCATTGTTTACTCATCATTTTGTCATTTTTAGCTCTATGTAAGCTTTGCCTTTTATGGAGGTTTGTATGTCACTAAACGAACGTGCATTGTGGAATGTGCTTGGCTGACTGGCGTTTCTCAACATAACACACGTGCTTACGAAAATCAGAGTCACTGAAACTATTGAAAATCTGGCAGAAAATTTTCATTTGTTTTGGCTTATGAAAACATTTTCACACAAATTTACTAAAAGACTTATAAATGCTTGTACTGGTCCTTCAAAACTAGCTTTTTGTGTTATTTATTTCACATGTAATTATGTGAAAGACATGTGAAGCTGCATTTCACAATATTATTCCCTGAAATTGCATATGCAAACTTAAACATGTGAGAAAATCAAAACATATGAAAATCACGTGGCCTACATTTTAATAATTAAGCAATCTTGTAAAAAAAAAAATGTTACACTAAAAACACATGGACTACATGTGAAACTCTCCTACATGTGAAAAATGTGTGAAAAATCACGTGTAAATTTACCTTTCCTGTAAGAATTGTTGCATCGTGTTTCACTGGTTTCCTGAATGTCTAATCTAGTTACAAAGCTTTCCTTGTTCTCTTTAATTTTCCTATTCCACAGTTATTATTGTTGTGCTATTTATTTTGGATTATTATGGACACTTATAGACTATAGCTTGAATTTATGTCCTACTTATTCTCCAATTTGTTCAAACAGGAAGTGAAATATAACAAGCAAATTACAACAGCGCTCAAGTATTTATCAAAACTAACAATGTGGGTAGATGCCAAAGTCTAAAAAAAAGAGAAGACAAAGAAGAAAAAAAAAAGAAAAGCCAGGTCATAAGATCCATGATGAATATAATGGTTGTGAGTTCTAGACATTTGGAATCAAAAGACAATAGTAATGCACTTTAGTACTTAAAAATTAGGCCATTTTAGTGATAAACTAGACAATCTCATTACATTTAATTACACTGGAATGCACACTTGGGAAGCGGAATGCAATAAAATCTAAATGTGTTGCATCACGTCACTAAAATGCCACGATGAGTGAAAAGTCCTGCATTTGAGTCTGATATGTTGCGTTTTATGTCCTGATTTATTTCATCTGCTTCCTGATTTATTGCTTTAGGAACCACAAAGAGAGGCAACATGTGTCTTGGACTCATGTTTGGGATAAGCTTCCTCTCCGATTACATACATGCTTTAGTCTCCCCATAAATGGAAGGATGTGGATTACAACACAGCACCCGCAGCTTTTATAACAAACGCCAAACCAGTGCAGAAAAACAGCGGACATGGTGAAAGAAGTGGGGGGAATGTGTGGAAAAATTGGCCGTGAGGATGAGAGACAAAAGAGGGGGGAAAGAAAAGGCCTCAAAGTCCCACGCTGGTACCGTTATACTTCCAGTCTGAGAGAATAAGGTGCTCTGAACGAGAATTTGAGAGATGTTTCTTTAAAAATGTACCTAGCATCTAACAGAATAAATTTGATTAGGGCTTTTAACCGGCTCGGAGCAATCAGCGAATCAAAACATGTTTTAAATCATACTGCATTCTGGAAGCAATCAGAACATATTTTCGAGTTCCCAAAACAGGGAGAAAAGCAGTTTTCGATTAGAGAATGCAAATGCAAGACAGCAATGCAGGATGGGTAAACACTGGGCCAAAGTCTCAGACATATGGCTCGGTCTCACTAGAAACCTGGATTAGTTAGCGTTCTTACAAAAACTTTATTTAGTTCCTTTTGATTCACCAAAGCTACAATTTCAGTGAAAAAAACATTTAAAAAAAAACCCCACACATATTAACTGTCACTGTAAGCTGTGAAATAAACTATTTTATGGTTAGGGAGAAATTTCCACTCATGTGCTGTTCACACTCGGGATTAGCCTAATGCTAATAATATATATTATGCTATAACATGTACCACATAGCCTTTGATTGTGTAAGTGAAGGGTGATGTAATGAAAGCATGACACAGACCTACATTCGCTTCATTAAAAATCTACAAAACGACCCAGTGGATTTTAGGGATTAGCATTTTCATTTGGGGAACTACCCAAAAGGGTGTGTACTTTTTTTTTTTTTTTTTTAAGAAAAGTGAGCTCATTTAAAAAATGCCCCCCAGACAAAGTTATATAGACTATTAAAGCAAAATTGTCCTCGTCATCTTTAATAGCCTTGGTGAGATGCATATTTCTCTCGCTTCTACCGCGTGGTAATGAATCATGCTGTCTTTGGGTGTAGCTTTAGACAGGTTTATCATTAAACATGGTGTGTGTGTTCCTGCTGGAGATTTATGGCTTGTTGTTCTACCTGTCCACCCCCCCACAGCATGGAACCGGATGCCGCTGCTGGTTCGACTGCAGAAAACCAAATCACAACTCGTTTCTTTATGAGCTTATCTTACGTTTGATGAGCTCTGTCATTTGTGGTTGTTTTTTTTTTTCCCCCACACAGAATGCTAGTTAAGTACAAACGCTTCTTTTTTCTTTCTCTTAACCCAAAAGTAAGTCAAATCAGATTTCAAGGGCGATAAAGCTGTAAAACTGAACCTCTGATTAGATGACAAATGTCGATGCTAAGACGTTCCGCAACTGAAAGCATATTGCATATTGCTTGACTAATCTGTAAGCACCCGCTCCAAGTTTATGTGGATGATGTAAAGCAAAGAATGATGTAAAGAACAGAAACAAGCTGAACTGAGTAGCATGTACCTTATGAATCCACAGCTACATCATGAAATTGTATGTTAATTTGACAAGTACATTAACTAACCATAAGGTGACACAATCAAAGCAAGCAGTTATTTTAAAACTGTAAACTTAACTCAGATAATAACAGTGTTCATAAACAAGGCAAGATGTTCAGCACAAGAGAAACGTTTGGCCGTCATCATCTGGAACATTCCCAGATGTACACTCGCTCCAGGCTTCAAGTAATTGACAGAAAATAAATCAAATTTTGGGTTCTGTGGTGCTCTTGAAAAAAATGAAACGCTCATAAATCATGTAACGTAAATTAGAAACCGCAGAAAGAGGCCTAATTCTTAATGTCCTCATGGCTGTCTCTGCCAGGACCGGACTGAATCAGATGGAAATCCCATTCTGAGTGACTCAGAAAAGGGACCCCCTCCATCACCAACCCAAAAAAAAAACAAAAAACCCAAAATTATAAAACAGGCTGAGAAAGAGCAGGCTTAGAATATGGTCTTATGTTGGTCCTGGCTTTGGACAATGAGTCCATTTTCCCAGTTTTCCAGACGCGCCCCCCACCTCTGCAGCACAGCATAACTAAATAAATAGAAATGGAGATTGATCCCCACTCCAAAATGGGAAAGAGAATAAAAGTGATGGACAGTGCAAAATGCTATGCATAACTCTAATTGTTGCATTGACTTTGAATGCTGAATAAAAGGTCATCCGCACAGGAACGTACAAGGTCGAACGTGGGCTTCTTCATCCACGTTTTTCTTGCAGTCTCTTGTCGCAAAGAAAACACGCACACACGCACACACGCACACACTTGTATACTTGCTGACAAGGCATTTGACCTGCATTCACTCATGCGTGCCTGATTTAATTGCTTTTCCAGTGGCTGGTATAACACACTCATGCAGCTGAGCCAACAGTTAAACTACACACACTCTTCTGATGAATAG
>JAKKZJ010000024.1:2134503-2145770 GCA_033441845.1 Pangasius mekongensis | reverse complement strand
GGATTAGCGGGATTTTGATCCTTAAAATTCATCCTTGTTTTAGATTTAAATGTATAGGAAAAAGTGTGTGTGTGTTGGTGTGTGTGTGTTGGGGGGGGGGGGGTCGGGGGGAGATCTGGTACCAGATAAAGCTGCATTAACACTGAATTCCTGCATTGTGATTTGACAAGTGGGTTACAAGCAAAATGACAGACTGAATTAACTTAACATTTCCCTTCAATCACAAGACTGTACAGTTTGTCCCCACTGTTTACGCTCGTACGCAAACTTTCCGAATACTCAGGAGGACATCAATGAGAGGCTTAAGGAAATGAACGGGAAAGACATTTGGTTTCTATTACCATGGCCCACGATACTGATTGGGTATCTCTGTGCAGCATATTGGCCCTGACATTGTGCCTTACTTTCTGTCTTAGGTTACCCGCCAGTCTGCCCACCATGCGACAACGAAATGAAAACCGATGCTATTCTGGAGCATATGTGTGCCAGTGAGTTTGGTAAGTGCTTCGAAACACTCCTCTCCCTCACACATACAAACACATTTTGCGGTGAAAACTGAGATGCCACTTTCAAGACAGCCAAAAATGTTACATTCCTGCTGGACACAGAGCCAAAAACATTTTGAGTGCAGCTCATTCCCAAATCCTGTTATTAGTTGTAAGTAAAGTGGTAAGTGGATGTACTTCAATCCACAAAGCACACAAACCATTCGCTGCATCACCATATGCTTATTATTAATACATCGAACTCATAGAGTCGACTATAGAAATGTTTTTTGTTAATTTCCGTTTCACAATTTCCGTAATTGTGTAATTTGTGTAAATTACTCCATAATTACCTTGGAGGGGTGACCAGTGGCCTGATCAGTGCATGTCTAGTCACAATAAAGTTACTGAGCGAACATTCCTTCCTTCTTTTCCTTCACTGGACACCAAAGTGAATTTAGTAGCCATGTGGAAAAAAAAGATACATACATTTCGGTAGACTTAGTAATGTTTATGTAAGTACTGCAATATACTAAAAGTGTACCTTTTCACACCATTTCCTATCAAAAGTGCAGGATATTGATTGCTATCTTTATCAATTTCACCACTTTTTAAGTACAGGTATATTTCAAAAGTCCTTGTATCTGCCTTTTTTTGACACAATTTCGCTGACTGCCCTGACCACGCTCATGTTTTACAATAGAACAATAGTGCTGTCTTCGGTGCTTAAAATAACAGCTGCGGGCTCTTTTTAACCCTTGTAAATCCATGTCATGGTTTGGATGACCCTTTTAGAGACCACTACTCTGTGACTAATGAATTGAGGTAATTCACACAGGTCTAAAACCCTTTATTTGGCCACTACTCAGAGTTGTAAATCGGGATGTTTGTTTTCCTGTCTGGTCCAGTGGACGTGACAACAGCACCAGAGCTGACCTCTGTGGAGGGGTCAAATCAGATTTAGCTTGATGTCCTTCCAGCAAATAAAGTAGTGCAGAATATTTCAGTTGTACAGTTTCTTATGAACGATGAAGATGAATAATACACCAAACTCTATATTTAGCATGAGATTTATCTTGAGCTTTTTAGCATTTTTTTGTAATCCCCACCATTCCAAATGCTGTCTTTTGCTTTTGTTTTGTCGCTTTGATTTTTACACTCAGTCTTACTCTTTTTGCTGCCAAGGTTTTGCGAACATGTGCGAAGGCTTAGACATCCAGACCTTCTGCATTAGCATTCACTCCAGCCCTCCAAGTTTCTAAGGAAAGCAAAAAATTGGGAGACAAAAAGAATCGATCACTTGCTTATTATTGGGCCACTATTTCATTCTGGTCTTCCAGGTCACATTCAATAGTTTTGATTTTTGCTAAATATCCGAGTTAATCCACGCAGTCTGAGGGAATGCCACTGACCATAGCTGTTAAAACAGCCCATTGCGCCTGCCATTAGGGCCATTCCCAGCAGGAGTTACCTCAACAAAAGGAGGGTGCTGCACCAAGCGCTTCCTGCTCTCCTCCCAAGAGGAAAACAAATGCTGGTTTTGGTTTGCCTCTTAGAAAACCATAAAGCCTCATTCAGACAGGGATTCGAAGGGACTAAGCCATCTTTGGTGAGCTGCCATCTTTCCTCTGGACAGCTTTGTGTAAACCAAGCCCGCTGGCAACCCCTTCTGTGACCTTCAGGTTGAGCTGTAAAGCCAGCTATTGTCAGGGCAAGAAAGCGAGAGTGGTTTGTCAGGTTTCTCATTCGTCGTGAATTGTCATCACTGACCTGTCACCTGGTTTGCATTAAAATGTTTTTGTTAAAAAGGCTGAAGAGTTGCATGCACTGTGCCAACCCCCTGGACCTGGCTTTACAGTGGTGAACACAGTTTTGTCTAGTATGGGTTTGGCAATAGATTCACTTAGTTCATGCACTCGCCCGTTGATTACTGGATGCGGGGTCTTTGAATCTTCACAAATGCCATCTGTGATGTCCAGGTAAAGGATAGACATTACCCCATACAAAGCTTCAAGCAAGAGATGACTAGCAGACAATTCAAATACCATTGGAGATAACGAAAACTCAACAGTCCTTCTTAGAGCGTTTGTTCTTGACAAACTGGCCAGACTCACTTACAGACACTTTGCTAATAAACAGCAATGGTTTTATGGGGAATGCTGTTCATGTCCAGGCCTGGCTTTTATGATCCCTCTTCCTAACTAAACCTCATGGCCTTCCACTGAGCACTTCTCTTCTCACACTTCTGTTGGCTGTTCCTTCTGTGGTCAGTGGCTCATGTTCAGTTTTAGAGCAGTAAAATTGTACGGCTTGGCCATACACTTCTGCACACATTTACGCATCTGAAACTGCGAAGGAAGCTGTGTTTTGGGACTGTTTTCATCCCCGACATCCCCTGCTGGGTTTATGACACTATCTGATCCGTCTGCAAGTCTGCCTCTTGTCTTGCGACAGTACAGAATGCCAAGTCAGGGAACAGAGACAGCGCTTAAAAGCTAAATCTCTGGAAGCATTTATGGGTACAATACAGGGTTGTCCTGTTCTTGAAGACCCACTAGAGTTCAGATCCAGATTCCACTTCTGAAAGTCTTCCAGACCCTCCTTGCAGAGTTCAGTTCGTAATCTCACAGACCTCATTCATCTAACCACAATCTCCCAAACCATCCAAATATTAGTCAAGTGGGCTAGATATTCCAGAAGGATGACTTTGGAAACATGCAGGGCTTAAATAATTTTTCATTCAAAACATTCTTCCCTTTCTGTGCTACTTATCAGTGTTTGGGTTCTGCTTTCCTTGTTTACTTTTTAAATGATGTGCTACGAATCACCAGCTGCTGAACTGATAGTTGACTGAAGAAATATTTAGCAGAACTATCAAGGATAGTGTACTTATTTGGGGTGACGGGCAATGTTTAGACAGAGATAAAAGCTCTCCATTGCTTTTTTTTTAATAATCTGTAGTGTCAAATCTATGTATAAATGTTTCAAAGGCTTATAAATAAAATGAATGTGAGTGATTAGGTAAATTATGTATGTTCAGTTACATAATTTGGTCAAATTGGTAGACAAATCATAAATTCATTAGCTATCCCAATGGGGAAGTCAAAACCCAATGTGTTTTTTTTAGTGATTCCCTGTAAGGGGCAAGTTTATGTATCCAATATAATTTATGTAGTTTATGTAGTTAAACTCTCTTGATATGATGTGTATGGTAAAGAAGCACTGTGTTTGCACCCTTGACAAAAAGGCAGAAAGTGTTTGGCTAACATTTCTCCTATGAGCTGCAGTGTTTTCTTTTTTGGAAAGAAAACTAGCATTTGCTAGTTATTTGAGCTACCATCTTCATTTTCTCTCAATGAAGTGTTCACTTTTGTCACCCCTGATTCTGGAAAGATTGTCTACTATATGTTCAAGCTCTTTTAATATGGCTAGTAAAAATAGTCCCTGCTAACAGCCAGACCATGTCTTTAGTTCATGTGCACAGTGCTGTTTTGTCTCAAGTGCCTGGAATAACATCCTTTTGATTGCTATGAAACATTCATCTGTCATTTGGGGTACTTGTTTAATACTTCATTTGGCATTTTCAACTGCATTTGTTTGAGCTTGAACTCTGTTGTATTAGAACCATTGGTCAGGAACAGTTTGGTATTATGGGTTTTAGCACAGTGAGCGCTGTATTTCAATTGTGGCTTTGCAACTAAGTGCACTGCGACAATGCAGATTACAGTTACAAATGCCAAAGGGTGCGTAGAGAGTTCAACCAAGAGTTCAGGCAGAATTCTGAAGACTCTGAAGCCTGACCAATGCTTTTATTCCATTAAACATTAAGCCCTTTCAGAAAGCCTGTTTATGGAGCTGAAACTGAAGATCAAGCCCTTAATCCTTTCCATGTGCAAGTTAATTCCTGAACACTGGACCGTGCTTCTCTGCAGTGTTAATTTGGTATGAGATGAAGCACTTATAGTACCATTTGATGCATTGAAATAGTAAAATATATCTTCTGAATGGATTGCACCACTTTCACCACTCACGATTTTCACTGCTTAGTTCCAAATACATAATGAAGTTCAATGGAAATCTGAAATATTTCCCAAGAGGCTCGGTGGTGCAGCAAGTAGCGCTGCCATCTCACAGGTTCATTCATGAGCTTGGGTTACTGCCTGTGTGGGGAGGGTTTCCACTGGGTTCTCCAGTTTCTTCCAGAAAACTTGCCGGTAGGTGGATTGACGACTCTAAATTACCCTAGATGTGAATATGTATGCGTGGTGCTCTGAGATGAACTGGCATCCCAGCCAGATTGTATTCCCACTTCATGCCCAATGTTCCTGGGATCCACCGTGACCCTGACCAGAATAAAGCACTTATTGAGTATGAATTTCTTCCCATCTGTAACCAAACTTTTTTTTATTTTATTTTATAATGGTTTTTAAATAAGAATTAATTCCACATACAACTTTCTTTGGAAACGGTGGTGTGTTTCGTTAGTGTGCTTCCAGCCACTGATATTCAGCACCACATAGGAAGGATTTAGTTTCACTGTGGTCTGCTTGCTGACAGCTAATGGAGACTGATCAGCTTGTTAAAGGCTAATTAGCAGTAAATCATAATTCATAGGTTTTCCCATAGAAAGCTTTTTTATGGGTTTTTGAGTGCAGGGTGTCTAATTGGGATGAATTCCTCCAGAGGTTCACAGGGGTGTCAGACATAATTCCAAAGTCATAATTCCTGTTATGTTTGGGTATTAAATTGGTGCAAAATGAATTTACCTGAAATGTACTTACAGCAATGAACAAGACCACCCTCAGATATGACTTATGAGCAGCAAAAGGTTAAGCAAATGATAAGATTAGGAGATTAATACCAAGAGGTAGGTTTCCAAGAAGCAGAGTTTTCCAGGAATATCAGCACATTTGTTCTTCCATCTTCATGTAAGGAAATTACTAACGCTAGTCCATGTGAATTGTCCTTTGTAGTTTAGAAAGGTAGAGTACAGTTATCAAAACTTGTGGGACTTAAAATTGTATATCAAGTATATGATTAGCAATGCTATTCTAGACATATTGGTCATCTTTATTCAGTTACCAGCAATGATATGTATTTAAAAAAAAAACATTACTCCTCCCGTTCAATTAGAATTACTTTAACTGAATTCCTAACTGCATTCAAGTACTGATTCATGTCTACTTCAAATACACTTATAATACATGGAACAAGACTTGCATCGAGCTACAGATCAAGTTACATCTGGAGGAGCACAAGGCAGACAGGGCTGCAATTTGTGACATTCCTGCCCCCCTGGGAAAGCAGAGGGCAGTAGGGGCAGATTGATTTACATGGCTGAGGCTTTATGTTGATGAAGACTCTTAAACTTGACAGAGCCTGAGACAGTGATACCTGGGTCATTATGAAGTGCTCTGGGACTCTGTCAACAAGAGTAGCTTGGTATTGATTACAACCTCCCTTTCTGACCCCCTCCCCATCCCTTCCTCCTGTTTGTCCTCTCCTTTTGTGGTCTGGCTCTGACTAGGGCTCTGTGTGACCCCCCTGCAACCCAACTCCTGTTTTCTGTTTAGCCTTTCAAAGCCCGGCATACATCCCAAGGGGGATTCAGTGACGTTCTGCTTCCCAAAATGTTTTGCTGAACCATAAGTACTTTAAGCATAAATGGTAAACCATTGGCCTTCCTAGCTGTACAGGCCTTCCAGTGTTGTCTTTTAGGCATCAAGGTTCTCTGAAAAATGGCTCTTGAGGTGAGTGAGTTTGGCGCAATCCCAGATTTGTCCTCTCTGTAGCATGGCCAACCTTTCCAAAAGCTAAGAGATTTTTTTTTTTTTTTAAACGTCTGGGAGTTCAGCAAAAATTTGCTCGAGGCTCTTGCCTGTCAATCATACTTTCTTTCCCTAGCATATATCATTTTGTAAAACTGACTCAGCTTCATCTTTGTGTTCTTTCCTCCAGCCATCAAGACCAAAATCAAGGAGGTGAAACGGGAGCTTGCGGACCGCAAGGTGACCTTGCAGAAGAAGAAGAAGGCTGTGAAACTGGGATCCCTAAAAAAGAAAGACTTGAAGACCCTCACGTTGTATCTGAAGAACGGTGCCGACTGTCCCTGCTCGCAGCTGGACAACCTCGGCAGCACCTACCTCATTATGGGTCGCAAGACAGACAGGCAGTACCTCATCACCGGCATCCACAAGTGGGACAAATCCAACAAAGAGTTCAAAAAGACCTTGAAGAAACTGCAAAGCCACAAGTGCCCTACTTATGAAAAAGTCTTCAAATAATTCCGCAGCCAAAACATCATTTCCATCCTACTTTTGAATGAACTTGCACATATGAGCAACCCAAAAAAGCTCCCTTTGTTTATATACAGCCTATATTATATATTTCTATGTATTTTTCAGACCAACACTTGTAGGTTTTTGTTTGTGCTGTTTAGGTTACAGGACTCTGTTTAGAATTTTTTACGAATGGTACACTATCCAGCAAAGTACAAATCATTACTAATGTATATAGCCATATCAGTCCAGAATGTGTTGGAAAATTACCAGAATTCCTCTCGAATGTATCATTATTTCCTTTTTTTCTCTGAAAACTTCTAGCTTATTAGGACCACCCTTCTTTTTTGGATCATTTGGAAAGGTACTTATATTTTAAACTGTGAACCCTGCACACAAGATTTTGAGCCTTGAATGTTACCAAATATGTTGAACGTTATGTCTCACATTTTGGGCAGAATTTCCTTGCTTTTATTGTTTTTTTTTAAATTGTACACTCATTATCATACACTTTGTGACATAATCCATGCTAGATAACAACATAACCTGTATTCAGTAATCAATCCAAAGATAATCAAGCTGCTTTTGTATTCATGATGCTGTGATTGGTAGGTAATAGGTAGCAGATTTCATGCAAATGAGACCACACACATTTTAATGCTTAACCAAGGAAAAAAAGCAAGCTTTGTAAACAACAACTATACATTATTATCTAAATTCCTTTTAGATCCACAAGATTCTGGTCTTGTTTGTTTTGCTATTATTTTGGGGCTAAGTTTTGTGTATTTTTTAAATTGCAATTCATACAATTCCTACATTATATTACAAAATGCTTCTTGCATAGTGGTTTAAAATGCACAATATACATATCAAATGACTTTTTTATTCAGTGTAGCACTATTAGTTTGATTTCATTTGTGTCTTTTGTAAAATGTTGCCAATCATTTTGTACATAAAATTCTAACACAAATATAGAATAAAACTGTGACACAAACACAGCCTGGTCCTCTGTGCACCTTATTACTTGCTGATGAATAAGTGTTTTTTAATGGCATTTTCGATGGTATGTATTTTAGGGCACTTGCAGAGTGCTTAGTAAACACTCTAGGAAGATTAGCTTGCTACCAAACTAATGTTGTAGGACTTAGTATAATGTCTGTAATATATAAATTTGTCCTATATAAACTGTTATACACGCATATGGAAGAAATAAGTAAACACTGACATTTTAAACGCTGTGTCTAACTAACATTAGCCGCTAGCAATCAGCTAGAGGCAAGCTAGGTAGCTAGCACTTAGATAGTCAATGTTAGCCACTTGCAGTCAGCTAAAGCTTAATTAGGGAGTTAGCTAAATAGCTTACATTATTCACTAGCAATCAGCTAGAGCTAGCAATACTCCTAGAATCCAAGTAGGAGTTTTATTATAAGTTGTCTTTGAACATAGAACGGTTTGCCTTTTGACGTCCACTTGCTCCTGTGCTCCCTGGAATTGAGGCCTGAGAATATTTTGTTATCCTTCATTTCATTAGTGCTGCAGATCCCACCATGTGAATTTTCTAAAAGTGGGTAAGTTCAGCTTTGCTACTGTGGAATGGTTATGGTCTGCATTATTGAACATAAGTGGTCCGTACAGCCTGTAATGCACTAACACTTTTATCTGTTATGTGATCAATGCTAATTTTTCAATTAGATTTTTTAGCTTCTCAGTGTTTTTTTGTTGTTGTTGTTGTTGTTGTTTTAAAGATTGCAGCAAAAGTGTTGCAGTAACAGCTTTTACATTCACTGAAATTAATTCCACTGCAAAAAAAATAACAATAAAAACCTGCTTTATAAAGTTTAGAAAGACTATAAAATGTGTGACTAAATAAAATGTCCTAGGATAGGTGATCTGAGAGTTTGTATTACTATGCTGTTGAATTCTCGATTCTGTTTGGTTAGAAGGTGTTGACTGATTTTTTATAAGAGTAGCTTTGACAGTGGTGAAGCTGTGCATCACGGGGTTTATATAAACGTACAACTTCCTGTTTATAGCTGTGATAACAGGAGCTAACTTGCTTTGTGGACACTCCACAACTTTAAATGTACAAGTGTAACTGGATAAAAAGTACTGTGCTGTTCTTTAATACAGTTTTCTTTTTAAAAAATAATAATCACTGGCAAATTGCTGTGGAATAAGACTAAAAAAAACCTTAGGTCAAAGTATTAAAGGAAAATAATCAACACTGGGGTGGTAACTGTAACTCCGCTTCACGTCAGGCCACATCACACAACTAGGTCGTTGATTCTTTTCCAATAACAGCATGTCCCCAAATGTTTTAATCCTCTTATCCAACTGTCCAACACTAGAACTGTACAGTAAAGATACTGAAAGGTTTTGTGGTTTTCATGCTTGATCAGCTGGAAATGTGTACTCTGAGCAAAGCTGGACCTTAATACTCAACCCACCATTTTTTTCCCGTCATTCTATCGTTGAAAGGATGAATTATACAGATTTAGAACCTAATTTAACATTAAATTTCACTCAGGATTACAAAAAACGTTTCATAAATGTTTATTCCTCCGCCACCAAATGCCTCAGTGTTTTTTGTTCTCTCCAGGGGAAACTTCACCATATATTAATCAGGGAGGTGCTGATAATAAAAAAAATTATTTGAATTTGGATAGAAAACAATATACTTTGCATATTAGGTCACTTTTTTTGTTTGTATTTCTTTTACTATAATATAAATTTAATGGCATACTTTTAATGGGAACATGGCTGTTACTCAGCTTGACAGTTGTTCTGAAAGTTTTAGGAAAATTCTCCTTCCTGGAACGGAAAATTGGTCCCATATCAACAGGAGCAGAGGTTACGTCAACACTGATATTTTACGATCTGCATCTTAGACGCAGCGTATAAGAAGGTAGCCATAAAACTCAGTGGAGTTCAGATCCTTCAGTGGCTTTTTTTTCCACACACTGTCTCCAGTTACACTATTGAGCTCCTAATTCCTCTCTAGAATGTTGCAGCGATCTTAAATCCACAAGGAATAACAGCTCTTCGGCAAAACTGCCACTGGCCTGCCATGTTAGATATGATTTATGACTTATTCTGACCAGGCAAAAGAAATCATTGTATAAGTGAACTGACAGCCATGTCACAGGCAATTATGGCTTATTCGACTGCAGGCATTGCTGTAAGACTGATGGTTAGTATGACCATCCCTGGTGGTTTTTAGACCACTGTCCATCACAGACAAGCTGCTTAGATTTGTTCCAAGGTGATTTTTCCAGTCGCTGATATTTATTCAGCCTTATGTGTAGCTAAAAATTTATCCAGCTGCATTGATGCTATTAAGTTATCTTGGACGTTGCTTAAGAAAATGCCGCAGAATGCTGATTAAAAGTACGACGTGGTTTAATAAGACATCTTTTTTTTATCAAGCTCAAGCACAAATAAGAACATCAAACAAGAAGCAATTAAAGCCAGCCAGTTTGCACAACCTTGAATTGACGGCATAATCCAAAAATGACGCTCCAAACCTTGAACCTCATGTTAACACTGGGCAAGCGTTAATAATAAAAAACGAATCATGACGCTGTGTTCTTTCTGAAAAGAAGGCAGGAAGATACTGGAATGTTGAAAAGGTTGAAAAAAAGTCATCTTTCAGACCATGTGGTTTGAGTAAAGGCCTGCGATTTGCCAAATATATTTCAGATGTGGTTTAATCTTTGTGACAGTAACCGAAGCTGTCCCGGAAAGTGTGCCTGGAAAGATTTTTAAAAAGAAGAAAAAAGCCAAGATGCAGCTTTTTCATATCCGGGAATTTATCTGAGAACAAAAAAAATGCCCTATGATTTTAACATCTTTTTTTCTTTAATGTTTATTATTATTATTATTATTATTATTATTATTATTATTGCAGTTTTGGGATCTATAACTTACAATTTTTATATTTTCATATATGAATTTTAACTTTAACCAAAGTGACCCAAAGTGAATGAGAGTCCTGTCCAAGCATCAGAGCAACTGAAAATTAAATGTAGTGAGGAAAAAAAAAGACATTTACACAAATATCTCCTTGTGTCCACAAATGTTCAGTGTCTAGCAGCTTTACCTTTGCATGGGAGCTACAAGGCTAATGTAGCCAATAAGTAATTGAAGTCTACATCATTCAAATTCTTTTCTGTAAATATGCCCAATACACACAGTGGGGTCCAAAAGTGTGCGATGCCTCTATTTTGCACTCTTTTAAAATTTAATTCAACAGTTTTCATTACAAATTATATTATTGACAACAGCTTGATTGAAAAGTAGAAGTAGTAGGGTTTGTCCCCTTTTTGCTTTAATGACAATGTGCACTTGAGCTGGCATGGACTCCACAAATTTGTGCCAATACTTATGATCCTTTATGCATAGAGCAGGCGACTGACTTGGCCATTGAGGAATATTCCATTTCTTTGCCTTCAAAAAGTCTTGAGTTGCTTTCGCAGTATGTTTAGGGCCATTATCCACCTGCACT
>JAKKZJ010000024.1:2113399-2129215 GCA_033441845.1 Pangasius mekongensis | reverse complement strand
AAAACACGCTGTTATGTAAGGAAGATGGTGGGGTGGTGTGATGCATCACAACGCGAAACACCCTGAAGTGGTAACCTCAGCTCGAATAAAATTTCATTATGCTGGACTAAACAAATAAAATGAGACGCCTTCTTTACCTCCCTAGAAGGCATGGACTCCAGCTAATTTGAAAAAAGCAGGCTAAGGCAAGTTTGTGTTAATTTGCTAAAATTAACTGGCAATATTGAACTAAATTCTTTGCTAATGCCAGGATAGACTAGCATCGATTTGAATAGCTAACATAAATTGGCAGCTAGTCAAATTCTAGCTAATAGTAAATATTTACGTGATATTTTAATTAACTAACAAACTATGTAGCATTCCTTATGCATATGACCAGCACACTTAGAGAGACTGAATGATGTTTTTTTTTAAGGAAAATGGTATAGAACGTTTACAACAAAAATTGTGCTAACAATTTTAAATAAGTAATAAAAGTTACTATCCATGTGAAACCATGACTTAATTTTATCAGTTCTGAAACATAAGCATATATAAAATAGCTTTTAGTAGTTTTACTTTGTCTCGAGTATAATTATGGATGGGTACTTCTACTTTTCCTTAAGCTTTTGACACATTATTTATACTTTCATTTTTAATGCTTTCTGTTTCTAGAACAATCTCATCTATGCTAGGCATAATAAATGATAATGGAGGACACCTAACATGTTCAAAAGTTCAGTTATGTTCATGTGTGTTTTATTCACTGGTGGCTGTTACTGCATTAGTTTTTAAATCCTACATTTGTATATATAATATATAATTGCATTTACAATATATAATATTATATAAAGATTATTGTAGACTATTTTGGAAAATGGGGCGACCTTTTTTTTTTCTTTTTTTTTTTTACAAAAATAAAGGATTTGTTGATTAGTTTGGGATTTTTTTTTTCTGAAACTGACTGATGTCTTGCTATTGTGCAGCTGCCAATTTTGAAATATTTTATATATAAAGATATATAAAATTTAATTGCTCACACTTTTGCCCAAATGTTTCTTACAGCCCTCAATAAATGTCTGAATGAAAACATTTCTATAAAGCCTCCAGTTTTTCTGGAAAAGTGAGACACAGCACTCTGGCAAACGGCGAGCCTTTTAAAAAGGTCGCTGGCCATTACGCTGATTTGTGCTTTCACAAGGGGAAAAATGAATTTCTCCGAGCGTTGTGTTTTCAGCTGAAGCTCTGCTGTTGTTAGGTTCCTTGGGGCTTAGCGAGGCCCTAAATGGAACATGTGCATTAAAAATAAAAATTACAGCCTGAAATCTGTTGGTGGAAGGGTGGAGGGAAGGAGGTTAAGGACCGGGCTCTGCTGGATTTGTCCATAAACATTAGGCAGAGTAATGAAGTGCTAAGGAAATTCAGATTGGTAGCAGTGCTGACACAAACCTATAGACTGAGTGAGGCACTTAACATGAAGATTTTAGGAGGCTCAGAGAACGAATGGTAAGTTAATGTAGCATTTGTGACAAAGATGTATGTGGGTTTTGGAAACAATGTGAGGAATAAAACACGTGGAGGGGGTGTGCCGTTATAGGAAAATAATCACTGATGGGGTGGTGTGATGAAGCGGAGTCTCTGTTCCCACCCCAAAGTGGTAACAGTGATATAACTCTTGTACCACAGCAATTTGCCGATGAGCGCAATGGTTTGTTTATAAAAGAATGACACGTCAGACAATTTATCTGTTACATTTAATGTTGAGGAAGATCGTTAAACAAGTGTTACAAGGATCGTTAAACGAAGATCGTTACAAAGTGCTGACACTGGAGACTACTTCCGCAAATGTTACATAAACAATCTCCTTACAAAAAAACCTTTCATAATTAGATTTCCTGTGAATAAGCAGTTACTATAGAAACGATAATGTATAAGAACCAGCGCATTCATATAAACCTGTGATTTCTGGTAGTAGTGCACTACTGTTGTAGAAAATTAATCAGCACCTTCTGATCCAGTCTGTATGATTTTTCTTTTTGTGTTAAGTTTCCAAATCCTTTCTGCCTGCTCACGTTAATAATTAAAACCAGACAAATGACCCTAATGACATAAAGCAAGGATCACAGAGAACACGATTGAAGAGAAAAAGAAAGTGAGAAAGAGGTTTAACACTCCGTGTTGCTTTATTAAGTGTCTCCCCCAAATGCACTTTCAAGCCCTTTTTGTTTATTCTTCTCGCTCCATCACCTGCTAAGATCCTTCCTGGAGGATGGCCAGAAACTCAGCGGTGTTTGAACGTGTCGAGCCATGGCTAGAGGCTTTTATACAGATTTATACAAAGCAAAAAAGCTTACATTAAGCTTACATTAATGCACTTTCTCATACACGCATACACACATCATAATGAGCACAGTGGCACACTGCTGGCCCAAGCCAGCTATGGCGCATATAAAGTAATGAAATGGCTTTAATCATTGACTTCCAAGAAGTATGTTTTTGTTTTCATCACACTGAAGTAAAAGTGCCTTTCACAGTGGCATGAGTCCATTGTGGCTGTCTGGAGTTATTTACTTTACTGACTCGAGCATTGTTCTTAAGTGTTATGGATTTAAAACCCCTAAATGACGCAAGGCAAAGCAATCAGGATATTCCACAAGGTGCTCATAAGAACGAAGTAATTAAAGCACAGAGAGCTCTGGACGGGATCGTATTCCTCACGGCTGAATGGAAGAGTGAACTTTTCATTAACTGAGAGGCATGGGGCAAAAAAAGGGCAAAGAGAGACGGGGAGGTGTGAGTGTGTGTGTGTGTGTGTGTGTGTGTGTGTGTGTGAGTGTTGGGGGAGGGGTAGATTGTGATTAACAAAAAAGGGATGACCAAAAAGAAACTGCGGAGAAAGTAAAACCTTTTTAATGCAGGTCAGATTTGAAATATATGCAAATATGAGTGCATTTTATAGGGAAATAATAAACAGCGAGGTGGTGCGATGACGAGAGTTGCGGTTACCGCTCTGAAGTTGATTGTTTTGCAATAACAGCACATCCTGCAGTGTCTTATTCCCTTTACACACTGCCACAACAGTGTGCCACCAAGAACAACACAATAAACTTTTATCCATCTATAGTTACATGTGTTGTTGTGGAACACTGACAGTCATTCCATCACCAGGTTCTCTTTCTTTTTTCTTTTTTCAGGGCAATACAGTGGTGCAGCAGGAAGCTCCAGGGCCTGGGTTTCACTCCTGAGCTCAGGTTACTTTCTGTCTGTCTGGAGTTGTGTATGTTCTCCCTGTGTCCTCTAGGTTCTCTGGTTTCCTCCCACCTCCCATAAACAGGCTAGTAGGTGGACTGGTGACCCTAAATTGCCCCTAGGTGTAAATGTGTGTGTGTGCGCAGCAATGGACTAGCGTCCCATCCAGGGTGTATTTTCACCTCACACATAGTGTTCCTGGGATCGGTTCCAGATCCACCGAGACACAGACCAGGATAAAGTGCTTGCATGAAGATAAATGAATGAGTAAATATATAAATGAATAAATCAGTGGTAAATGTGGAAACCTGACTGGTACGGCAACGTACAGATGTACAGCGATGCGTTCATCTCTCACACTAGCTTGAGAACTAGCTAGGTGAAGAACGAATGGAGAACTGTTTAGTCTACATTTTCCATTGCTTCCTCATGATCAAACCTCGATTTCTGCAACATAGCTCGTGTGAAACAGGCAGAAAATGACTCTGCCAGTTAAGAGAGAGAGAGAGAGAACGTTTGGATTCAGGCTAATGAGGCCTAAGTGGACTCATACCTGTGTATGTCCCATTCAACAATGTCTCTTTGTGAATGCCTTGGAAATGGAGTAATATCATCTTTCCAACTAGCCCACAGCTCCTGAAACATGGAGCAAGAGCAAACGAGCCAGAGCAAGGATTCCCATCTGTGTGTGTGCAGATAGCCATCTGTAACGAAACTTTTTTTTTTTTTTTTCAAATTGGACAGAAAGAGAGAACAGGAGAAAAAAAAACAGAGATATAGAGAGTTCATTGTACCAGAACACGAAACATGCCAAGTGTCTGGAGAGTTCTGACTCCCCCTTTTGGGCTGAACTGCACTGCAGAGTATGATGCCGTGTGTGTCCCACTGATATCACCTTTATAAATATGTATGTAAAGTAAAGCTAAAAGGCATTTCATACACAAGTAAAGTGTACTTAAAATACTTCGGAAAGCATATTATTTTTTGAATTAATATATAAAATAATTGACAATCTCATCCTCGAAAACATCCATTTCCACGAATCATCCATTACAGGTTATGAAAAATGTACATTTGTTACACTGTTATCTGAAATCATTCACCCTTCTGAAATATTTGGACTATTCCGCAGGAATTTGCATCATCACCTTTTCTTGGGAATGAAAGGAAGTAGAAAAAGTAAGTTCTCTCATTCCTGCTGCGTTATTTTCAGTGATTTTGTGATATTTGTCTGATGAGGTCACTTTGAACGTACAACCCTCTTACCAAATTATTTTGTTGACAAAACAAAATAAATGGCACCCCAATCGTGGAATCACTATATTTTTTGTGTATTTATGTTGGAAGAACATAGAAAAGGGGTCCATCATTGGATGGTTAACGATTCTAGCTTTGTAAACAGGGTCTAAGTGGAATTGTTTCTGAAATCGAAACCTTCTGTTGTGTGTTTCTACACAGAACAAGAAGACGTTCATGTTTTGGACAAATCTGAAGGAAAAGGAAATTCCGAATGTTTGTTAAATAGCTTAAAAGGCAGGACAGATAGAATTGCCGCTCTGACTTTTTTTCAGAATGTAGTAAGATGTTGTGATAATATCGTAAACTATCTTTAAAACTGTGTTGCCAGTTTAAGACGTCCAACTACCTCCTAGCTAAAGCAATCCAATCTCATTGTCACTTTGTAAATCCACTGTTACTGATTGCACCCCGTCTGCTGCTATACACAATATGTCGATAGAAATGGTCCACCATAGGACCACCGCTGAGCAGGTATTATTTGAGTAGATCAGATACAGTGTTGTGGGCTAAGAGTGCCATCCAACCTGGTGCCAACTTGGTGATTGATGGATTAACAGAACAGACCAGCATTTGGTGATATCTTGGAACCGTTAACAAGAATTTGAAGGCAGAAGAAAGTGGTTGTGTCCTGGATGGTTTGGGTGTTTTAAACCGCAGCGCTAACCAACAGGCCAAAAGCAAAAAATTCTTTAACTTAAGTGCTGACTTAACAGCAGTGCTGTGCTGGCACTAATGAAAGCTAGAGGACAATCTGATGAACTTTAGTCTCTGACTATACACGTATACACACTATACACAGCAAATTGCTGTGGTATAAGAAGAATAAAACACTTCAGGACATGGTGTTATTGGAAAATAATCAACTTTGGGTTGTAACTCCACTTCATGTGGGGCCACATCACACCACCCTGGCGCTGATTATTTTCCTATAACAGCATCCCCATAGCTACATAGCAAGCTAGTTTAGTGGTTTGCCACTATTACTCCAGAGAATGAAGTATAAAATAAAATGTATAATTAAAGTGCAATAAGTGAATATGGCATTTTCAGAAAACAGTACCATCACTGTCACGGTTCTACTGAGAATGAGCCACCATCCAAATAGTTTCTGCTTGATCACTATCTGAGCTATCTGCCCTCTTCCACATACATGAGCTCACAGATACCCATGATTAGCTAGTGTCTCTGTGATTGACAGGAGAGAGAGCATATGCCCCTCCCACCCAGATAGCACATTTTTGGTTCCCGGCCACTAGATTCAAGTAATTTACTGTATTCTCAGAGTGCATCACAATATTAGTGTACTTACTGTTGTAAATCTGCAGATGTTATTGTCAAACGTTGCTATAAAATTTACAGCAGTCGCTTACTGTGTAGGGAGAATTCGGGAATCAGGCAAGCTGGAACGGATTTTGAAAATGAATCACTGGAAGCT
This sequence comes from Pangasius mekongensis, assembly GCA_033441845.1. NCBI lineage: Eukaryota > Metazoa > Chordata > Actinopteri > Siluriformes > Pangasiidae > Pangasius > Pangasius mekongensis. The sequence continues at coordinate 2,123,253 of JAKKZJ010000024.1, read as the reverse complement.
GCAAATCTTTCATTTCCAGGAAGCTAAATCTCTCAAGCGCCTCTGCGGTACAGATTTTGCTGGCTCGAGTTATTATAAATGGCGCAAGACAAAGTGGCGTGACACATTAGGATATTCCTCCAGGTGCTCCCAAAAATTTAGTCTTGCTCCAAACTCCAAATAAAAAAACTAGCTGCAAATGAATCTGTCTTACGGTATTTGCTTTTAAATTCCCTGTGCTAAACATTTTTGTTTGCTACACATTGACTTCGTTAAAGGATTGAATGACCAAAAATGCCATAATTTTTTTATTATAGAAGCTAGCTAGCTCTATTAAGGTATTAAGGTTATAGTGATGGCTAAATGACTAGTTACACTGAGGGGATGTCATTGCAGTAGCGAAACCACAGCTCTGTTGAATTCTCAACTACAGTTGGTCAGAAGGTGTTGATTAATTATCTATAACAGCAGCTCTGACAGTAGTGCAGCTGCAAATTACAGGTTTACATTAATGCACTCTTTTTTTTTTTGCTATAGTAACAGCTCATTTGCAGGGACTTATACAAATAAACGGATCAAAAATGGTGTGTAATTGTTGATATGGTAACGTTTTCTGTGAGAAGAGGTATATTTAGCATTGATGGAAGGAGTCTCCAGTGTCAGCATTTTGTACCAGTTAATAAGCTGCATTTTTTTTTTTTGTCATAATAACTTCAAGTTTATAGTTGCTATAACATAAGTGATAACAAAAACTAACTTGTTTTGCGGACATTCCACAACATTACATGTAACTGTAAACAGATTAAAAAGTATGACATCATTATTTAATGAATAAAATAATTGTGTTCATGCAAGTGTTGCTATAATGAAGTATGAATTAAAATGAGGTTTTAATTATTATCATAACACTTTACATGGTTGCATGTTTGCTGTAAAAATTGTATTATATTACAGAAATCATGCTGAGGTCTGGTTTCAGAGCAGCACCTTAAAAGCGATTGGTGTTTATAAATCTGAGACAAAAAATGTGATTTTAATGGCAGCACACAGGTCTTTTGGCGCTCCAATTCATCATTATTGTCTATGTTGCTTTTCAACATATGAAGCTAAGCTGTATCAGGTACTGGATTGAAATAAATAAATAAATAAATGGCCCATTGGACACCAGAGTACATGAGCTTAAGGAACCAAGAACATGAGGGTTAAAGACTGTCACTGGCTTTTTCTAACCCGGGGGGAAACTGTAAAAATGTCTTGTGGCCACAGAGCCGGAGGTGAGACATTGTTGGACATTTGCACCTCAACCTGATACTCCTCTTGGGAGAAAAAGACGGGAACTTGTCGTCTCTCCAAGCCTGAGGAATGAGTCAGGATCGATCCAAGACTAACAGCCGGGGGGCGCTGGCTCCCGCTTCACTCTCCGGCGCCAACTCCTCCTTGGCTTGCCCTCCCTACTTTTTTAGGATGCATATTTTACCTCACGACTCACGCTTGAGCAGGACTATGGGGTTTTTTTTTTTGGAGAGTGAGAATGAGGCCTGCAGTTTTTGGAGCTAATAGTAGGCCAATGTTCCCTCCACGTTAATTCTTTCTAAGTACTCTCTTCCACTCCCTTTCCTCTTCATTTCCTTTTGAGAAGGAAGTACTTTGAGCTTTATGGTTACTCAGTAACACAGCAAGGTGCATTTTTTTGGTCTAATTATCTTTGAGAGAGAAAATAAAAGGCTGGGAAAGGAATGAGATTTTTTATTTTTTTTTTTTCTTTTGCATTTTTGGAAGGAGTCTCTAGTGCCAGAGAATTGTCTCCAGTCCATCTACTGAGGAAACTCACACTAGTGCAGAGGTTCTCAAACTTTTTACAGTATGGGATCTCTTAAACTTTTTTCCAACTGACATTATTTATAGCTATAATAATTTTTATAATGGTGTGTTGTGGTTTCTAAGACTGGCTTTGCTTCATAGACACCTGGGGTTCCGGGACCCCTCTCTGAGAACCATGGCACTACTGTATAATTTACTTTTGCAGTAATATAGGGTCCGTGGACATCCATGCTTAGGTAGTGAATAGAACATGAGGGTTTAACAGCCACAAGTACCACTAGGTGCCTTTCATTTTTCTTTTTCACCATATTTATAAAGCTTTATAAAGCCTTATAAATGCATGAATGCTTGTCCTGTGCAGCAGTGCTTGCAGATCATTACCACAAGAGGGAGCTAAAGTCATATGCATATACATGAAACAAACAAACCAACAACAACAACAACAACAACAACAACAACAAAAACCCTCTAATAAACTCATTTAGCTCTTTCAGACCTCTCCCAGATTCAATCAATTCAGAAATGTCAATCTCGCACATTACATCATCATAAACTTTTTATTTTGGGAACTGATAAACACATTTGCTGCTCTAATAACGCATGATGTGTGAGCTGAAAAATGCTGAAGGTAAATCAAAATCAGACGCCGCCCTATATATGTTTTGAATGTTAAACAGATTTTAGATAACAAAAGAAGATACTTTGTAATGAATCACAATATATAAAAATATTTGCTAGTTTTTATTAGTTGATTAGCAGAGGGTTACACCACTTTCTAATGTAACTGGTGTCACTGCTATAAACTGCAAAATAGATTCCATGGACCCATTCAATACAGATATACCTTCACCAGCCACTTTAATAGGAACACTTGTACGCCAGCTCATTCATGCAGTTGTTCATATAGACAGGTGAAGGTTTCTAATCTTCAGCTGACTAGTTTCATTGAGTCTGTGCCCAGTGTAGCCTCAGGTTCCTCTTCCTGGCTGGCAGGAGTGGCACTCGGCTCAAGGTTCCATGTATTGTGCATTCTAACTCTGCTTTTCTCTTCACCACGGTTGTAAAGAGTGGTTATTTGAGTCAGATCGTAACCACTCTGGCCATTCTTCTCTGACTTCTCTCATCAACAAGGTGTTTCCACCCACAGAACTGCCGCCCACTGGATATTTTTGGTTTTTTGCACCATTCTGTGGAAAGTCTAGAGACTGTTGGTTGTGAAGATATTAAGAGATTTCTGAAAAACAGCCTGTTTGGCACCAACAACCATGCCATGTTCAAAATACTGAGATCATAATTTTCCCCCATGCTGATGTTTGATGTGACCATTAACTGAAGCTCCTGACCTGTATCTACATGACTTCATGCATTGCACTGCTGCTACATGATTGCTTCATTGGATAATTGTACACATTTTTAAATGTATACAATAATATTTTGTCTTTATTAGCTTTTTCTTCCTGGCTATTCAAAGGAAAAACACTTTCGGCCCACGTTATTTATAGGCCAACTTGACTAAAACCTTTTTTTTAAAAAAAACACACTTTGGATGTACTGTATCTTAGCTGATAAACTACACTTTAGGTATAAGGGGAACATAGTGTGCATTTTATTTCTGGCCATCATAGATATATAGAGACCTATGTGCTGAAATAGAGTGTGTCCTGATTTACGCCAGCCTGTGTGTGGGGGCTGATTACACACTCTGCCCACCATATTTCCAGAGGCCGATGACTCACACTCACTAAGATCACAGTGTGATGAGCTGGTCAGAGCCCAAGCTGTGAGTCAGGGTGAAGAAAAACATACAATAATCTATCAGCCACTTAACTGCAGCCACGATTTAGTAATGCCAGTCGCTCATTATCTATCACATCGGGTTCAAGAAACCAATGTTCTTACAGACATACTGTTCTCACTAAATGAACCAACATCACAAAAATACATCACAGAGCTGAAAATGTGGTGGCAGCCATATTTCTTATTAATTTACGCTTCTGTTATTATTATTTTTGTACCATGTAATGGCAGTCTTTCATTATTTTGTGGAAACTTTCCATTTGTGTGGTGGCCTGCAAGTGCACAGCAGTATAAACCACAAAATGCAACAGCAAAACCAAGAACACAACAGCTAGTTCGGAAACACAACAGCAAGTTTGAACATGATAGCAAATTTGGCAAGATGACAGCAAATTCAGAAATAAGGCGGCAAATTCAGAAACACAACAACTCGAGAAACAAGACATCAAATTCAGAAACGCAACAGCAAATATGGAACCAAAACAACAAATTGAGAAACATGACAGGAAATTCCAAAAAACACTGCAGAAAAATCCACGTCTGAGAGATGGAAGAAAACGGAGAGTTGGAGGATGTTTATAGTAAAATGAAATATGAGCCGAAATGAATCTTCTGATGCTTTTATTTGTGCTTATTGTTATCAAGGGCATTCATATGATGTTATTTTAGATACTCCATATGTACCCATATACAGTACACTCCATATATATTCCAACGCTACAAAGCCTCTCAAAGGAAGCCAGGTTATTCAGAAGGAAGAATTATTCCTCACTATAATAACATAAATAACTTCGCGTTAACTTTGCTAGCCTAACTAGATAACAGACTGAAAGTGTGATTCTTTTTCCTTGTGATAGTCCTCCACCTTGTGCAATTAGCATGAAACTAGCATGAAACGTTAAATTAATACGTCTTTCCGTATTATTTTAATGTTTCCGAATTGCCTGTTGTTAATATTTTGCACTTGCACGGAAAATATTAAACCGTACATTTGACTGACACTGAAAGCTAACTACAGCCTTTTCCTGTAGCCATTTGGCAAGCATGAGAGGACATCTCATGTACTTTTTACTAACTGCTTCAAACAAAACTATGGAAAAGAAGGAATGCTGTAAAAAAAACAAACAAATTCAATCCAGTGAATATATGTCGTTCCAAAAAGGAGCCACGTGGCCTAACTGTTTCTCTTGGTGCTGAATGAGTATTACGCAACAATCCATATTGTTTATATCAACACATTTTACTCTTTACTTCAAATTAACCAAGTCATGTCTGAAGTCCAGATGTTGTTTCTTAAGTTTGCATTGGTGCTATGAGGCTAATGTTGCTAAAAAAGAAACAGAAGCTTATGACCACTAATGGCCAGCATGTAAAGCCAAAGGCAAAGGCAAATGCAACAACTGCTAGTGTTGGCACATTGCTATGGTATGCAAGAAATAAAACAGTTCACGGGAAATCTTTGGGGTTATAAAAGTAACTATGCTTCGTATTGCACCGTATCACACCATGTCGTCGCTGAAGCTAAATGTGGTTCACCAAACAACAGAACCATGACCTAGCAATGACACGTTGTTGCTCCATTTAAATAAAATTAACTGCGGCCAGAGTTTAATTATCTCGTCCCCATGTTAGTGTCAGGGTGTCCTGAGTATCATTACTGCACATTATTTTTGTTAACAAGGCTTGTCAGCAGAGGTAACAGTTATCTGCATCAAACACGTGTTGCCAGATTGACCCCCATTTGAGCTACATGGCCAATTTATGTATTAAGCACACAGCTGCAAATGATGTTGAAAGGTCAGTTGTGTTACTTCAGATGGAAAGTATGGCTGTTAATGGCCATTGTGTGATTTTTTTTGGTAATCAGGGTTAAGCGTGGAATAAACATACAGTATTTTCTGCAAATGCTGTTCTGTATGCCATTATTGTGGGTTATTGTGTCTTTTTTTTTTTTTTTTTTCTTCACCCTGAGTCACAGCTTTGGCTCCGACCAGCTCATCACACTGTGATCTTAGCGAGTGAGTCAACGGCCTTCGGAAATATGGTCGGCAGAGCGTGTAATCGGCCCACATGCAGATTGGTGCAAATCAGGACACACGTCTGTGGGAAGGTTGGAGTGCTCGGTAATGCGAGAAAATACACATCGCATTTTTTGCACTTTGTATGTACTTAATTGGTGGATCGTCAGGATACAAACCTTAAACAGCTTTTATTTTTCTTTACCCAGGGTAGTACCATTGTACCATTCTAACTTGAGTTAGGCCTGCTTAGTGAGAATGTAACTCCAAAACTGCACACATCAGTATTCAGACATCAGACGTAACTGCAGATTCATTGCATGAGAGTTGCACATGTGGGGTGTAGTTTGAGTAAAATTGAACAAAAATATAAACAAACTAGTCGCCTAATTTAAACCACCACAACTCTAACCAGGCAGTTACTAAGGAAGCTGTAAATGCGCCACGTTGCATTGCGCATTCATTTAAATGAACATGGTCTTTCTTTGTCCAGCAAGCCTCATATCTGACCATTTGATTGAGCTCACAAAGTAAAAACCTCCCACTCGTGCGTTTTTTTTGTTGTCCCGAGCTACTCATCTAATTCCAATTAGATGTCCTGTGAGCCTAAAAAGACATTATCTGGTCTTTTACCTAAAAGACATATCAGTCTGAGTGATGTATTCATATTTGGTGACATCCCTACTATATGTATGTAATCATTAATTTGTCAGTAGTAGTGGACCATTAAATATGATCCACATGCCTGAGTGTAAATACACATAAACTTGCAACTCACTGAAGAAAGTAACAGAGTAACAGTACTTTTCTGCTTCTATTTAAAGCTAAATATGTATGAGGATCATAGTCCTAGAACATTTGTGAAAATGTTTGTAAAAGTTAAAAATGCAAATCTTGTCAACACACAGATCAGCGCCAGAAATGGAAATACCTCGCACGAGATATCTAGAGGGTTTCACATGCAAATGACTGCGAAGAAAGACGGAGAGAAATTCGTCTCAGTGTTATCAGCTTCGCCTCTAGAGGCAAAGTTATGCACAAATAATCCTTCTTTGCACCTTAAAGCATCACACCTTCCTTCTCATCTTTATCACCGCCATCGTTATCATGCCATATCTGAGTGTGAACTTGATTTTAGGGAAGAAGTCATTTTTACTCTGCCTGGCTTCATGCCAGAGGGGAAAAAAAAAGAATGATCATGGCATCTTATCCTCCCTCACAAACTTTAATTGCGCTTCCGAAAGACTGACAATCTGCCAACAAAACCCATCACAGATGACGCCTCTTTTTGTCACGCTAATTAATTAAAAGCAGCAAGCAGCCTTTCCACAACACTCAGGGGAATAAATAAGCTGAACGACACATTTGCATGCATTTACACAGTAAAAGCACAAGCTGCATCGCTAAGGCTTTTTTTTTTCCTATGTGTGAACAAAGTGCTATGTTTAGCAATCCACTACAACTGATATGGATATGATCATGTACAGGACCACAAACATTGTGAGATCAACTAAATTGAGCATATTGTGCTTTCTATTAGCAAGCAGGGTTATTGGGGTGCCAAAACATTTACAGTGCACAAAGGAAAGTCATTAGGCTGGCAGTAGTATTATTTACAATATATATAAAATAATCCCTAAAAATATTTTTTGTACATGTAACAGTAATAGCAATCACTCATAGATAGAGTAGTAGAGAATACAATATTGCAAAGAAATCACTTCCATTTATTATAATGTTAACTAGCTAGCTAGCTTTGGGCTTTTCTCCAACATTAGCAACTAGCTTGTTTTTTTACTAACATAAGCGAGGTAGCTTGGTTTTGATTTTTTCTTTCTTTCTAACATTAGCTAGCTAGCTTGGATTCACATTTTCTCTAACATTAGCTAGCTAGCTAGCTTGATTTCGAGTTTTCTCTAACATTAGCTAGCTAGCTTGGTTAAGGGTTTTCTCTAATATTAGCTAGCTTGATTGTGGTTTTCTCTGACATTAACTAGCTAGCTTGGTTTGGGGTTTTCTCTAACATTAGTCAAGTAGCTTTGTGAGGCATATCTGGATCACTGTTAGTCCAAAAATTAGTTAAGCACTTTAACACACCATCACTGACTTCCTGTTTCAAAAGGAATCAAATCAGAGCTCTCAGGCTGTGGTGACTTTACCCACATTTAGCATATTTGCCTTGGCCTTCTTTTGACCTTCATTATGTATTAGCCTGTTTTAATCGTGGCTGGCTGTTCTCTGACCTATGTCATGGACTACGGATGTGATGTATTTACATCCTACTCCCTCAGACTGCACTTCAACACAGCTAATGGAAAAATTATGATTAATGCTGACTGTAGTGTACAACTCATTGAAGTGTAAGATATAATGAACGGGGTTAGGAGATATGAGATATAAAATGAAATATATATATACGATGTGCGGCACGTAGAGGTCGACCTCAATTTCTTGCAAATTAGCATGAAATACGGCTTCTCCCACTACAAACTCGATATGAAGCTTCTTCTTTAATGTTTAGCTCGGTGCTGGACTTTTAAAGACCGGTGTAGCCATGTGTTCACGCCGGAACAGCCATGCGTGAAATCATTTTTATAGATCGCCAGTGGCCGAGCATGATAGAACAACTGCGGCCTCTGCTGAATGCATGGTTACTACAGCCGCTTTGTGTGAATTTAAATATGCATTTAAATGCACGATTGATGAATTAAGCCTTAAAAGAACAGTCTGTCCAGCATTTTAAAAAACAACTATCAATAGATGTTTGCATCTCTTAGCTTCTTTCAGGAGCAAAGTCTCTTAAGTGGGACCAGGATAAGTGGATAACAACTTAACCAGGCTAATGCAGAAGGAAGTTAGTTATAGCGTACTTGGAAGACATGATTTGTTGGATGTGGAGTTTTATGTTTCACTGTTGTGGAGTGATATAGCGGTACATCATTCCACAACAGTTTGAACCAGAGTATATGGGAGGAAATCTGAGCCAATGGGAAGAGCCTAGAATATCTCTTTGGACAGTCCCAGACCATATTCTATTGCATAACCCATAAAATTCCTAATGAATTGTATAATAACTATAATATGCTGTGAAATCGTATCAAAATCCTATATTTTAATGGGTATCAGTATATCAGGTCATAACCCCAGCTTTCTCCATGAACTCCACCTCCATCAATCATGCAGACTTGCCGCTGTAGCTTCCCAGCATACTGATCACACACACCTGTAACTCATCTCATGTAATCAGTCTCTGTGTATAAATGTCTCTGTTGCGATACACATTGTTAAGTCTTGTTTGTGTTTCTTCCTGTATTACGAACCCTTCACCATTTGCACTCTTGCTTGTTTGCTTTCATTTTTTATCCTGAATTCATCTTCCATCTTGTTGCTGTTCCACTTTGGGGTTTTTATTGTTGGCTTTCTTGTTATGACCTTCTCCTTTGCTTTTGGAATTTCCATTTGCTCCCTGGTTTTTGGATCCTTTGTCTGATTCTTTATTATCAAGCCTCCCTTTGTAATATCTGTTTGTTATCATGGGATTCCTACTTAATAGCCGTTATAATAACTTATGACATCAATAAATCCTCTACAGCACTTAGAAAACAGAATTTTTGCCTACCGCAATTCATTATAACTTCACTTTAGCTTGAAATATCATCCTTAAAAAGCTTTTTTTGGATTAATGTGTCAATTCATTTAACAGCTTGAACAGCTCGAACTCATTTAACATACCTGAACTATCCTTTTCCATAAATCATCCATTATAACATTGTAAAAAAAAAAAATTAGTTCATTTTAGTCTTATAATGTTCACTTTACCCTCTTACCTTGAACTCATTCACCCCTATGAAATATTTGGAATGTTCCACAAGTCACATATTCAAAAAGAATTTGCACCATCTAAATTTCCTGAAGATCATGGGAAGAAGAAAAGTAATTTCTATATATTATATACTTTATTTTCAACAATAATGTGATATTGATTGACAAGATCAATTTACACATACAAAGTAAATTATTAATTCATTGTAAGTAAATCATTAAAATGTCCCTGATGTCCTCATGCCATTAGCATGGATGCTAGTTAAGCACATTTTGTGTATTTGCTAATTCTGGGCTAAAACTAATGTTAGTTTCAAACCTGTTACTAATTTATGAGCAAAATGTACAACAACCAAACAAGTTACACATCTTCAACTTTAGAAAAACTTTTCCTTAATTGTGTCCTCCTACAAACCA
>JAKKZJ010000024.1:2075346-2113299 GCA_033441845.1 Pangasius mekongensis | reverse complement strand
AATGTACAACAACCAAACAAGTTACACATCTTCAACTTTAGAAAAACTTTTCCTTAATTGTGTCCTCCTACAAACCAGTTAAATGGCACAGTAAAATTAGCACAGTAAAATTAGTGGACCTCAATTGGGACATGGACAAATCATGCAAATGGTGCACAAAAAGCAAAGCAGTAGATAAGTAAACAGATCGATATTGAATTAGTGAATGAAGGATGGCAGCTCTAAATCTTCTCTGAGTCTTTCCACTCTTTTATAGGACTGAGGTGTCTGGTGGGTGTGAGAGTCTGGATAGTTCTGAAGCAAGAACTAATTCTTATACATGACTCGAGAATGCCAAAGCAAGTGTAACACAAGTAATTAAAAGTCAACAAATGTTAACACACAAAGCTGTCAAAAGTTAACACACGATTCTTGCAGGATTCGTTGCTTATATGGGAAAGAGCTCCAGGGTCCCTGGTTGGGTCCTGAGCTCAGGTTACTGTCTGTATGGAGTTTCACATGGGTTTCCTCTGGGTTCTCCGGTTTCCTCCCACTTCACAAAAACATGCCAGATTGAACATTCAAACCAAGGAATAACATTAAGGACATAGATTAAACAGCTAGTGAAAACAGACTCAGGGACATATCTTGGAATTTGGTAAGAACATGAAATGAAAATGACAGATTGAAAGCACACAGGGACGTGCAATGCTGCACGATGTCAGACTGGCTGAATGGATCTTTTAGACAGTTCTTAATGAGCTGGAAACAAGATGCAGGTGTTAGTACTCTGGTGCATTGGAGCGCTGGGAGCGGGCTGCTGAGAAGGGGTATAATACAAGTTTGAGTTCATTACACTTTCATACAATGCAATACTAAATCCCTGTCCACAAATATACAGATATTTTTAAACGTTTTGGAGTCCTGTCTATGCTGTCAGCATTGTCATGCCTGCTGACCAGGTTGTTATTTTTTTTGTAATTTCTTATTTCTTAACATTTTGGAAATTTAATATCACTATGTTTGGTTACACCCTTGTGGGGAGCGCGCTGTACTGCTCCTGAGTCCGCAGCTCTGGCGCTACAAACCGCACTGGCAGTAGAGATTTTGGATAGGACCTGAGTGAGCTAGCAGCTTGTAGGGCAACTTCCAAGAGTGCATTTCCACATTTCTCTAAAGCTCAATACGCAGCTCTTAACGTTATTCTTCAGGTGTTTGACATAGCAATTTATGATATACTATTGCCACCTACTGGGCTGGTGCGATCATGCAAGTGATTACAAATCGTTTTTGGATGGAGATATTTTTGTAAACACTGCTCGCGTGGATAGGAAGTTTACAAGTGGATGGGGTACAAACGTCCTTGCAATAGCGCTTCACAATCCCTACAAACATGACAATGATGTTCAGTCACATTGCATATATAGTGGCTTGCATAAAATTTAACCCCCGTCCTTGACCTCCACTTTTCCTCTTGGTTCTTTCTCTGAGTGATAACCTCATGACTGGTCACTGACTTTTGATGTACAGCCTCCTCTATGCATGGCCGCAGATGTGCCATAATCTTAGCAGTTTTTATTAATCAAATAAAGTTTGGGAATGTTTTTTATAACCAAACCCTTCTCCAGAACTTTACTCCTGTACCCACTGTAGCCTCAGATTCCTGTTCTTGATGACAGGAGTGGAATCCAATGTGGTCCTCTGCTGTTGCTGCCCATCCTCCTCGTCCTCCGATTTGCTGTGTTCTGAGATGCTTTTCTGCTCACCACAGTTGCACTGAGTGGTTATTTAAGCTTCCGTAGCCTTCCTGTCAGCATGATTGAGTATGGCCATTCTCTTGTTCAGAGACTGTTGTTCATGAAAATCCCTGGAGATCATCCATTTCTGAAATTCTTAAACCAGCCTGTCTGGCACCAACAACCATGCCATGGTCAAAGTCACTGAGATCAGATTTTGCCTGATTCTGAGGTTTGATGTGAATATTAATTGCTAGCTCTTGATCTGTATGTGCATGGTTTTATGCATTGCACTATGGTTATGTGTTTGGCTGATTGCATAATTGCATGAATGAGCAGGGGTTCAGGTGTTCCTAATAATGTGGATGGTGAGTGTATAGTCTCAATTTCAGTTCCTGCTTGTAACACTACAAAATATGGAAAAGTTCAAACCAGGTTTAAGCCCAAGCACCGGACCCAGATGCTGATGTAAAGTGTCATCTAGGCCTGAGACATGAGCGTCTTACATCTATCATGTAAAATTAATATGCGTATAGGGTTAATAATTAATAAGGGTATATACTGATATTCATGCATCTGGATCAGATTGCACATTGTATGGGATTGTATGGGTTAATTATTCACATGCAATTCAATTATGTATGTAGAAGCACTACAACAGACGTCAGCTTCTGCAACAGTGCTGCTCAGGCTCTGTGTGGCACTACAGCGGCTGCAGATATAGCCAGGATTAAATGAGAAAATATTGCTATAGTATTTCCCTGGGGGGTGACAAGCCAGTCGTCCTCTATCTGTCTTTTATTCCTTCTTTTTCTGTGTGAAGTGAGAGAGATAGATGAATGCCTCAGGAGCGAGCTGTCATATTATTGGGTAACCTTGACATATGTGTGTGTGTGTGTGTGTGTGTGTGTGTGTGAAACTTTTTGCACTTGTGGGGACATTTGGCTGGTCCGCACAAGGAAAAAGCGCTGCTTTTAATAAAAATAATGCCATGAGTTTTCCTTTTGATTACTTATGTTCAGGGTTAGGTTTAGGCTCAGCATTAATTAGCTGCATTAATAATTATGTTGATGGAAGGTCCTCACAAAGATAATGAACGTGTGTGTGTGTGTGTGTGTGTGTGTGTGTGTGTGTGTGTGTGTGTGTGTGTGTGTACACATCTTTTTGTGTGTGTACACATCTGTCAGGTGACTGTGAGGACTTTTGGTCCTTTCTGGTTGCCATGAAGACCTAAAGACATGTAAACACACACACACACACACACACACACACACACACACAGAGGCAAACACAAAAACATTTGTCATACATTTGGTCTATTTTGTTCTTTGTGAGGACTAAAATAGATCAAATATGTATCAAGATGTATGACAAACATTTTTGTGTTTGCCTGCATTTGTGTGTGTGTGTGTGTGTGTGTGTGTGTGTGTGTGTGTGCGCGCACACTCGAGCGTGCAGCCCTGCGCAGCGGGCGTGAAGCAGAACACAACGCCTCAAGCCTCAGGATGGTGGTCTCTGGTCCGTATGTTCTCTCATCTCTCTGGTTATTCCCAGTAGGATGAGCGGTTGCGTTATGCATCATCTCCCTCCATTCGTCCGCACCTCCTCCTTATAAAAGAAATCCTTCATGCATCATTTACACTATATAACACCTCATTGATACCCGCATGGTTGCAACTCAAGATAATAGGCTCCCTCTGTTCATGCTATAAGAGTTTAGACTAAAAGCACTGCACTTTGTTGTCTCTCAGTAACATCACAAGCTGAATGCCTGCATGACAGAGAAAAAAAGAGAAAACACTGTAATGTATGTGATAATGGGAACTAACCTGCTTTGTGAGCGTTCAACAACATTAAATTTGCCAGTGGATGAAAGAAATGACATGCCATTCTTTAACAAATAAAATATTTGTAATCATTGGCAAATTGCTGTGGTAGAAGAGGAATAAAACACTTCAGGAAAATATTCTTTTATAGGAAAATAATGGAAAATAATGGGGTGGTAACAGTAAGTCCGCTCCAACGCCCCGATGTTGATTATTTTCCTAAAACAGCACACCCCTAAGTGTTTTATTCCTTGCATACCATTAATAATGTGTCTATAATCCAGCCCACATAATAAGACCACATTATAAAACACTGGATTTTTCGGATAAATTATGCCAAATATATATCATCTACCAAACAGTAAAATAAGACATGAGGGAGAAGCGCACCTGAGGTGCTTTGATTTAGAAATCGTGCAGGGCAGCAATAATGTACAACTCTGTCTGGACTGTTTTAGGACGTACATTATTGAGCCTCGCAGTCATACATTTGAAATTTTACTACAAGCAAGTTTCCTATAATTGCACATGGTGAGACTACAGCTACAGGAAGGTTGTTTTAGCTGCACCAGCTGCACTGAAAATATCCATCTGTGCTGAAAGTTTGTATTGGGATGATGGAATATTCTGATAAGGATCGTTTAAAACATATAAGAAATGATGAAATGGACAGTTCCATTTAAACAACATTAAGTCCAAGAAATATATTATATTTAGATTTAATACAGGTGTTATAACATCTATAAAGTGTTGCACAGGCCCAATAAAGTGTTCTATATATAATGGATAAAAAATGTATTTTGTTAAGTAACTGACAAAATTACTAAGAAAAAGGTTTGCTGATGAAGGATTATTAATTTTATCTGCAATAACAAGATGAAAAATAAGCATCAGGACGAATTCAAATGGAAAGTGCCAACATGATGAAATGAAAATTGTATTATTATTATTATTATTATTATTATAAGCAAGCATTGTGTTTTGTTAATTAAAGTTTTATTAATTTTTTTATTTATTAATTAAAGTGTTATTAATAACCAGTATAACAACAACCTATAACAATAACTTTGTTACTAATTAAACTTTTTCATCACGGTTTAACAATCTACCTAAATATTAATATGTTATGTAAATGTATTTACACTTTATACAATACTTATTTTTGTATTTATCATTAAGCTTTATACTAAATATTATTTGCAAATTGCATAAAAAGTTAATGACAAAGCCTTAAATTAAATTTTTAGGAAAATGAGCGTCCCATAATGATCCTAAAATGAATAAAAATATTTATAGTTGCTTATTTTTGTTTGTTTTGTATTTGATCATTTTTATATTAGTTTGGATTCAAAGTTTCATTTATTCTTTAGATGTCTTATAAACTGTTTGCTAGTTTTATGATTCAACATTTCATGTTTTTCCTACTTTATTTTAGACGTTGTGTACTAAATTTTGGAATAACAACATTTTATAAAAACAAAATAAATTTCATGAATCATTTCGATTTATATTATTATTATATTATTTATTAGAGGGATTATATGCAATAATTTAGCAAAAATATACTTTAATAATTATATTTAATATTTAATAATTTCACATTCATTTCAAATACTTTTATTCTATTACTTATATTTATTTATATTTTATTACTAAGATTAGTCTACTCTAATTTATTGGAAATAAATGGTGAACAGATGTGATGTGCAGACGTGAGTACCCTTTAAATACCTCATCTGAAAGAACACTCAAGACCCCATGACAGGAAAAAAAAATCTATTTATTGCCTGCAGGAGGTCATTTCCTGTTATCGCAGAACGTTCGTCTGTCAGCAAACTAATTTAGCTCTTTAAACCTTAACGCCGAGGCTGCATGCAAAAAAACAACACGTTTATGCTGCTTATCTCATGGTGTTACTTTACCCCAGGTTTATATGTAGTGGTGGTCTGTGATTAGTTTAACCTCATCGACTCTGCGCTGTACCTCCAGTCCGGAGTGATTAATGGAGATTGCTTTGATTGCCTTTGTGATATATTGAGATTGTTCCAGATGGTGAAGCCAATGATTGGCTCAAGTCAGAATGTGACCGATGCTCGATACGAGAGAATACTGTATACTTAGCCACAACGCCTGAAGAGAATACAAATGAGCTTCCCGATGGATTGGAAAGAAAAGAGAATGAAAAGAGGAATCCACCAGGGACGATCCATCCAGCAACCTGTTTGTCCTGGGAATACTAAGTAGCAGGACACACTGGTACTGGTCCAGAAGTGTTTCAGATTTCTGAGCATGATGAATCATGGAATTCTGCCTCATTGGTTTATTTGCCATTATTTTATTTAACTGTTTGTTCCTCCTATAGTCTCCCTAAATTGCTTTAATGCTACGCAACATCTGGAGCATGCAGCATTGTCATTTTAGCTGAAGTGTCTCACAATTTTCCAAACTCAAATTCCAAATTTTTGATTTGGAATTTCCTTCCATGGCTCCAACCATGGACGGAATATTGTAATGAAGGTTGTAAAGCATGAATAAAAGCTCTTCTTCGGAAAATTGGGAAATGCTATTTTAAAACGCCACATCAAGGTACACGTCCAAACCAATACAAAAAAGTTTGCCCTCTTCACTTCTACTACATTGTCTTCTGGAAAAGGTCACATTCTGGAGCCATCACTCCACTTCCATTTATTTTTTTTTCCTAACTGTAGACATTTCACAGTGACAGCACAGGTGAAAACGTGTGTGAAACCCTTGGTTCAAGATCACTGAAAATCATGTATCTCCTGCCATGCTGTCACATTTCACCCAGTTTATTTCTGTCTTCTTTTATATCCGTCGTCTCAGCGCTCTCTCGGGGAGGAATATATAATATTTTTAGCAGGATTGTGGATTAAGGTTTGATTCGCAGAGACATCAGCGACAGCACTGTAGAGCAGCTGATCTCTCAGAAAAATGAGATGGAAATATCATGATATGACACTACATGATGTATGACACCACACGGCATTTTCTTTGGCGGTGCAGTGCAGTAGGTTGATGTATTTGGTCCAATGGGAACGTTAAAGGAAAACCCATTTTCGTCCTGCTTGATGGGGTCTTGCCCCTGAGTCTAGAACAACTCCCAAAATGCCGTCCTTCAGCACCTCTACATGTCAATATTTTGCCTCTCCTGCACTTTTTATATAACCTCAATTTCCAGTGTGAGTGGCGTGCCGAATTATGACAGCTTGTGCAAAAATGGCTAGTCCTGTCAGAATGAGGATTGACACCATGCATGTGGATTCAGCGCCGAACAAATAATTCAGATTGTCTTGCTTCATAGCGTCTCCTTATTTGCCGACACTTTACAGTCACTGGGCAATTCTATATTAATCATATTAGCACCATTTCTCTTTGTTAATCCATGTGAGAACGAATTCAGGCTAGCGCGAAGCAGAACAGATTTAGCTTCCAGTTTTCAAAGTCAAACCCAAGGTCATTAGTGAAATTAGGCTTAATTCAGGTCGGATGGTGTGATTTCTGTTTGTCCTGATGGGTGACAGTATCATAATGACAGCGCTTCATCACCAAACAGCGCAGCGCAGCAAATAAATCAGAACCCAGGTCCATTTGCATCCTGGCTGAGTGTGTGCCGTTTTCTTAGCGCAGGAACATGCGGATGTGAGGTGGGAATACGCCATTCACACAGACATTTACATCTGTTAAAAAAAAAAAAAGATGTATGAGAGTAGTCTAAAGTGTTATTCAGTTTGTCTCTCGGAGGAATCCCTTAAAGGTTCTATACAGAGCCCTTTTCCCTTTCAGAAAAGATTCCACCCATTTGGAAATCTAGAACTGTAAACCAGCCTCGAGGAACCTTTTAATTAAATTCGCTATCTAATCTTTCTAGATGATAAAAATCAGCCTGATAAAAATCAAACCAAAGTTAGCGTAATGAGCCATTTTAGACAGGCATATTTCTAAAATGGCAAGAACATAATACGGTTATTAAAAAGCCCTGTTACTGCTTTATTACTTTTAAACAACCACTCAGAAGTAAGCTGATAAGAATGATGCTGTTAGTTATTGGAAATGTATCGTGTAATAATGTGGTACTCTTTATCCAACCTGACTCTGACCCAAGCGACCGGCTAACACACAGGACAAGCACGAGCTTCAGAAAAACAGGCAAGGATCAGGGCTCAGCAAAGTGCAGAGACAGACGGACAGACAAAAAGACAGAAAGAGCAAGACAGTAGTCAGAGAGAGACACGCAGAGAGAGATAGACAGATAGAGGAAGTCAGTGAGAGTCAGAGAGACACAAAGGGAGAGAGACAGACAGACAGACAGATAGTGTGGGGGAGAGCAATACAGAGAGAGAGAGACACAGAGAAAGTGAAACAGTCAGACAGGGAGGGAGGGAGGGAGGGAGAGAGATAGAAGTGAGAGAGATACACAGGGATAGAGTCACTAAGAGAGAGACAGAGAGATCATGGCAGAAGTCAAAGAAACACACAAGGAGAGAGGCGGCCAGCCAGAGAGAGTGAGAGGAAGGGAGGTACAGAGAGACAGAAAGAGAGATCAAGATGGAAGACAATGTGACACACAGGGAGACAGAGGGAGAGCAAGACAGGGAGATGGAGAGACAGAGAGTGAGGGGGAGAGAGACACAGGGAGAGAGACAGACATACAGAGAAAAAGACAGACAGACAGGTAGACAGACAGACAGAGAGGAAGAGAAAGAGACAAACAGAGAGAGGGAGAGAGACAGACAGCCTGAGAGGAAGTGTGATTATAGCAGCTTGTTTAAGCACATTGTGTATGTGTGTGTGTGTGTTTATTCATGGCGTAACTAGATAACTGCAGTATCAGGTTGTCTCTGATGAATCATGCTTATGATATATTCATAATGTTATAGAAATACTCATATAAACTCAGATAGAGTAAATGTATACTACGCATACTAAATGTATAGTATACATACTAAACACTACACTCTATACTGTACTACACATAGTGCACATAAACTGCGTTGATTAAAAGTCTGTCATTTGTGTCCTACACATGTACAACACGCATGCTACACACATGTACAACAGGTCGGATCTAATGTTTAATCCCAATAAATTGTATGAAGACATCCCTCTGTACTAATATAAAAAATCTGATATTAAGTTCAACATTATATTGGGATCAGGTTGGATATCCTTGGATATATTAAATATTCATGTAACTGATATATTTATACCACAGAGGATTTAACATTTATGGAAGGAGTCTCCAGAGTCATTGCTTTGTAAGAGGTAAAGCTGCCCTAATGTAAATAATAACAGGAACTAACGTGCTTCATGGATGTTCCATAACATTAATTGTAGACAGTTTCATTCTTTAACTGATAAAGTTTTAGCATTGGAAAAGACGAATAAAACACTTTGGAATATGCTGCTGTAGGAAAATACTCAACTTCAGCGTAGTAACAGTGCCTGGGCTTCATCACACCTTATTGTTGTTGATTATTTTCCCGTAAAGGCATGTTTTATTGTGTGCAATGCTGAGGTTTGTGTTGAGTGGCTTAGGGTATACTTATACAGTAATCACTCTATCCTGGTGGATCCTCAGCATTTCCCGGGAATACTGGGTTTAAAAAAAAAAAAGCAGGAATACATCCGGGACAGGACAGCAGTCCATCACAGGGAAACTTACAGCATGAATCCTAAAATATTCCTGCGACAGGAAATATTTGACTTGAATTGACTTGACTTGACTCTGAATTGAATAGAGTTGGGTTTTGATGGCTGACTGTGATTGCCAGTCACTGTTATAAGCAGACTAGTTTGGATTTATTTGATTCTTTGTATTTGCAGGGGTAGCCGATTCATTTTCTGTTGTTGTTGTTTTTTTTTTCTGAACAACTTGACATTTTTATTAGCTGGTTTGTGTAAAGGCTTGATTAATCACTCATGTGTTTGTGTTACAGATAACTAGTTTGGTCTAATGCAGGCCAAATCCCTCGAGGTTCTTCACTGCAGTGGGGAGCAGATTTCACAGACCAAAGTTAATCATGTACTTAATGCCATCAGAAATCAATTCATTCCCAGTTATACAGGCCTTGCCTGTTTCAATAGCAGTCACAGCGAGTTACAGGCTTCATCAAATGCATTTCTGGAGGTGAACAACATAAAAAAAGAAGAAAACTTCTTTCAGTAATGAAACCAAAACTTTTACATTTCACTGAGAGGCACTACACTAAACATTTGCCCATTGCATTCAATTGTATTCAGCTGTAAAGTTGTAACACAGTCAGTGCGATCAGATAAGAACTTTATGTAGTCGGCGTCTGAACTTTTTTTAGGGCTTTCTGGAGCCTGCAAGGTGAATTGTAATTGCAATTAAAAAATAGTGACAAGGTTTCGCTTTTCCCCAAGCAGCCAGTTATTAAAACATATTTACCAAAAAAAACGCACAATGTAAAAACAATCTTGGGTCGGGAGCTGAGGTTGGTGGCCTTAGAACACGTAAGATGACATGTTCACATGATCAGAGACTAATTTAGTGCCATTGCTACCAAAGATGGTCAATGACAAAGTTCTGACCATGTGAGAGATTTTTCATATTAAATATCGGAGCTGCTATGACTCACTCAGAAACCACCATTGGGATGAAACAAAACTCGTGGGACAGCTACAAATACGATACTGAAATGTAAAACAAACATGCTAACGGACAGAAACATGCGAGCCGGAGTTTTTTTGATTGATGACATATGCAGAACGTAGTCATTTTCTGTAATCACAGGTCTGTCGTTAGAGGATCTTCACTGTATAATCTAACAATGAGAACACACGTTATCACACAGTCTATTATAGAACTTCCCAAGATTATCTTGGGATCTTGTACAGTGGGACGAGGAATAACCTTGTGAAATCGCACAGTCTAAAACTGGCTTTAAAGAAAAGAGTCAGAGTCAAGCGACTCTGTTCGGTCTGGAGGAATTTAACTGAAATTAACTCAATAAAATTAAACAGTCTAACTGGAGACAGAACAATTTGTTGAAGAATGGAAGTGTAATGTATCAGAAATGAGAAATTAGCAATGGGCTTGTCGCACAAACACTTTCTGGTTCTTATAGTACACTCTACACAATGCACAAGGGCTCCGGAAGATGAGTGTTAATGATACACTATATGGCCAAAAGTATGTGGACACCATGGGCATTAACAGTCCCCCTTTGCTGCTACAATAAGCTGGAGCTTATGGAGCTCTTCTGGGAAGCTTTCCACTAGATTTTGGAGCGTGGCTGTGGGGATTTGTGTTCATTCAGCTACAAGAGCATTAGTGAGATCAGGCACTGAGGAGGTCTGGGATGCAGTCAGTGTTCCAGTTCATCCCAAAAGGAGTCAGTGGATTGAAGTCAGGGCTCTGTGCAGGACACTTGAGTTCTTCTACACCAACCTTGTCTTCATGGAGCTCGCTTTGTGCACAGGGGCGTTGTCATGCTGGAACAATTTGGGCCTCTAAGTGCCAGTGAAGGGAAATTTTAATGTCATCAATTTTAACTGCAACGGTTTTGGGAAGAGCCACATACGGGTGTGATGGTCAGGTGTCCACAAACTTTTGGCTAAAGGAACTCGCAAAGCCCATTATAGCAAGCTTCAAACTGTATGTTTTGTCATTCATATAGACAACTATGAAGGTAAGAAAGAAAGTTGCTGTTCCTCTTTCAGCTGCTCCTGTTAGGGGTCACCACAGTGGATCATTGGTCCACATACTTGATTTGACACAACCTTCCCCGCCCCACTCAGGCTTGGGACTGGCACTGAGAGCGTACTGCTGCAAACAGCCCCAGGTGGGGTAGGTTCCCTGGCTGGGAATTGAACCAGGGCCATGCTGGTGGAAGAGCTGTGGCTAGTCCTCCTGTCTGAGAAACATGAAGGACAAGCTGATTTCTCAAGGTACTGACGGAAAACGCAAGAGCCACACTATTTCATAACGCTGCATGCAAATAGTGTTATGACGTATTTTGATCCTGGACACAGCCATGACCTTTAAACATCACAAACTGCACCTTTAATGAGCAAGATTTGGTGCATGTTTTGTAGAACACTATACTAATGAACTTAACATCCTCTCCTGAGTGTAAGCACCAGTTACAAGTGTATGTTGAGTCACATTTCCACACTCAGAGCTCCTTTGGATATCAGCCCTACCGTTCACGTGCAGCCCCGCTTGTGCGCGTGGAGCGAAAACAAAAACAACTCCATCCCGCCGGCCAATGAGACGCGAGCGGCGGGGCGGAGCGTTTGACCCGCGAGCGAAACGGCAGCGCGCGACCTCGCTTTCCCTTGCCAGTACCGCACGCACGCGCTCCACCGTTGCATGGATTACGGCGTTTCCCTGCAGCTTCAGCACGAGCTCGCCGAGCCCCCGACGCGTTTACCGCGCGACTACACTCTGCAGCTACAGGTACGCGCGCATTCACTTGCACACACACACACACACACGCACAAGTGCACACAGTCATGCGCTCGTGTTGCAATACAATGAGACTTATTTTATTCCCTTATTCCTTGCACATGCCCTTGTCTGAGGCTCGCGCGCCGCATGGTGCTGTGTTTACAAGCAAACCGTGCTGGCGGGTGATAATCACACGGGATGATATCACTTTTCACGTTATTGCACTTTTACAAAGATCTTACATGCAATCTGCATAAGCAATAAATTAGTGCATTAAACAGTGTGCATGCAAAGATTTGTTTTTCCCTCATGCATGAAACCTCTCGGACACACAAAGAAAGAAAACATGCACAAGTGCATGCAATAATGCACAGCACCACAAGCTTCATCTCTTCACCCCACAGGTGCTGGAATGTGTGTATGATGAGTTCATAATTGGTGATGGTCAGAGGTGATGTTTCACGATTGTTCACTAAAGCATTATCCACTTCTTTGGAGTAGGAATACAGATTTAGTTGCATCCAGAGTCCTGCCATGCACACTATGAATCAGCTTGGCTCTGCGAGACAAAATTGCCTGATTTAGCAAGAATAGACAGTGCTTTGTCTTGTTTTAGTCCAACAAAGCACACTTTCTAGTAACCTAAAGCACTTTCTAATTATATATCAAAGATGAAGTCACACAGCAGTCTTTCTATGCTTGGATAACAAAAAAACAGATAAGGATGTTTATCAGAATTCTGTGCAATGGACAGTTGGGAGATTTGAACAGATCTGAATTATTGATGTCTTGTTGATTTTTTTATTCCTGCAATGAGAGATGCAAGGCTGGCCTTTGATTTCTCTCTGAAGAGTGTTTAAGCCTGGCCTTTTGTTCCTTCTCTAGCCCCCAGGCAGAAGAACTTTGGGATAGCTTCTTCTCTCATTCATGATAAATAAAGCACAGATAAAGCTTCTTCTCTGTGCAGCCATCAAGAGAACACGATAGACTTGATGGCATCGCTTAGCTCAGTAACGTCATTTGCTCACTGTCAGAAACTTTACTTTTCTTTGTCGCTAGGGTTGCACTATTAAGAGGACATCTACCATTAGTATGTATCTTTTCCATGTAGTGTCCATTTAATTACCTTTAATTAGAATGAAGCTTTAAAGGTACATCAGTGGTCCTTAAAGTCCAGTTATGTAATCTAAATTGCACTATATTCAGGAGTGTACACAACCTGTTTTCTATAATAGCAGAAATTTATATTAAAGAAATTACACTGTGGGTAAATAATCCATTTATTAGCTTGCGGTGCGCTGTCCAATCCCAGGTTTTGGTTGCACCGAGACTTAAATAACTTAAAGGAAGTTAAAAAAGTAACATAATAACATATTGTGAGCTAGCTAGCTAGGTTATTGTCTTCTCGTAAAACATCATGTTTGTGCCCTCAGCAATAAAGATAGCAAGTCGTTGCTGAATGTTTAGGCTACGAGACGTGGTGTTCTTTCATCACATTCATCACGTAAAAAAAAAAAATCTATACTTTCTTCAATGTTATAGGACCGCTTTGGCCTGGAATTTATTTTGCTCAGTTTGTTTGACTCTGGAATGAAGCTAATACACCTAGAAAACACTTTCTTCCATGAGACAGCTCAAGCCTTGACCAATGTGTGTAGTTCAACAGGCGGTGGGATTCACGCTCTATAATTACTAACTACGAATAAAAAACTACAAATAAAAAAATTGAAAAGCCTTGACACAAAATATGCTTGTCCTGGGTTTTCGGGCTACTGATTTGTTCATTCCTGAATTAAGTAAACAAAGCAAATTGTATATTAATTTATTTTAAATTATCATACATTGACTTCTACCTATTAATTTTAGGCCACACCTCCTAACCATGCGTGATGCAAAGTAACACCCATCCCATGAGGTCAACTTCGACTGTTTTTAGCTCTGTGACCTCGTTTTGTCCGAAGGTCAAAAAAGGTCAGTGGTTAGTGTGCGATTATTTACGCATGCAGTTACAAGCATCTGTTAGTTGTTGCCAACAATTATCTTACAGCTTCAGAGCAAAAGTAAAGAAGCAGACTTCGGGCTGATTGACTGAATTTGCATTTATCTCTCTGAACTGCAGCATCCTCACGCAAGTCTTTTAATCCTGTAATACTGTACGTGTGAATTTTAAATAAAGATGCACCTGGAGGAATTGCAGTGCTGTTAACAGGAAACTGAATCTTTAGAGACAGCATGGTTGTGTTCATATATCATCTTTTCACCTCTTTTTTTTTTCTTGACTTTTTTTCCTGATTCCATTTTTAACTGTGCATTTGGCCTCAGAAGACCTCACCATGCTCTGCATAGTCTCTATGGACACTCTCCTGCTTCCCTGTCCATGCCTCCCTGCTAATGAGAGGTTATGCGGTGCGACTGTCACATTCTCTACACTGTTTATTTTTTTGGTTCTGCCGTGAAATTAAGTTTGGTACCATACCGGCCTTAGCCATACAATCATGCAGTTTCTTTGCATGAAGTTGTGCTTGCTAATTAGAAAGAAGTATCATATCAGATCACGAAGTTGGGTCATGCTAGCTGATCTTTAGCTGTTGGGATACTATATGGTGTCTCTGCAGCATCTCACCTTTGTAAAATTCCTAATAATTATCCATCTAGATGTGTTAGTTCTTTGTTTTAGAGGCTCTGATAGTAGCTGATATTATTAGACATCATGCCCATGACAGCAAGATGTTTGGAAAAGCTATGATGAAATCTCTTCTAGAGAGCAACTCACAGAAGGCAGTATTGTAGTCAGATGAGACCAAAATCGAACATTTTGTCCATGAACACCATCACCTTTTTTGGTGTAAGAGGGAAAAGCACCCACACCGACAATAAAATATGGTGATGACTCACTGACGCTTTGTGGCTGGAGGCAGGAGATTTTAAACTAAAATTTGTTTGCCTTAATCAGGAGGTTAAGACTTGGTTGTGGATGGATTTTTAACAAGATAACAGCCTCAAATATGCATCCAGATCAATTCTGTGCCCACTGTAGCCTTAGATTCCTGTTATTGGCTGACAGGAGTGGAACCCAATGTGGTTCTGCTTTCGTAGCTCATCTGCCTCAAGGTTCGACATTGTGTGCATTCTGAGATGCTTTTCTGCTCAACACATTTGTAAAGAGTAGTTATTTGAGTTACTGTAACCTTCCTGTCAGCTCGAACCAGTCTGGCCATTCTCTTCTGACCTCTCTTATCAACAAAGTGTAGGATTATTTTTTGCTTGTGAATGGAGAGAAAATTCATTCATCTTTAGTAACTATTTCATCCATTTAATGTTGCAGTTTTTTTCTTTATTTAAACAGTGTAAGAAAATGACCTTGAGTGTCGTCTTTTTCATTTAAAGTTGCACTCGATAAGTAAATCAAGAAAAAAACTTTTTCTTTATGTTAACAGTGTAAGAAAATGAAGATTGAGTGTCTTCTTTTTATATTTATCTCGATAAAACATGTAACTACATGACCGTGCTATCAGTTTATCACATCTCTTATTTACCATTAGACCAAATACTTGCTATATTTATATGACTTTTTGAATTATGGGCTTTTCCATTCTGTTTCTTTCTTTCTTTCTTTTTTTTTAATTAAAAACTGCCATGACTCACTATTTTGTTACCCTTCCTTGGATTTCAGTTCAAAATGTAACATGCTTGTAACATTGTTAGCATGTGAGTAAGCTAACATGACTGCGTATCAACAGATATAACACTAACAGTACATATTCACCGCTATAGATTTGTACGTTTTGAAATGTGTGGAGGTCATTTTCTCCACAGAGAGACTGAATATGTGTGTGTGTGTGTGTGTGTGTGTGTGGAGAGAGACAGCTGGGCTAATATCCTCCCTGCAGTGTTCAGCTACAGCGCAGATTAAAACGGCAACTGGGGGTCTCTGAATAGCTCCAAAACTCAGTTTCACAATTTGGCTTGTGTGTGTGTGTGTGAGAGAGAGAGAGAGAGAGAGAGAGAGAGAGAAAGATAGTGGATGTGAACTGGTCCTTGAGGTTCATCCCTGAATATCTGTGTTTGTGGACGGGTGACCGGCTGGCAGCAGTAGTAGCAG
Organism: Pangasius mekongensis; assembly: GCA_033441845.1. Taxonomy (NCBI): domain Eukaryota; kingdom Metazoa; phylum Chordata; class Actinopteri; order Siluriformes; family Pangasiidae; genus Pangasius; species Pangasius mekongensis. Next base: position 2,097,222 of record JAKKZJ010000024.1, on the reverse strand, counting down.
CTGGGAATCTGTCGCTGTCACTATTGGAAAAAGAAACCGAGTTTGATAACTTACTACTGACCAGCTGCTTTATTTTTTCACTAATAACTGATTTTCTGCGTATCATCTGTCTGTAATCACTGCTTCTGCTCAAACAGGAAATTGTTTTATAAGTGCACTTTGTGCTTGTAGCGTGTTTCTTAGTTGTGGTAAAGAATGAGGTTTGTAATTAACACCTGCCCTTAAGCATCCGTTTGCTGTGTGGCTGCCAGTGGAGCCTCTCCGTCCCTTCACACAGCGGAGATGGAGAGAAAGGCTGAGCGAGAGAAGTGAGATAACAACCGCTAATTACTCCAAGCTTAATTGACTTTGTTTCTTGCTTGGTGCTTGCCAGCATACGTCTGCTTTGTGTACAAAAAGGCTCGCCAAGAATATTTGGAACTCGTAAGGAATGGCAAATGTTTAGAATTAAAAACAGTTTTGTATGTTGGTCTCGGTGCAGTTGGACCAGAAAAGGTAGAACTTTCACGGTTTTATCGAGTTAAGGTTCAGATTTGGGTCTGATATGAGAGTGAAAACTTCTGTGTATGCTTTTAGCCACACTTCCCTTTCAGCGTCGGTCAATTTATTCACCATTACTGAGCCAAAACCGCTAACAAAATTTATAGTAGTTAGCATAAGTCTGTTAGATATTAGCTTCACCCCATTAAATAATGGTTTTAAGCCTGTTAAAGAGGAAGTTAACTTGACTGTGTAAGATCATCCAAGGGTGGACAAATCATAAGTCCATTAGCTAGCCCACCAGGCAAGTACGAAGTCCAGTATGCTGTGCAGTCCCATGGTTTGGTTGCCTAGAAACCTAACTGACTAGGGAAAAAAACGTGCTAGCTAACCTAATATAATAACTGATGGCAAGCTAGTTACCTTGTCCGCTTTACTGCGTTAGATCACAAGATGTCAATCACTCCGTCCTCATAGCTTGTAGCATCATCTCAGCTTTCTCCCAACGTAAAACATGACATGTGACCCCACCGTCTGCTCTGTGACTGGAAAAAAAAAATCATCCCTTGTGGTATTCAGAGTCTGCAGGTGCTACAAATCCAAAATTCATGAAGCCAGGACAGAAGGGACATTGTTCTTCAGTACAGACGGGATCCTCTGGATAAGAGAAACCCCGGATGAGACGGGGATGAGAATCCAACCTCTGGCTCAATGAGTGCATTCTAGCATTCCTGATATTCGATGAATATGAATAGTCTATAGGGTTACAGGGGGTTGATGAATAAGCTCTGGAGAAACTGAGTGGTGATGGATGCCAAAACAGTTCCTGGGATTCTTACTGATACTTTCTGGAGGTACAGAAATTGCTGGAAGAACGGTGCGCTGCATTTTTCTCTACTATACTTTAAACCCGATACCACTTGTAACTTACCTGAATGATATCTGAGAGGTGTCGATATGGCTGAAGCCTTTAAAAAAAAAACAAGTTGGTAAGAAAAATAAAAACATGCAGTAATGGAAGGAGATTTCCTGCCTCCATCATTTCTCTGCATCTTAATCTGGCAAGGTTTTCGGTATAGGTAGAAAGCTGATGTGCTTAGGGATGCTGTATGGGTGTAATGTGCATTTATATTATTGTCTCTAATTTGGGGGTACTTGCGCGTGTGTGTGTGTGTGTGTGTGTGTATGTGTGTGCAGAGCTATGCTGAACTGGCTGACAGCTCAGGCTGAGCATCTTTATTTCTGAGAATTCATGAATACGTTGCAAGGACACCGAGGGTTCATTGTTGTCTTCCTTCCTTTCCTATCTTTCTCCTTCCTGTATTACTTATATATCTATCCTTCTTTCTTTCATCCTTCCCTCCTCTTTTGTTTATCTTTTGTTTCCTTCGTTCTTTGACGATTTTCTGTTTATCTGTCTTGTGCTTTGTGTCCCTTTCTTTTCCTCATGTTCTCATGAGCCAGCTGACACAGTACCTGTCACAAACGCTTCAGGTTTAGACATCTGTCAGAGTTTCCGTGTTTCTAAAAACCTGCCTCAGAATAATTTGTCTTCCTTATTTTTATTTTTTTTTCTGGACTAGTGACAAGCAGAGTTTGCATAAAAATATTGCATTGCTGTTACTGGGAGGATGTTTTCCTCCACAATGTTCGTCTCTTGTATATATTAAGTAAGGAAGAAAACACTTCAGGAGGTGCATTTATAGGAAAATAATCCTATATAACAACAATAAAAATAATGAGTGGTGTGGTGAAACGGAGTCACTGTTACCAAAGTTGATTATATTCCTGTAGCAGCATGTCCTGAAATAAATGATTCTTCTTATGCCACAGGAGTTCGCCAATGCTAACATACTTTTCCTAATTGAATAACAAGACATACTTTATTTTTATCCGACATTTAATCTTGTGAAACGTCCACGAAACAAGTTAGTTCCTGTTATCACTTACGTTATGGCAGCTATAAACAGTTTCTTTCTTCACCAGTCTCTTTAAATCTCCCTCTTGGAGTTAATATGACAAAAAATGCAGCTTATCATGTTACTGAGAACCTGTAAAACCTGCATTACCGTCAGACCTGCTGTTCCAGAAAATTATTTAACACAATCTGACCAATCAGATTTGCGAATTCAACAGCACTGTGGTATAAATGGTATCTTTTGCACCAAGTGTCATATACAGTCTATTATGTATATGGTGTTATATCATTTTTAGATAATTCCATCATGTATATTCTCAAACTCTCTTCAAAAAGGTAACCCCAATACCCTTTTCGATAGTTGTTTGGCATTATTTAAACGATCATTAAACTCTCATATAAAAGATCCAAAAATTCTCAGTGATGTTAAATTCTGTTTCATTGAGTTCACCCATTTTTGCCCAAGGAGATTACAACTTGCAGGAAAAAAGTTTGTTTAATCTTGTCTCATGAATTATTCATACATAGCTGAACTTGGGCAACAAAAACACAGTTAAAAATTCCACTAGAAAGATATATATAAAAAAAAATTTTTTTCAAAATGAATCATTTACTAAAATTTTATATGCTTTTATTTATTATTCAGTGGTAGAGCAGAGATCTTGGTGGGTTTTTCAGACCAGCAAGGCTGCAGAAATCATATTCTGAGGAACTAAAGCTGCTTAAACCATGGTCTGGGGGCCAGTTCACCTGCTGTGTACATGATGTACGACATGCAGTATTTTAATATGTATGCATAGTCTGACACTATATTTATGAAGTATTCCCTTATTGAGGCATGGGACTCAGCCATTCAGAAGCTTTTTTGTGAGATGTGACATAATGGTGCCATCTTGTTGGATTGGGGAAAGGACCTGGAACCTGTTTCAGGTTGGTTCCCAAGGACGTTTAAATGGAGCCACATGCAAGCCTCTGATTTGTGTCATTGATCCCTGTACAACTTTGCTAAAAGTAACAGTATAGTCAGTGGGACTCCTATCTGCGAGCCCAAACCAGGGGGGTTCTTTCAGATCCAGTTTATGAAATCTGACAAAGCTAACTTGTTTCAACTGACATACAAGCAGGCCCTGATTGACTAAGATCCCAGATAAAGTGCGCTAATGTGCATTTGCCAGACGATAAATTGGTAGGCGTGTTGTAAGTGAGTTTTTCAAAGAATAGCTGTGTGAATTAGCTTGTCGCATGTGCATGATTGTGCATCTAGCATAATGTCTAATGATGCATAATGCATAAGTACTTGGTTTCATCCCCATTGTGTGTGTATATTCCTTTGTCTCATGCCTTTGCACAGTCTTACATCTAATTTACCAATTCTAAGCCATGGGTTTCTTCCAGTTTTCAGTCATTTTTCCTTTCATTCTAGTGTTCTAATCTTGAGGATATTGTGGTTATGCCCATGGATTTTTCTGGTTCAGCTTTGTCTGATCTCCTGCTTGGGCTATTATTATGGGCTATTATTAATAGCCCAAGCAGGAGAAAACAGTGTCACATTTTTTCATTTTCTTTTTGTTCGTTTGTGCCTCTGTGGTGGTAATTCTTTTGATCAGTAAAAGACTGCTAGGTCTGATTTTTTTCTTTTTTTGCTGTCCCTCATAGTCTCACTTTTCACTTTCTTCCTTCTCTAATGTAATGCCATAGAATGCTAATGAGCTCAACTGGGACACTGGGACATCAGCAAAAAAGCCATGATTCTGTGTATGTGTCAGAAAGAGACACACAGAGATCTTCACTCAGCCCAGTAGTTGCTTTCACAGCATCACAAGCATCACAAACTAGTGATGGTGTTTCTGTGTGGGTATGTGTTCGTCCTTCTGTGTATGAGCTTTCCACTGATTGCTTCTTGCACTCACAGCTTTCTTCACAGCTTCCTTGGCTGGACTTCTGTTAATATAATATTCATGGCCTCTTTCAGAAATGATGCCATGAGTACTTGAATCTGAATCTTTCTCCTTTATCATTTTTGAAAAAAGGAATGTTTGGGGTTTGGAAATCTTTTAAGCCTGCTGCTTAAAAAGACCAGACACTTAAAAAAAAAAAAAAAAAAGTAAATTTCATAAAAGCAGTCCTGAAAGTTGAGCATCAAATGGTCAGGGGAGGTACGTTTCTATATGTGCCTTGTCAAAATGTAACCAGATTCTGAAAAGGTTTATGTTCATACATTCCAATGGTATGTTAAGTAGATTTAAATCTGCTGATAAAATTGAAATTGCAGACTACTTTGTGGAAGAATATTTTCCAACATGGGTTGTGCTGCATCTTTTTCCACTGCCAAGATTAATCTGTGGGCCCCATTCAGGGCGAATTCAGGGCTGAATTCAAAACCACACAAAGTAGTATGCCTGTATAAAAATGACACTAGTGGTGTCCCAAGTATTCGTGACTCTGAGGGTGTAACAATTTTCTTACATTTTTCTCAGTATTACAGAAACATTAAGAGAATCAAGCAACGTAATCTTGCACAAAAATGTTACAGTACCAGGTGAAAGAGCAAAACGTTTTGATTGTTTTGTTAGATGTGAACTAGCCCTCTAGCTAACTATAGCTATCTATCTAAAATACAGTATAGAGAACTAAACTATCACATCTTTATATTTCCAACGTATGCTTTTTTATTACCCCAGCTGTGTTCTCGGTGTATTTTTGTAGTATTAGCATGCTAGCTAAAATGCAGAGCAATAAATATAAACATAAAGGCAAGTTGATGACTCAGTCTCACCCACTATAAAAGCGTTTAAAAATAGAGAGAAATCACCAACACCTCCTGTTAGTCACTAGCTGGCTATCATTAGTTCTCTAGCTAAACAACTTCACAACTGGCTAATGACACAAATTCCACAACAAAGATAAATTGACAGACTTAGCTTTTAAGAACAAATAAATGCAGTCTGATTTCTTTTGTGCCTAAAGTTGGGGCATGATAACGTTCATGTCTGAGCAGGTGTATGAGGTATGAGTACAATTTCCTGTCACTTTACGAATTGACACCCCAGACACAGCACTGACTGTAAATCACAAGACTGTTAGGGTGACTCACAGCAGCTCAAAACAATGTATTATAAAATATATTTTTGTCCCTTGATGTATTTTTTCATTTAACAAAAATAAAAATCCTACGTACTACTGATGTGTCCCATCCAAACACACATAATCTTAGAGACAGTCATTAAACAGACTAAAAAGTCTGCTTTCATCACTTTCCACCTGAGCCAAGTATAGGTTTTTTGGAGATCATTGGATGTCTGGAAGGCAAGAAGACTTCTGAACATCTGCCAGCCCTGCCCTGCTCTTGCTTGCTTCCTTGCTGTGACATCCACATGCTCTTCTTACACTCATATGAAGGGCAGACGAATGAAATATGCACTTTTACTCCCCTGTTTACATCTTATTATCTATATTGTCATTCTTTTGTCTTTAGTAACTGCTTTATCCTGGTCAGGGTCGCAGTGGATCTAAAGGAATTGGTGCATAATAGAAATAGACCCTGGACAGATGTCCAGAATGGGGCAGGGAACAATAAGTTATACACGCTTTCCCACCTAGGGGCAATTTAGAGTAGCCCGTCCATCTATTTGCATGTTTTGGGATGGTGGCAGGCATGAACACTAATTTCCAAAACATGCAGTCAACTCACAGAAAATGAATAATGAATCTTTTAGGTACTATATGAGGACAGAACAGTGTAGCTTATAGGTGACTCACTGGACAACATCTTGCTAAATTACTACATTTTAATCTTTGTTATAATAGGATAATAATCGTATACATATTTCCCTAGCAAATTTGCTTGTTACATGTTATTATATTACGTCACCTACCACTTTTTAGCCTAGTCAGTTTGGTTTCCAAGCAACTGAAACATGGGACTGGGCATCACACTGGAGCTTGCCCAGTGGGTTAGCTAATAAATTTATGAATTGTCCACCTCTGATAATGAGCTCAGGCGCACCAGACGCCAAGCTCATGTGTTGGCAGAATGTTAGTACATGCTGAGAGAATGCAGTTGACAGAAGCAGTGTGTTCTCAATAAGAAATACCATTCCCATTCCTTTCACTAAGTGAAAGTGAAGTGAAGACGATTTCTGAGTTTCTGTCTTTCTTTCAGATGAAGTCAACGGAAGTGGAGCAGGGCCTTTTCACGGACACCTACTGCAAAGTGTGCAGTGCACAACTCATCTCCGAGTCTCAGAGAGTGGCACACTACGAGGTCAGGACTCTTTTCTTCTAATCCGTCTGTCATTCTGACTTCCCGTCTGTTAGCCTTCCTCGTCTGTCTGTACCTTTTGATGATATAGAATCACAGTGGTGTGTGTTTCTCGTGACCGGACAGTTGGGCTGATGTGCTCCGTCAGTTTTTAGTCAGATAGCTTTGGCAATGATGTGTAATGTTGACAGGGTAGTGTAGTTTAAGGCTTGCTTTCATTTGCAGAATTGTTGGTTAAAGTTATCTATATTATCCACACTCTAAAACAAAAGCAAACATGTTTACATGTGGATATTCTACCTCTTAGTGCCAGAGTTGAATTTGTCTTGATAAAAAGATCCATCCTTGAATTATTAATATAGTAAGCACAGTGTATGCTGGTCAGTTTATACCTCAGATCTGTTTCTTTGAGCTAACAGAGCTGTTAGCAAGGATGTGTGATTCAGACACACATTTATATATAGATCCCATATACTGTATATGCTACTTAGGAGGCATAAGACCCATTATATAGATGTATAACTATTTCAATTCAATTCAATTTAATTTGTATAGCACCTTTAACAATGGCCATTATCACAAAGCAGCTTCACAGAAACAAATAAATTCAGGATATAGGTTTTAAACTTATATCCCTAATGAGCAAGCCAGAGGTGATTGTGGCAAGGAAAAACTCCCTGACATGAGGAAGAAACCTTGAGAGGAACCCGATTCAAAAGGGAACCCATCCTCATATGGGTGACACTGGATAGTGTGATTATAAATAATTCCCTTCTAAAACTGTGTGCTATATGGTCAAAAGGTGCAATTGTGTAAACATGAAATTCATTATATGTTTCACATGAAGTCTATTTTGTTGAAGTTATCAACTGTTCACTGATGGAGACTTGAGTGCAAAACTGGCCGTGGCAATTGCACTCCTAAGCTATCATAGCAATCCTAAGCCATTGTAGCAAGTCTGTTCATATCAATTGCAGTCCAAAGGCATCTTCGTGGTTTTCAAGTTGGAGCACCCTCAGTAATCTCACTGTTCTTTAGGCTGTCCATGTGGGGCCATCCTCAGCAGCAGCGAGTGATTTGCAAGTGATGAGAACTCCAACCAGATATAGGGCATCAGGCTGAATCAGGCCAAAAGGCCAGGGTCAGGATCACTGCTATCTCAGCAGTAGCATGTATAGCTCAACAGAGAGAGAGAGAGAGAGCGAGAGGGAGAGATTGTTAGGTATACTAGCTGTCACATAATGGTTAAAGACAATGAACTTTGTGTGCAGAGTGCAAGAAGGTACTCCAGCAGTACTGGCGTGCCAGAAGGTAACACAGACATGAGAGTGCCCTAGGACATAAAGCAGCCACCCACTCCACTGTCAACAACCCTGAGTGAATGCATGAGAGTGGGAGGACGACAGCATCCAAACAGTTCACCACAGCACTCTATGCCCATGAACCTTCTAGATCTGCTCCTTTACCTAAGAAAAAAACTATTCACAAATGCTTGACTAAACAAATAGGTTTCAGCCTAGACTTAAACACTGAGACTGTGTCTGAGCCCCGAACACTAATTGGAAAGCTGTTCCATAACTGTGGTGCTTTGTAAGAGAAAGCTCTACCCCCTGCTGTAGCTGTCACTATTCAAGGTACCAACAAATAGCCTGCACCATTGATCGGCTATTTAATTTCAATGTTGGAAATAAAAGGAATAAGCATGACTCCTCTTATCATGCTGGAAGATGTCTGTAATGATTATGCCTGATTTGCACAGGATAAGTGATCTCTGAAGGTCATTTCTTTAGGATGTAAGCATTGTCATGACACCAAAAAACTCCCTTTGTAAATTTGTGGCTTCTGCTGCTCACATGATATTAAACGAATGTCACAGGAAGTGTGTCAAGTGGAACTTGATCAATAGTAACGAACATGGACTTAAGATGTATAGGTTATACTTATGCTACGATAACAATAATCTCCCTGAAGTCACCAGAAGTTCCTTTTGAACATTGTCTATATTTTGTTGATTGGCATTTGAAATTTGGATATGATGGAATCTCTACCATTTAGATGGGATATACAATATACAGTATATGGGGTTATTTCTACTGCTCATTTTATAGAAGGTAAAATATGGAGTATTCACGTACACACTCAGTCTGTAAAAATTCCTGAGATGACACGACTAAAATCCTAGAGATAATTATTACATTTCCCCTCCTCTTCATGTAAAAGTAATCCCGTCTGAATAGGGTTTAAGATGCTATGCAGTAGAGGTGTTACTAGCTTCTGCTTCGATGTTTGTTCTGTCTTTTGTTTGTGAAGGCTTGTTACAAGGTCACACACACACACTTAAGTCATAAGCCTACTAACTCTTGACTCAAGCAGTGAAGAGTTAGTAGGCTTGTTACAAGATCTCGCACACACACTTAAGTCATAAGCCTACTAACTCTTCACTCAAATGTCAGAATGTGGACTCTGTTTTCCTTTTCAGACGATTAGCATGTATGCAAGCTGCCATATCGTCTAAGCCCTGACAACCACAAACACTCTGATCCCTTTCAGTTTTGCTGCAGTAAATCTTTCCAGTCTTTTCTTTCTCTCTTGTTGCTCAGGCAGCTCTTTGAGGCAGTTCTCTCTTCAGGAGTGCTACACTGAAGCGGTAGTGTTTTTTGTACATCATGCTGATATCGGCAACTGTCAAGGACACACCATGCACACACGCCAACACACGGCACATGCAGCCCACTTTCATATAACTGATACTCTTCTGTCCATCCGTCTTTTATAAAAATCCTGCAAATAAGTTCAGTAATATTGCACAACATTCACCTTCATCCAAATGTAATAGTGAGGTTTTTTTTTTACTTTTGTAAGGTGGCCCACTGTTACAAAAAAATTCCCTGCCTTGAGGTCGCTTCCTGTTGGATTACACATAAAATATGTAAAAATCTATTGAATGTGAAAGCAGCTTTAAAAATCGCTTCTTAAGACATTCACATGTCTTTCTCAAGCAGAGAACAACAGGCTGAGATTTCTGCTGCCTCACGTGATCACTTAGCCTGTGTCATTACCCTGCTGATGATCAGTGTGACTGTTTAATCGTCCTCCCTAAATGTAGCTGTGATAATTAGTTCCTTCACAATCACTGAGGAGCTTCTCTGAATTCATCCATGTATTAGCCAACTGTGCAGCACGTTTAATACAGCCGTAATAGTCGCACACTTCAGTATGGCCTTCGCCTAAAGCTTCATTTGGATGTGACTCAAAAAATCATTTGAATGCAGCAGATGCACACGTTATTCCACCCACGATATTACCAGTGGAGCCAAAAAAAACTGAGCTTTATACAGAACAAACCAATGATAATTGGGATTCTTTCAAAGCTAATGCTAATTTGCAGTCAACAAATCCTCAATGTTGTCTGATTTCCCTAATGCTATGGCCAGCTGAAACGCTTAATGCTCACTTCTTTCTGATTATGCAACAACATCAAAGCAAATTCTGTTAAAATTGTATTAAGCGCAGCTAATATGTCCAGCTTTTATTTGAAATTGCCAGAAATAGTACTGCAGATTGCAGTATTTTAAGGTCTATGTTGATACTTTTAGTGTTTTGTCTGCACAGGATGTTTACGTCTCTTTGTTTTATCCATACAGACACTTTCCCCAAGCAGCGTCTTGAAAAAAAAAAACGTTGATCATTGTTAGTGTTTCAAAACCGTCTAGACTCATTTGTTTGATATCTCCAAAACACACACACACACACACACACACACACACACACACACTCAAATGTCTCCTGTAAATGATCCCCGTGGTTCACAAGTAACAGTCTCTGATTGCTTTGATGTGCTGAAGAACACAAAATGTATTGCTTTAGGTTTTGAAGACAAAAACATGTTGTATGACCCCTATGACCTTGGTAGACAGATATTTTAGACAGATCTAAATGCTAGAGACAGAGCTAAATAAGAGGGCTTATAATATAGCATCTAGTAAAAATTTTTTTTAATAAATCCTTATGGCTGAAATTTGTTTCTAAGACAAATAGTAATTTAATGTCCATGTATGCATATTTCTGAATCAAAAATTTAGTTTTAAATAAGTGGTTGTATTTACGGTAAGGTATAAAAAAAAAAGTATTATGGCATGCTATTATAGGAATATTATCAATGACAGGGTGGTTGTTCTTATAACAACACATCTGAATTGTTTTATTCTTCTTATACCACAACAACTTACCAACTTTTATTTTTTTTAATGTTTAATGTATGACACATTGTGTTTTGTTCCATATATATAGTTACGTTTAATTTTGTAGAACGTGAACGAAATGTCTACATGCAGGCTAGTGCCTCTTACGTTACAGAAGCTATAAACAGACATTCCCTCACCAGCGTCTCTCTTGAAGTTGATAAAAAAAAAAAAACAGCGTCATGTTACCAAGAAACAGTAAAGTGCACAATCATCTCGAAGGAAAATAGAACAAAATGAAGTAAAAATGAAGATGCATCTGAAAGATCACCATCATCTCATTACTTTCTTTCCATTTCATGAATAATGAACACCCTGAGCACATTAGAGAAGGGGTGGACTACTATTTCACATAAAATTTTTGAAACTATATAGCGCGCTGCTTCAATGCCTGCAGGGATGGTTAAACCTTTTTCTCTAATTACATTGACCCGATCAAAAAATTAAATTTTTTTCTTTGCTGAGCAGTTTTCCATGAAAATATTGCTTTTGTTTGATCGCCTCGAGGATGGTAGAAGGGCAGATAAATGCATTTTGATGATTATATAGCGGCCAGTTTGAAAGTTTTATTAGCCCTCTCTTTGCATGACAGATCGCTACCATAGTTACGATGTTTGGTTGAAACATGCAGACTGAGCTTGCACGTTCCTTAAAAATGACACAGGTTCCCACACCATATAGGGGAAAATTTTTGTACAACTCACCCCGACTCTCTGTTGAAGCAAACTGGTACTTTTCACATCAACGGCAGGGGAAAAATGCCTGGGTTTCTGCCTATACCTGCATTAAAGCCATCTTGAAATGCCTTATTAATACTGACTTATGCTTGTACACTTCAGTAAACCTCACAGGCATTAAACAATTCCTTTCCATTTTCATATAGCTAATAAAACTTTTTATCCCATCCACCACTGAAGGCTAAGTGTGAAACAAATAGAAAGGAGAGAGTGCTATTAAATGGAAAACGATCCCCAAAGCCATTGGGAATAAATAGCAAGTCCCTGGGCTTCATGGTGGAATTTTGTATGTCCAAGACTTGCACAGAATATTAACCAAGATGCTTCTGAAAGCCATTTTTCTCCTCAGCAGTCTGTCTGAGGGAACATTGCCTGCTGGTTCTCTGTCAGCTGTGGAGACAGATTTAATGTTGGATTATCATTAACTGGAATTAATTAATAAGAAACATTTTTGCTTTGTTGGTTTCAGTCTTGTTGAGACTGGTGAGCTCCTCTGAAAAACCAAATGGTGACTTAAAAAAAAAAAAATTCTTTTCAGATGTTTGCTTCTTGATGTGGTTGAACTTAAATATGTATTAAATGCTCAGGCCCTTTATATTAAGTTTTTTTCACTGCAGATGAAAACTTGCAGTGTTTCCTCTTGGTTGAAACTCAATTCATTCAAGGAAGGTAAATGTCAAATATGTAGCCACTGTGACCTAATTTTCATGGACAGTTCCCTGCCTGTTCCTCTGGCTATTAAAAAAATTAGTGTAAGTGAATATAACATGATTGCACACATGAGTACATGTTTTATATAGATATTGCTTTTCAGATGAGCAAAGTAAGGAATAAAACACTTGAGGGCATGCTGTTATATGAAAATAATCAACTATGGGGTGTTACTGTTATTTTCCAATATCAGCATGTCCCGAAATGATATTCTTGACAGTATATGCTGTTTTTCCTCTTATACTACATTAACGATGTTCTAACAATTACAATGTTTAATTTATTAATAAACAACACACCATGCTTTTTATCCATTTATAGTTACAGTTAAAGTTTGTGGACCATCCACGAATCAAGTTAGTTCCTGTTATCACATGCATTATAGCAGCAATAAACAATGGTTCCCTCACCAGGCTTGATTAACAAAACGTAGCTTGTCATGCTACAGAGAGCCTCCTCAGTCTTGAATTCTTTCCCGTGGCGGAACACTTACCGACTGTTACAAGCCCTGACACTGGAGACTCCTTCCTTTAATAATAATTAAACATCTCCTTAAAGAAAATTCACCATATAATCAATTGTACTTTTTCTTTGTTAAATAACACATTTTCAAATCTGTTTATGAGCAGGATGCAGTTAATGAAATGAAGCATGGATTTATCAGTTTTGCACAATTTCTAACAAACAGAACAGGATGTGTTTTGAAAAAAGGAAGTGAACACACTCCTCAAAAGCCTAAAAAGCCTAAAGACAAAGGTTTTGGCAAAATACTCTATATCCACTCATTTGTTTGGCAAAACAGGATTTTTTTTAGGTCACCACCATATGGTAATAAGGCAAGGTGTGCCTTTGTTTATTTGCATGCATGTTCTTAGTGGATCACTCTCTAAATTGGCTACAGCCACTAGCAAAAACTGATCTTTGATGAATTGTATGGATTTATTGATTAATTGACCTCTAGGTCTACAACTTTCTGTTTACAAGGAGACAGACTACAAAAGACTGCAGTTTGTTTCTTGTAAGGTTGTCAGATGGATCTCGTCATGAGGGCACACCAGCCGTGTCCCATCAATTACACTTCAACTGCTGTTAATTTGTGCATCCTGATGTCCATCATCTTTAAAGTCAGCAGGGAATGTGTACTGTCTGACAGGAACAATCCTGTGCAGCCTGAACGGCTGACGTACAGCATTTATTACCTCTATGGTCACTGTCTGGACACGGACATCACAGCAGGGAATGTCTGAGCTCAGGGTTCAGAGGTAAACAGATTTTAAAACAGCATCAGCAAAACATCGAGGTAGAGAGAAAAGACTGCAGTAGTGAAAAATGGAGAAGAACAATGGTGAAATGGAAAAGAGACACCGAGAGTGTGTGAGCAGGCATTTATTGACTGTTTTGACAATTTTGACTCTTATACGCTGACAGTATTGAATCTGTGGGATATAACCGAGACCGAAGAAGGAAGTCTATACAGTGTTAGAAGAAAGTCATCCAGGCTACCAGCACACGCACCTCAGAAACATACTGATGTAGCCCATCTGCCACAAGGTTTGACGTGTTGCACTTTCGGAGTGCTTTTCTGCTTACCACAGATGTAAAGAGTGATTATTTGAGTTACAGTAGCCATGCTGTCAATTCAAACCAGTCATTCTTCTCTGAACTCTCGTATCAGCAAGGTTCCTGCCCACAGAACTGCTGCTTATTGGATGTTTTTTTTTTTCCCAGCAGAGTAGCAGTTTCTGCAATACTCAAACTAGCCTATCTGGTACAAACAACCATACCATGGTCAAAGTCCCTGAGATCACATTTTTTCCCCATCCTGATGTTTGATCTGATTATTAACTGAAGTGCTAACCTAGTAATAACGTGTTTACTTTTGCACAAATACATGCTGTTTGTGATTAATAGTTTGATATTCTTTGCTCAGTGACACTGTGTAAACTATATAGCCACTGTTATTTGTCACTTGACCCATTACAGAATTGAGTTTTATTTTTATTTATTTGTACACAGTTATCCTGCATCAGTATAGATTTTGAGTGCTTTCACATTTTCACTGTTTTTGTGTTCTGGGGCATCAAAAATAGAGTAAATAAGAATTGCTTTTAAACTAGTACAGAAACAGGGGCAAGGCCCCAAATGGCTTTTCTGATTCCCTCAGTTTGCCAGTCTCAGTAACTTTCAGGGGTAACTATTTTACTTTCTTTCTCTTTTTCAATTCAATAACCACCCTCTCAATCTTTGACTCCCAAGAGGAAAGGAACCAAACAGGAAAGTTCTAACAGACTTTCAGTCATCTGTATAAATTGGAAGAGAAACTGGTGAGCTAGGCTGATCTTTCTCTCACACTTTCTCCAGCTAATGAGTTCAATCTAGAGGTGTGTGTAGGACTGTTTTTAAATCCCACACAAGCCCACTCCCAAAGGAATTCTGATAAATCCCACCTGTTCCCAAAGGAATTCTGACTAACCCGCTCCTGCATTTATAATTTTTGTGTGTACCAACCACCTGCAGTATTTTCTAATGAACTTAGTTGGTTTTATTTCCCAAAAAATGAATAAATTAGTCATTTAAACCACTGTGACCCTGACCAGAATAAAGCATTTACTGAAGATGAATCTGGAAAACATGTTTTGAGCAGTGGCATCCAAGCAACCTACTACAACCAATGTGCTCCTATAATAATGAATGTGGCCTTTCTATGAACGCCTTGCGAGCTTTCATATCTGGCCACCAGCATGAAAGAAAAACCACCCTCTGCCACAATTTTCTGTTGGGCTTCCAGTACTGATGCACACCTCTAGCTCAATCTGTTGTCTTTTGACTTTATTTTATCCATCCAAAAATGTGAAAATGACCAGTGTGTCACTGTCAGTTAGTTTTTTTTTTTTTTTTTTAAAGGTTTTGTAGTCTCCCACATTCCATGTATTGTTTGGTGTGGTGCCCCCATTGTTACGTTGGTATGACACTTGCACGTCTTGTTGCAGCTCACGTAATGGCCAATGAATGTAGGTACAAAGTAGGGGTACCTAATAAGTTACTCTGCATGTTTTAACTTTGAAAATGGATTCTGACTGTGATTAAAAGAGTCTTCCCACCTCCATCCAACTGCTTCTGTCTGATATCGTCTGTAAAATGTGAGAGACAGAAGGTGGCTTCTCCTAAATGTAACAGCTGCATCGGGCTACAAGCAGAGTTGTTGACTCAGGCTTATAAGTTTTAGTGGCAGCAAAATAACTTTGAGCAGAGTCATGCATACTTCCTTTGTGCAGTCTGGTTCTGTTCAGGTTGCTTCTAAGGCTGTTTCCTCAGCCTATATTCCTGAGACAACCTCACAGTCAGCAGCAACTTTAATGTTACTCCCAGTGGTACGGGGCATTCCTCAATCAACAGTGGTAACCATCATGATCTAAGGTATCAATCATCAGCCTTGTTTCTGGATATATCCCTTCCAGCAGAATTCTAGGTTAAGCTCAATCCAACAGACCTGCTTCAGATAATCAGACTTGATTTGTCAGATCAGTTCTATAGGATTGTGGTTAAAATTAAACTCTGTAGGAAGGTAAGTCTCCAGAATCAGGGTTAGCGATCAATGATCTATGTCAGGATTATACCTGACTCAGAGCTTTGCAAGTGGCATTGTTCACACACTCACCTTTATTACATCTGTACATCGATTTCAGGGTTCAGGACAAAGCCTTAGAAGAGATGTTTCCTCAGTCCCTTAATACCTTCTTTGACCGTTTCCTCTGAACAAGGTAAAAAGAAAAGATGGCAGGAGTTAAGAAGGATAGAATATGTATATTGAGAAGATCGTAGAAACAGCAGCATCGCATGGTGTATGAGGTCATTAAACCAATCTTGCCATGACAAAAAATAATGTATTTCACAATGGCTGCCATGCATGTATTGTTTGGTGTGGTGCCCCCATTGTTACGTTGGTATGACACTTGCACATCTTGTTGCAGCTCACGTATTCATTAGTGTAATTAAATTATGCTGCCAAACTTACTGAATAGCATTCATAACTCAAGAGAAAACAAGAAAATGGTATTATGTAATTCTTTGAGTATTTGACTCATTACCAAAGAGCAAATTTTGCTTGCTCCTGGCTGTCCCAGTACATCAGAAATCAAAAATTCTTTTAATTAATTCATTTATTTTTACAGATTTCTGTTGGGTTTTTCATGCTGCTTGTGTCATGGCAACCCCTGTGGTATTGACATGACTATTGAGCACTTTACCAGCAACAGTAAGTTCTGCAGCCAAACCCACACCAGTTCCTGATTTGTTCTGGGCTAGTGTCCTCCTGGCTCTGCTTCATGGACCCCACTTTGAGAACCACTGTCCTTCAAATCCACATGCCTCAGTGTGAACATGTGCAGCATCTGATGGTTTGATTGTTTGAGGCCCCTGCTTCAGTATTTGTACCTGCTCTTAGTCCCTAGTCTTATGCATTTTTGCAACTTTTTGGTTTTGACTGTTGCCTGTCTGCTTTAATTCGGAATATGTGATTCTAGCTGTAATTAGCCTTATTAAATTGCACCTCTATCCAGCTGTCTCTGGATTTTTTTCTCTTGGTGGCATTATTTATTTCTTTTTTTTAGATTGCTCATTGTTCTGCTGCCCTTTTCCATCTCTCTCTCTCTCTCTCTCTCTCTCTCTCTCTCTCTTTTCCCTAACACAGGAACATCCACACTCTACTTGTCAAATGGCATCACTTTCACCTAAACCGATCAAGCGAATTGATTTTTTTTGTGAAAGCAGCCATGCCATCCGGTGGAAGGCATTGGCGGATTTGTGATTCATCGTGTTGTAATAGTGGCTATGATAATAATTTATCAGAGTGATCAGTCTTCACCCCACCCCACTTCATCCCCCAGTCAGTGCCTGTTCCAGCTGTGTATATTATTTATTTGGTCCCAGTTAACAGAAATAAAATCATTATCTCAGTAAAGAACAGTTTATTTTGTCAGTTTCACAGTGTTCATTGATGTCAGATAGATAGTTTCACACTTTGTCACAATGAAAAGTCTGGAAATAGTGCGAGCAACAAAATAGGCAAGCTATGATGAATCGATTTAGTCTAGCCTCATCAGTTTGCTGTGAAGACAACCAGCTTTCACTCTGATCTGCCTCGGCGTTTGTACACTTTGTATGAACCAAAGTACTGACCTAGTACTCTATCACTCTATCCACTCATAATTCATATAATTCTGTATATATTTAAAGGCATTGAGAGTGTTAAGGTTAAGATTAATCTACGATCACACTAGCAAGCAACTATCACATGTTGTTTGTCTCTTGTGGGTGTGGCCTGTACAATTTTTTTAGTATCACTGAGAATCATTAGTAGCTACATATGGCTTCTAAGGTGAACTAGTTAGTGTTGGTGTGAAAATCGGTTGTTAACTTTGGTGCCAGTTTAAAAAAGCGAGCTAAGTATACTAGTTACATACGCTCACAAGAGGCGCCAACGATCTTTGTTACTTCCTTCCAAGCTTTATTTTTCTTCGTAGTGACTTTATACACATTTAAAAAGAGCTTGTATATGACAGGATAAGATGAAATCATGGTTATATATATTTTTTCTTTCAATTTTTATGAGTCAAAAAGTGCCCCATTTGCAGGTAGGAACCAAAGTTTTGAGTGGGGAACTGAAGAAAAATCAGACTACACACAGTCAGAGGAATCATGTGAGCCAGTTGTTTGGATTTGGCGCTTCTTTACAACAACTTCATTTGTTCAGAATTGAGAAAATCTCAATTCAGATGTCGGCTGTCGCTTTGTCACTTGCTGCTGTTGCTGGAATCATAGTGCTCCATGTTGGGCATGTACGCAGAAACTGAATGATTGCCTGTCACTTTGTCACTGTATATAGTGTTAGAGTTTATAAATATGATATTTAAAACAAAAGTGTACAGATTTTAAGATCAGTCTGAATGAATACCTTAAACAATGTTGAATGTGAATCAGTTTTCTGCAGGTGGTATAAACTTTTCAACTGTTTTACAAACCTTTAGTAAATGGGGCCATAAATGGACATAAATGAAATAAAATCTACACATATAATGTGCATTCTCCCATTTAATTATTTCTCAGGATATATAACAATGCACTTGAGTTTGATAGCCAAGACGACCCATTTTAACAGACATAGAATTATTGATATTGTTTTCTGTATGGAGATGTTATTTAACATTTGTGGACAGAGTCACCAGCATCAGTGCTTCGTAACAGGCTGGTGAGGGAGCTACTGTTTATAGCTGCTACAACATAATGATAACAGGAACCAACTTGTCTCATGGACTGGCCGCAACATTAAATATAAGTATAAACGGATAAAAGTTCTTTAATAAATATAAAAATGTGATGGTTGGCAACTTGCTGTGGTATAAGAGAAATAAAACACTTCATGTCATGTGGTTATTGGAAAATAATCAACTTTATGGTGGTAACAATAACTCCACTTCGCGTCAGGGGTTATTCTTTACTTGCGAAGTTAGAGTTATCACCCTGGCGTTGATTATTTTTCTATAACAGCACACTCCCAAGTGTTTTATTCCTTACATTAATCTTCAGAGTGTGTCCTGACCTCCATTTCTCGTCCTTTGCAGAGTCGAAAACATGCGAACAAAGTGCGTCTCTACTACATGCTGCACCCGGTGGATGGAGGCTGCCCGGCCAAGAAACTACGGACACACAACGTGAGTATTATTATTATTATTATTATTATTATTATTATTATTATTGTTATTAGTTGTATTGTTACAGAAAGGAGACCCCTCATTCTGTGTACGTGTGTGTGTGTGTAATAGTTAAACGGCCTCGTTTCTGGCTGGTTGAATGTACAAGTGATGCGCACTCAGAGCAATTTGAGCGTCATTCCAATTTTCCATCAAGCGAGAGAAGAAAATGCTTCAAGCTCAAAGTAAGACAGGGTACAATTCTCGTTATGACAGCGGGAACAGTGTCGGGCTGTCAGCTCGCAGCCAACAAAGGGTGAAAATTGGGTGGCAAACAGAGAAGCTGTGTTTCTGTAGCGACGACTTGTTTCACCAGTGGTGTTTATGTGCTGTTGTTGCAGTTAGAGCATGAACTTTTTGGTTAGTATTTGAGCTGAATCCTAACCAATGAAAATTTCAATTAAAAATTGGTATGGCTGATTAGACGTTTGTTGATGGCAGTTTTGGTCAAAGCAGGGTCAATTAGAAACATTTTACAGCAAGTTTAATATCTTACGATGAGTCTCAAGCCAAATTGCTATATGTCAATCCTTTGCCAGCAAAATAAAATACGTTATACCACAGCGCTGTAGAATCCTGGCTTCTGATTGTTCAGAAGTGTAGGGTTTTCAATTTTCCACAACAGCAACTCTGACAGTAGTTCTGGCTTCAAGGCAAATCGCAGGATTTATATTAATACCCGCATACTAACATGTTATCGTCTCTATAGTAACAACTTACAAATGGACTTCCACTGCCAGCACTGTGTAACAGCCAGAGGTAAAGCTGTACTTTTTCTGTCACATAAAAAGTCTTCAGGAGGGAGTAGTTTACACTTTACGGTTTCTCTGTAACATGCGTAGCTGCGATTCTTGTCTTATTCACTTTGATAGAGAGAGAGAAAAAGAGAGGCTGTTTAATGACTGCTTATAGCTCCTATAACATTAAGTAATGCACAATATTAGATGTAACTATAATCAGATAAAAGGTATGACATGTTGCTCATTAATAAAATAAAAACATGGTTAATTGCTGTGATATACGAGGAATAAAATACTTATTTATTTATTGCTATAAGAAAATAATCAACTAATCAACATTATGCCATATTTTATTTCTTACATAATTGTTACAATTAATAGGCTGCTTGGTAGCAGCACATCCTCAGGTGTCCACATAGTGTTGTAATAATCTCAAAGCATTATATTTAATTTATTTGACTCGGTGTGACAACTTGCAAAAAATAAAAATGGTGCTTCTTATAGGAACAAATATCTTATAGGAACCAAAAACACTGTCCATCTGTCCAAATGTATCTCATTTAGAAGTCAATGCATTGCTCTGATTCTTAGTTTCTTCAGATTGAAATGGAATTTTGCTCAATTATGTCACATTACCTAGCCCCGCCCATGTAGCCAAAAGTCATTAGAACCGGGTTATAGTCTAGTAAAGTTTCCATGCATCATAAATTTTGAATTTAAAAACTCATATTTAAAAAAAAAAAAAGGTCACTAAATATCTTTATGTTTGCCCGAGTTAGAGTATTGACATGGATGAAAATGCGATAAATGGTGCATATAAGTGGACTGTGAGTGTGTATGCTTTTTACGTCAGTTTTTAAATTTGCTCACAATTAACAGAAGACATACCACCTGAGAGTTCCGTGTAAGTTCAGCAAAAAAAGCAGTGAGCTTCCTGACCGTACGCTTTCACTGAGGCATTAAAAATGGTGCCCATGTTTTAATTTGTTCTTTTTTTTTAGCACTGTTCTCAGCCTCGTGCTCTCCTCCCTGTGTTCCTGCAGCGTGCGATGCCTGTGGAGTTCGCAGATGCTGCGTTTAACATCCCATCGCGTCTAAACACACCCACAAAAGAGCTCGCTCTATGTGGCCTAGTGTGTTCTTTAAATGTTGATTTGAATGAGAAGCCTGACATGCAAACTCTATTATGCGATTAAATTTAGGGACCTTTTTTTTTTAAACTCTTCATTGCAGGGAATTTTGTCTGCATAGTGAACAAAAATGAGATTGCTTGCAGTTGTTATAGACAAGGAACATTTTTTTCAGGTGGCTTGGAAACAGAAGCTCAGATAAATGCGCTCTGACAATGAAGACATAACACTCAGGGCTGAATTCGAGCACTGAGACTGAAATCCCTGCGGTGTTTAATCTCTATCAGCCATCTGTTAACAGAACGGTTAGGCGGAAAATCAAATTTCCGCTTTAAATGGAGTCAGTCATCCAAGACATGATTGGTGTCTTGTGTTGTGTACTAGAGTTATGATGCTAATGTAACTAGCGCAAGATGAATTTTTTTTTTTTTTGTAAATATCTGCCAAGAATTGTCTCCAGTTTTTCAGTTCTTCATGAAGATGACTTACTGTCATCTATAAACATGAAATATGAACAAAACTTCACCATGAAGGTGTGGACAACCAAGTGAAAACGTCTCCAGGTTACGCATGTAACCATGGTTCCCCGAGGGAACGAGACACTGCGTCGAAACGCTATGGGAACGCCTTCAGCGTGACTGCACTCTGAATCACGTGTGCAATCAGTCCAATGGATGGGCGAGACGTCACGGGCGGGGTGACGTAACGATCGGGAAGCTTAAAAGCACGAGCGGATGGGCGCCGGATGGGCGCTGGATGGGCGCCGCGAGGAATGAGGCAAGCGCAGCAGGGATGCCGGAAGTGTGGCACTGAGACGCAGCGTCTCTTTCCCTTGGGGAACCATGGTTACATGCGTAACCTGGAGACGTTCCCCTTCAGGAACTCGAGCTGCGTCGAAACGCTATGGGA
>JAKKZJ010000024.1:2070598-2075246 GCA_033441845.1 Pangasius mekongensis | reverse complement strand
GCATCGCCCTGTAGCCAGAATGGTCCAGCCCCGCCACATTAGCATAGTAAGAGGAGGCGGGACTGAATAAACGGGCCAAAAAAGGCCTCCCCCGTGACCTCGACACCTCGGTGTGGAGGTCGGGGAAAAAAGGCAGGCTCTGGTGTGGAGGTGGCGGTTTACTGCGCAGGAAACGCTTATCCAGCTTACCGCCCTGCGGTTCAACCCATGTTTCAGCGGGCCAGTGAATGCTAAGTTTAGCGACGGCCCGCGAAACCACCTCCAGCAGCTCTCGCCCTTATGCTTTATTTTGTCTTTTGCTTTGGGCATTGTGTTTGCTCAGGACAGACAACAAAATGGACAAACAATCACACGTAGAGCGCTTGCTGAATGACAGAAAGCTAGCGCGGCGCCCATCCGCTTGTGCTTTTAAGCTTCCGGGTCGTTATGTCACCCCGCCCATGACGTCTCGCCCATCCATTGGACTGATTGCACACGTGATTCAGAGCGTGGTCACACTGAAGGCCTTCCCATAGCGTTTCGATGCAACTCGAGTTCCTGAAGGGGAACTCCAGTTTTATGCTAACCAACTAGGATAAAAGTAGCTAATATACTAACATATGGTGAGCTAGTTGGCTAGTTAAGTGCATTAAAACCGACTAAAGGAAAACGAACGAGTATATGATCATCGTTTTCTTCTTACAAAGATTTTAATGTAGCACATCATTGTTTTTTTGGGACGTTGACAAAGTTTTTCGGAAGTGAGCGCACATCACATCGCACATAAAATAACATTCAACTCTAGCTAGTCGTCGTTTTCACTCAATATGTCCGAATGTGAGGGGACTGGTTATAGACCTCTATAGTGATACACGTTTCTCTGACATCAGCCACGCTAATATGTCATGTTGGGTGGCAGAATCGGAAAAGTATTCATGAACGCGTTTGTTTGTACCGCATACTATTGAATAAAATTTCGAATTAAAATTCAAACTTTATTTGTCACATGCATAACCATACACAATACGACTTGCAGTGAAATGCTTTATACAACTGTTCCGACATAAAATCAGAAAATATATACATAAAAAAAAATATATATAAAGAAAAATACTAAATATAAAGAAAAAAAAAAATAATATATATATATATATATGAAGGGATTTTTAAAAAAGTGTATTACAATAATATATGGGTATATATTATGGGTATACAGGTATGAAGTGCGGCTATGTGCAGTTTTGTGCAATATGTGCCGTTGAATATGAATATGAATCAGTTGCGGTTACAGGTACAATAAATAAATAGAACTCACGTTTTTTTAGTATTTCATCTGGTTTTAACATGAGAAACTCGGCAGAGTTTAAAGTCAGCACTTTGTTGATGGAAAGGAGAGGAAACAGTGTCGAGGTGGAAGCAATTATTTTTGCACAGCGTTACTCTTGTGCGAGAGCTCAATGCGCTTTGCATGGCCGTTGTTGCATGCATGCTGATGGAAACTGCAGATTACTATAATGTTTTACTATAATGCTGAGCACCAGGCTTGTCCTCTGAATGTTGTTTTTCATACTTTCTGCTTGAAGGCTAGAATAACTTTTCTATTATTATTATTATGTGTGTGTGTGTGTGTGTGTGTGTGTGAGTTCTCTTGCATCTTCATATTGTTGCAGTTAGATGCGAGAAAGTTGCTTATGTTTGCACAATGAAAGATTTAAGAAGATTAAAACACAGACTCTAAATACTTCTGAATTTCTGAAGTTCTGCTTCTTAATATTTCCTGTAAAAGTGTCACTAGAGATCTGCCTTCAAACGGATGTAGAAGGATTATGTTATTTATGATGCCATTTACGCTAAATATCTGTCTGGAAGGAAAACGCTGTCAAGTTCTGGTTTTCTCAAGTTGCAAATTTCTTCATGATAAAATATTGTTCCTTCAGGATCATGATGCAACATGGAGACCGCATACACACTACACTACACACTGCAAATAGTACGACATTGCAGGATAAGATCAGCGTTCAAATTACACTTCCATTTAGAACAACAAGTACAAAGTTACTACAAAGTGTACACTATTTATTAACTGAGGATAAAAAAGCAGCATCGTTGTGTGCATTATCTCAGTAACAGAGCCTCAGTGAGCCGACAGTAAAACCTCCGTGAATCAGCACTCGCACTTGCAATCAGCTTTCTGCACTGATACTGATACCTACACCTCTCCCAGAGGATGAGTTAAAAACCACAAAACTATTAAAACTCCACACAGGCCTGTTAAAGAGATCACAATTAGCATCCTGGGACATGTTCTGAGCCGCCTGGATGTCCGTCTGGGGTTTAATTAGCGATCTAATTAGTGGTGTTTAAATCGACCCAAACCTGGAGGAAGAGAGGAAACTGATATGCCGACTTCTCCACTCCGGGCCAAGCATAAAAGTCAAGTGAACTGGGTTTTATTGTAATCCTGTCCATTTGCATGTTGATCCTTTGGGTCCATACTGCAATATGTATGAGTATGTACATAAGACTGCAACTTGCGTTTGAGGCAAGACACAAGGGTGCTTTATTGTAGGCAATGCAGAAACTGTAGTCAGTGTCTGGCTTAACACATGATAATCCATAATAACAAATACAGGAAATAGGTGAGAATCAAAACCAGGAAGTACAACTAAAAACAGAACTAAAAACAAGGCTCAGACTTAACAGGGCAAATAGCATGATAAGATTTCATGAAGAGACAAAGAAACAGCAGGGTATACCTAGACAAACTGATCAAAGAGCTAACACAGAACAGGTGAACACAGTCAGGTAACAGAGTGGACTAGAACAGAAAACAAAGGCACATGGAAATGTAAACAAAAGCACATGATGTGAACTCAAAACAAAACAACACGAAAGCTCATTTGTTGTGCCGGGAACCGCAATGTGCGTTAGAGGAGGGATTTTTGACTAAGTGCAATATGCGTATTGTTAGGATGTGACATTGTGCAAATGGTGAATAAAACTGTAAAAGAATTACAGTATATTAAATATTAATTGTGTTAAATTGCAGTCAGGTACTATAGTAGATGTAAGTACTATGAGAATGAGTAGTTAATGCTAGCTTTCTTTACTCCACTGTATTAGTTTTTCTGAAAATTGCAACAGGTTCCAATAGTAGGTTGGTATTATGTTAAAAAATATACATCACTGTATAGCCTAAAATACTCATTGTATCAGTAGATATCACTGTATAGTGTAATATCCATGTTTATTATCAGAGCTAAAAATATTTTTATTGAACCAAACCTAGAATGCTAAAATGTAGACTATACAATTGAACGAAACCTGCTTCAACAGAAAGTACTGTTGTATTCTGTACATGCGTCAATAAATAATTAACTCTTTATTATAGGAAGAAGGGAAAAATGCGATTTTAACACGATGAAAAAGTCTTTAGGACAGAGGAGTTTATGCTTTGTGGTTTCTCGTTTTTTCTTTTTGTTTTTTTTTTGGGTCTTATTAACTTTAAGAGAGAGAAAAAAGAGAAGCTGCTGAGGGATCGGTCCATAATATATACCTTGTGTAATTTATAAAACACAAACATAAAGATTACCTCAGTACTGGCGGAAAAGATCCTCAAAACAAATATTAAAGTTGCAGGTGGTGCGTTAAGTGGTTCGAATTGGTTTAAATGCAGAACCAAAAAATAATAATAAGAAAAAGTTTGAGGAATAAAATCTTTTGCTCATCTTGCAATCACAGTAATAACTCCAGAAGCAGAAAGTTTGAAGTGTAATTTTCTCTCTTTAACTACGTGTTACATATTTAAATTACACCCTGTGGCTGTAATGGAGCTGAATGAAATAGCCTTCATTATGATCAAAGAGCTCTCAGAAATCCTAACCCTCCATATTTATTCTGATAAAAACGCATCGACGGTAAAAGGACGTCAAACACGGCGCAGCCTACTTCCCGGCAACCTGCGAATGGAGTGTGTGACATCCTAAGGAAGATGATTCGAGGCAGATGCCGCTCTACAAACACCTGGCAGCCAGTCAAGAACTCAGGCCAAGTAGTTCTCCATGAAAAGGCATGTTTATTACTGAGCAGGATCCCGCTCTGATGTCTCCGAGCCCGTTGCCGAGTTTACTTCCAACTCTAATTGATCACACCTGATCCACACACTCATCGTCCATCTCAGCGCTGGAGATTGTATAAAGCAACTCCAGTGTACTTCAGTAATAAATGTACAAATTGGGGGGAAAATTGTAGCCCGGAGCAGAAAAGTTGAGAAAGTGGACGAGAGTTCTTCCTCAGCCGTGCTGCTGAATCTGTAGGAGGAGAAGCCAGTTGGCATCCAAAAGCAAAGATTAAATATAGAATATACATTTTAATAACTTAACTGCTGTAATTGAAAGAATTGAAAAATTAAAAGAAACTCAAATTTTCAATATTAACCTATTAACCCATTCCAAAGCCCAAAGTTTTTATTTATTTATTAAAATTAATCAGATTAAGTGTCAGCCACTGCCTGTCCAACCAGCGTTTTACAATTACCTTAGCGCTTATATTTCATAGCACTAACATGAATCAAGATTAGAAAGAAAGAAGAAAGGAAAGAAGGCAAGGTAAATGTCCGAAAGACAAATAACAAAAGAGAGAGAAAATGATGAAAGAGAAAAACATCAGA
>JAKKZJ010000024.1:2055598-2068098 GCA_033441845.1 Pangasius mekongensis | reverse complement strand
TTACGGCAAGTGTGTATATGTGCCTATACACCATTGTCTGCTTGTTAGTGTGTCCGATCAGGTCATTGTGGGTCATCCTTTCCACTGTGAGCTACCCTGCATCGGGAATCAACCCACTCTGAGAAGTGTGTGTGTGTGTGTATTTCAGAGTTACTGGGCCTGAGAGAGGATGTAAGTAGAGCTTAAAAGAGCCACTCAACTGGAAGCTTTCAACCAGGCTAGTCTCTATCTCTCTCTCTCTCTCTCTCTCTCTCTCTCTTTGTGTGTGTGAAAGAGAAATGTAGTGTTGCAGCCTAGAATGTGGTATGGAAGTGACAATCCACATTCAGTCGTGTGCTCTATTTCTACTGTATCAACTGTACAAGTATAATTAGTACAGTTAGTATAGTTTATTTGTAATAGCACTGTATCTACTATACTAATATACAGTAGATTATACTTTTAATTAGCAGTAATACCTTCTACTGTACTAATATAGATTACACTTTTAACGAGCAATCTACTGTCTACTGTAATATAGATCATAAAAATAATTAGTAATACTGTATCTACTGTACTAATGTAGATTATACTATACTATACTAATATTATACTAATATTGCTTGTATTAAAATCAACTTATGGTGTTAATTAATAATACTATACAGTATGTACTGTATAAATATAAATCATACTGAAATTAGTAATAATAGTGTCTACTGAACAAATATAGATGATAGGGTTCATTACATTGTCAAAAATTAACACAATATAACAATGTATTTCATAATGATCTTAAGCAAATATTCACATATTCAGTAATGTACACATTTAATTAAAAAAATGGTGAGCCTGGGTATTCCTGTAGCAGTGGGTTGAGGATAGCCTGCATTTTATTTTGCTCATGTATAGAATGTGTGACTTTTGCAGTAATGAACTCTTCCTCCTATTGCTCTCATAAACTTTGCTCATAAATCCTATAACTTAGTCAGGACAGCATGGCTAGCTAACTTGCATGAAGGATGTTGTTAGCTAGCTAACTTGCATAACTTGCATAGTAATCGAAAGTTGCAAACTCCCTGCCTCATTAAGTTGTCCTGAAATGGGCACCTCACCATAGTGACATGCAGCCGACAAAAAGACATCAAGTGTCCCAGCTTGAATATAGAATGGCTCTTGGAGTTTGGTTGGTTCTCGAAAGCAGGACTCTCCTGTGTGATGGGTGTTGCTAATGCACTCAGAGGAACATCAGTGCAGATCAATATCAATCACTGCACGAAGCGTATTCGACAGGCGGCGGAGGCTGACCTCTGATATCTGACCTCTGATCTCAGGTCCAGTGTGGGGTACTGGGAGGGCATGTAGGTCACGGTTTTTGTTGTTTCTTTATTCCAAAGGTAAGTGAATTAGTGTAGCTCTCTGTGTTTTGTGCAAGGAATGAAGAGGAGATTAGTCAATGACGAGGAGCAGAGTTAGTGTTACCTCCTCTAAGTTGTTTATTTTCCTATTGCAGCACACCCCTAAGTATTTTATTCCTCTTATACCATATCACTTTACCAACAAATGTTTTATTCATTAAAGGATAACATATACTTTTTATCCCTTTATAGTTATATTTAATGTTGTTGAATGTCTGTGAAACAAGTTAGTTCCTGTAATTGTCGTCACAAATTTCCCCCCACTACCACGCAATGCGTTTCCAAGTGCAGCTAGTGCTGCTCTTGTTTGTTTCAAATTCATCTCATGTGCGATTGTTTGTTATGGCCATGTGCCTTGTTTTCTGTTTTATTTTCTATCCTATCTCTGCCCCATGTCTTATCATTGGTTTGTTGCCCTAATGTGTGCACCTGTCCCGAGTCCAGTCCTTGATTAGTTTGATTATTTGTATCCTGTTGCTTCTCTCCTTCCTCATGAAGTATCATAGATTATAATCATGCATTTCCCAAGCCTTGTTTTCTTGTTTTTTTTTTTTTTTACCGGCATTGATAAGGATTTTCGGACTGTCCAGTAAATACTATAATGTGTTTAAGGACTTGCCTTATGTTATAGCAGCTATAAACAGTCGTTCCCTCACCAGTCTCTCTTTTAGATTTTTAAATTAGAAAGACAAAATCGCAGCTTGTACAAAACGTAAACTCCTCTGAAAACTTTCTTGTGGTGGAAAACTTAAAATTACACCTATAATGTTGACTGTCAGAAAGCACTGACACTGGAGACTCCTTCCATAAATGTTACATAAGCATCTCCTTAGAGATAATGTCACCATGTCAGTGATTACACACGTTTTTGTTTTTAATCAGTTTATGTTGAGTGTCTGCCATACAAGTTTTGTGAATTAGTGGTTACTATAGAAATGATATTCTACAGTATATTATAATGATTATAATGTATATTAGAAGCCTTTTTTTGGGCAACTTCCGAAGTATTGAAGTTTGTTTGTTCACTAGCTTCTTTTGTTTGCTCAGTAGATGCAGCAAGCTTTAGTCAGAGTGTTGAAATGAAGGGCCAACTGCATCTCCAAATGGGAGCACAGAGGAAGAATAAATAACTCGCAGACGCAGATTCAAAAATGACTTTGAAAAACAGGGACAGGATGTGGAACGCTTCACCGCACAATTTTTTTATGATTTCCATTCAATCATATTTGGACATTTAAAATGTTGGTTTTTAAGGGCCTTGAGTACGAAACACATCCTCCGGCACATTTCACACGTCAATTTTACAAAATGGTTTTCATAAACTTTTATAAGCGAAAAATGACACCGCCAGACTTCAAAAGCGGAGAATTTGCATTTCTCAACTTGCAGAAGGAAAAAAGAAAGTTTACAATGTAGAGACAAATCAAAACCTCAGAAATGAAGAAATATATTCTGTATAATAAAATCCTATGTCATTTTATAGAAAGTCATTATTATGTGCTTCACAATCCAGCGGGTGCCTCATTTGTCTGCTGGAAGTCTCCGGAAAGTCGACTTTCCCTTCCTGAGCCTCCTGATTGCCTGAAGTGTCACTCGGCGTTTACCTGGAGCTTTTCTGCAACTTCCTCTTGCTTAAAGA
The DNA here is from genome assembly GCA_033441845.1 of Pangasius mekongensis. Taxonomy (NCBI): domain Eukaryota; kingdom Metazoa; phylum Chordata; class Actinopteri; order Siluriformes; family Pangasiidae; genus Pangasius; species Pangasius mekongensis. The sequence goes on along the minus strand of JAKKZJ010000024.1, from coordinate 2,065,062 downwards.
GACTCATTAAATTTACAAATCCCTGACATGCAGGTGTCACTGGATGATTATTTTATTTGTCAGAATGTGGAGAGCAGAGGGGGAAAAAAAAAACATCTTCTTCCAGAAAGTCATGCAGAGGCCAAGAGGCTGTTAGTTTTTTAGCATTTTCCATATCCGGAAAAGTTTCAGGTAAAATTGTACCGATTCCCGCTGCGAGAGAGAGAGAGATTGTCTGCAAGTGACAGGCGAATGTTTGTACGGGATTGATTTTTTTTTTCTCCTTTTGATTGACATTTAATCATGGAGTTCGCTTTGAAGCCTCCATCATTAGCAGACTCTCCTCTGTCCTTGAACATATGGTTGGAAACTTTCATTTAGATTTAATCTCAGCTGTTCTTTCCTCAGCTCTAATCCTGTTCCCTAAAATATATATAACCCCAGAGTTTGCTAAGTGCTTTCAAAGTGCTTTTTGTGCACAAGGATCCTCAGCGTGAGTTCTTCAGCCAGCAGAGAGATGGATGATAATACCTCTCGGGCATCCAGAAGCAGTGGGTCTTTCGCTCCCATCTGCCAGGGAGTTGGGGAGAAAGCAGCATGTTGCTAATGATGGCTGCCGTTTTAGGATATTATTTATTGGGATCTTCATTCATCTACCTGAATCCTCTTCTAGACAGTTATGAGTAAAACTGAAAACTTGGATTCGAAATAGCAAGAAAGTCCAAACTGCTTGCATACTGATATATTAGTAAGGATTAAAACACGGCAGAGTTGAACCAGAGTTACTGTTTCCACGCCAAACTCGATTACTTTCTTATAACAGCATGTCCCGAAGTGTTTTATTCCTCTCATAACACAGCAGTTTTTTTTTTAAACTTACTAAATAGCACGTCATGTCATGTTGACACCGGAGACTCCTTCTGACCAATCAGATTCATTGGTTTAAATGGAAATGTTTGGGACACAGCGAAAAGTACAGAAATGGTTAAACATAGCTGCGAAACAAATGGCGGCGTCCTTCCCCCTGCTGACCATAAGGACATTAACAAAAACTGATTTGATACTAATGGATCCTTGAGCGCCAGAGGAGTCTCCGTGCCAAGAAAGGGAACTTAATTTGGGACCTCTGAAGGGCCATTAAGGCAGGAGTGAAGCTCTTATAATTCCATTGGGTGAGACAGTAGAGGAGAGAGAAGACGGCGATGATGACAAATAACGGTGGCCAGAACCGCTGCCCACGAATAGCACTTGTTTTGGAAGGTTTCAGGGATTTACACCTACCAAATTTGCAACAAACAACTGCTTGCTAATGCATCCACGTTTCCGAGAATAAGTAAACTGTTCATAGAAATATTATGCATGTTATAACCAATTAGGGCTTGGGGATATAAGAAATAAACGATAACAGCAAGTCACTGAAGTGATGTATTCCACTTAATCCACAGCAGCTTGCCAATGCTAACATTTTTTTTTTTAAATTTATCAAAGAATGACACATACATCTATGCATTTTTAGTTACGTAATGTTGTAGAACGTCCACAAGACAAGTTCCTGGTGTCACTTAAGTTACAGCAGCTATAACCAGTCGTTCCCTCACCGCTTTCACTTTCTCCTCTCATTTTGGAAAGGAAAACAGGATAAAATAAAGGAAGCCATCATTATAAACAGCTTGTGAAATAGGCTAATGTTATCCATACATCCATCCATCCATTTTCTGTACCGCTTATCCTACACAGGGTCGCAGGGAGCCTATCCTAGGGGATCGGGGCACACCCTGGATGGGGGGCCAATCCATCGTAATCTCACACGCAATCACACACCCATTCACACACTACGGACAATTTAGAGATGCCAGTCAGCCTACAGTGCATGGCTTTGGACTGGGGGAGGAAACCGGAGTACCTGAAGAAAACCCCCGGAGCACGGGGAGAACATGCAAACTCCACGCACACAGGGCCGTAGGCAGGAATCGAACCCCCAACCCTGGAGGTAAACGTGCTAACCATTAAGCCACTGTGCCCCCTGGCTAATATTATGCAAAATTATATTTTATTTACATGTGCTCTTCCTGCAGCTTAAAGTGAAGCAACTGCAGTTTACTAAATCATGCAGATCTAGTGTAGGCTACAAATACATACATTAACAGAGGCAGCAGGAAGCTTAAATACTGGCTAAAATTAATCTAAAACTTAACCAAAGCCATTTATTTTCACAGACTGAATTCTTGTTTCTCGTATCTAGGAGCTGGAAATTTCACTATCTGAACACCGTCCAGATTCTGGAAGGAAACTTCTAGATCTCTTCAATTTCAGTAATGTTTGAAGAATGAGCACTCTGTATTGACCATACTTCCTCAATCATCTCCATGTTCATAATTTTTGCTGTCTCCTTCCCTGAAGGTTGTCAGCATTTTTTTTTCAGCCTGTGGTGGCTAGTGATAAAATTGATATTTAGCTTTTTAATTTAACAGTTGCCCAGTTTGGTCTTGCATCAGTGTGAGATTGCTGATCAAACCCCGTAAGCCTGGTGTAACAACATCCTCCAATTGGCTATAGGGCAGTTCTCAAAGCTCTCATTCAACAGACTCTTGGATATACGTTAGGTGTATGTGAGTATTGGATTTTTTTTTTTCCTAAGGATAATATTAATGATCTGAACTTTTGCAGCTTTCAGTATCATCATGGTATTGACTTAAGCACTCAATGTCTCATTGAGAGATTTAAGGTACATAAGGTACCAGGTAAATGATGCATACTAATGGTACGAAAATATACCCTTGAGGGTACCATGCCAGTAAGTAAAAGTACGGTTTACCCTTTTTTTCTGAGATTGAGGAACTGTTTATATTCATAAATGTCATCTGAATTGTATGACAGTATGTAAGTCACGGAACTTGCAGTGTAATTGTGAAAACATTTTTCTGCTCATTCACCTCATACAATAGCAATATTGCGTGTGGTAGATATTGAAGAATGGTAGAGCAATTACTGGCACAAATCCGCACACCATAAAAAAAAAGGATTTATGGCAGTTTCAAAGTGTAGAGAAAAAAAAAAGACCAAACGTTTTCACACACAACCCAGACAAAACCCATCAAGCACAAGCAAACACCTCAGATAAATCATCAGCGTGGAGTGTGAACTCCTGTCGCAATCTGAAGGATGACACAGACTTGACACCCAGTTCAAACTCATTTCTGCACACAGTGCCTCATGCTGGATACGCTGATTGATAAATGACCTCCTCATTCCCTTCTCTCGCCTAATAAAACAAAAGCAGATTTCATCCTCTCCAAAAAAATAATAAAACATGGTGGGCTCAGGTTTTTTTATTTGGTTTCCTGGAAACATCGGTCTCTCCCCCCTTTTTTTTTTCTGCCGGATAGATATTTTCTCATAAAAAGCTATGCATCCGCCATGCGTTCTTGCTAGCTCATGCTGCTCCTCCTGCTATTAAAAAATGGAAATGACATTGAGTGCAATGTCAGCGTTACTCAAACACAATTCTGATACTGCGCTACATGTTTACGTTGCATTTAAGGCATTGAAAATTAATGCAACCCAAAATGGCATTACAATAAGGTCATCTAACCAGGGTATATTTTTTCTGGGAACTTTCTATCTGTGTTTGTTTTTTTTTGCACGTCGGGAAAAAAGGTAAAAAAGAGAACGTCCGTCACACCTTGCTTTTTTGCTTTTTTCCCCCTTCACATTTCATTGTTTTGTAGTAAGGAATAAAACCCTTGGAAGCATGCTGTTACAGTGAAATAATCAATGACATGGTAGTCTGAAATTTACCACACTGAAGGTTAATTCTCTGTGAAGTTATATTCCTCTCATACCACACAAATTTGCCGACGATCGCGATTTTTTTCATCAAACAGCAATGCATTGTACTTCTTGTCCATTCATAGTTACATTTTAGTGTTGTGAAATGTAAACAAGTTCATTCCTGTTATCATTGACATTATAGCAGCTATAAACAGTTAAACAGTTACCGTGTAACTAGAAAGCACAATGCCATCTGTCCTGAAGACGTTCTCGTGACAGAAAACAAAAAAAAAGAGAAAAACGATAACCTAATAGAATGAGCACAGAGCCATGCTGTTGCATAAAATTCATCAACGCCTTCTCACTCCGAGAAATAAATGGAGCTGTGATATAAAATCATATATTTCACATGCAGTTCCAGTCACCCCAAACAAACAAGCCATCACCATCTTAAAGTCTTTAATAATTAAATTGAATTCAATGCATCTAGGCAATCTGGAAACAGCAGCTGCACGAATACCTTGGCATAAAAGGAAAAAGCAAATATGTGCCAATTTTGATGAAATTATCTTCTATTGAAATGAATCACTTTGCTTTCATTTCATTCTGGTACATTGTCATGCTCCACCAAAGGCGGTAAGCCATGTTTCCCTCTTGACTCTTGAGTTAATTCACTTTCAGAATTCATCGTCATCTCATTCGCAGCGGTTAATTACCCGAATTAAATTTTGCCCAAACCGTGAGTGCGTCATTTCAAAGTCTTAAGAACAATAGCAAGGGGGGGAAAAAATGCTGTAAAAAAACAACAGACGGAAGAAAGAAATCGCAGCTCTTGGCATGGTGCGATTATCTCAGTGGGATGAAAGGATATTTCTGCGTGCCTGCTGTTTACGGTCGTGTCCCAGATTCTGTGCTCATGCTGATAAATGAAAGCATTGTAGTAATCAGCCTGGGTATTGTCTACGTGATGATGAAAAAAATAAACATTAGCTTTGCTTCTCTAGTGATGTTGAATGGCATCGAAGTCTCAAATTTGCTCCTGATAAATTCCATTTGACTCTCTTGGCTTGTAATGATAAACATATGGAAACCGCTAAGCCAGTTAGCTTTCTAATGCTTATTATTGTGGGGGGTGGTGGGGGGGGTGTCATTTGAGATGTTGTTTTTCCTGTTTGCACTCTATTTTAATGTGAGACAAAATGGCATCTTACTGGGACTTCTGTCTCATGGAAGACATACCATCATTCTGCAAACGTATCCAAATATGACTCTTCATGCAACACAGATCTGGGGGAAAGAAACAACAACAAGATTGAGCATTAGAACAGAATTGATGTGTTTTCATGGCTTGGTGATTCGTACCAGCACAGGGCCAGTCATGTTAACAGTCATACACTCAAAAGATAAGCGAGCAGCAATAAGCAGTTTAGGGTTCAAGTTTTTTCACCCCCGATTGTCAGACATTCTTGCTTATGTGACAGATTAAGGCGGGAGCTCATTATTTCCAGGCCTGTGGCGATGCTGCAGATGGCAAAATCAGGCTGATGGATCCATCTTGACACAATTCCTAGTAATTGCTGGATTCTTCTCTAACTTGAAAGGAAAAGGGAAGGGAAAGAGGAAGGCAAGGGAAGGGAAGGAAAAAGAAAGGAATGGACTCCCAAAAAATGTAAATGTTATTCAACCACATTCCTAAAAGATGACATACTTTTCATTCTGTCTGTCCTCCAGAAGAGATGAGTGGAGAGGAAAGGAAGGGAAATAAACGTGAAAGCTCTCCAACGTCATCCTTCATGATTACTGACACTTTTCATTCTTTCTGTCCTTCAGAGGTGGCACCCAGTCCAGTTAAAATGCCATCTGAAAGCTGGCCACAGCTGAATGGGGACTCGGACCGCTACTGCCAGCTGTGCCACGCGTGGTTCAACAACCCAGGCATGGCGCGACAACACTATGATGGCAAGAAGCACAAGAAGAACGCAGCACGTGCCGACCTGCTGGAGCAGTTGGGCAAGACACTGGACGTGGGTGAAATGAAAGGTAAGGCTGGAATTTCACATGTTCCTCCCGGTTCTCTGCTTTCTTCCCACCACCCAAAAACATGCTAGTAGGTGGACTGGCTACACAAAGGAGCTGCTAGTTTTAAATTAGTGTATGCATAGTGCCCTGCTAGCATTGCTAGCTGGACTAGCATTCCATGAAGTGTGTATTCCCACCTCGCTCTCCAAGTGTTCCCTTTCCAAGATCCGGATCCAGAATGAATGAAAAAGAAACAAAAATATGATCTGTATTATCTCTTTAATCAGTTCTGACAGTAAGTAAAAGTACTGTTAGGTTGCTAACATATTTTCCAAAAAAAAAAAAAAAAAGCTGAGACTGGGTCATGGACTGAATGCTTTCTGAAATAGGACCGTAATCTTATGTGGAAGTCACAACCATCATTCCTTGAGATTGGAGCTTTATTTTGGTGCCTTCTCACTGTAAGTGAGTAAATATGTTAAGCAGATTGTCTGTAATATTATAAACGTGTTACTGTTATATTTGATATATGACCAAGTAAAGTTTGTTAGCATGAAAAAATAAACTTAGTGTACGCAGAGTCGCTTATCTGCGTGCTTAGCTGGAGCGTTTATTAAAGCAGTGCTGGTTCCTGGCTTCACTGAGCTTTTAACATTTTGCATCACATAAATTGCCTCGCATTTAAATACAAAACTAAGACACGAAACACAGGCTGTGTTCTACAATATAGCATTTAATTTTTTGTCAAGGGTGCAAACACAACAGGCTTTTAAAGATGTAATTACCCTCTACGAATTAAAGTACTTGTAAATTTTGTCTGTGAGCTGTGAAAATGACCAAAATACAGATCTCTATCTTCTACTGGCATGTACATACTTGGTCAGTGATGTGGAAGATGGAAGATGCTTGACCAAGACTAGAGGTTAAGGGGCTTAGGAACTATTAAGCTGAAGAACCATGATAAATTTCACTGTACTGTATTGTATATGTGATATATAAAGGTTTATATAATTGAATGACCATTTGAGAAGTTGGTGTTTTTGGGATGTTGGCATGGATCCTGATCTCATGACAAGTGTGTAGGACCAACAGAACACTGACTGGATTCCATGTAAATTGAAAGAAAATATACAACATCTAAGTCCCCAAAACCTTAACAGTGGTAACAGTGCTCCATAGGGTCTTCTGTTTAAACATTTGTCTGGAAATGAGAAAGATCTAAACTGATGTAATTGGGTGTAAAATGGCTAGTCTAGTTAGAATAACGCCCGGACAGTTGTATACGACCTTGAGATGTCCTTGAGCCGAGTTAATACAAGGTAACATGTTCAAACGAGGTACAAAAGGCTATATCCATAGAAACATTTGAACTGTATAGTCGAAGGCCAAGGCAAGTGGACTCGCTGATGAGGTTCCTCTGACGAGGATGAAATGTCCTTGGATCAGTGACCTTTTATGACAGTTTTCTGGGTATAAACTAAACTACACTTCTAATGATGATTCATCACTTAAAATTCTTTTCTCTACCCTCACCAGACCTTATCTCAGTCTGGGAATGGTTCCAGAAACTGTAGTCCTATTGACCTACCTTTCCACCAATGCACAAAGATTTTCACAAGGAGGCCTGTAAAGGGAAGTTGCACCATCATTACATCCCAAAATGCCCCTTGCCAGTGTCAGCTCATTTTGATGAAATGGGGGATCAAGCCAGTTTCTAAAAGCTTGTGCATTTACTCAACTAATACTGTATCAATAATAATTTCCAAACCCACTCATCTGATAGTGGGACGTTCTGCTTCAACAGAGCATATAAATGGTCTGCAATCAAGCTTTAAAGTACTCAGTAATATATCAACTTCTAATTGTAAAATTTCACCTTTGATATTTAATTGTATAATTTGATCATACAGGCCACTCCAGATTTATTGGCACTCTGCAAGAAAATTAATGGAAGTTATTGAGGAAAAAAGACATGGTGATTCAATTATAGACTTGAATACTACTTTATTTAATTATTGTAATAGCTAATCATTTTTAAATGTAGGTATTTTGTTTGTGTATCTAAAATAAATATAGTTAAAATAAATGCAAACAAACTGTCAACTGTTGTGACTATTGTGGTTAAGTGGCTATAATTTGTGGCTATTTTCTGTTTCTCTGAAACGTGTTAAATCACGTCATCCATCATTGGGAAAAAAAAACAAATAGATTTCAACACAAATGAGGCAGATAGTTGTATGGACGTGAATTATTAAGGATTTGGTGTGGGTTTGTGGCTGCCGGTCCAAGGGCTCTCGGGAAGTCTAATAGTGAATTCTGATAAGTACCTGGTTTCCTACACTTTTTTTTTTTTTTTTTTTAAATGTTACTGAAATATGATGTTACTGAATATGTGGCCATAACTAGCTTTGAGCACACGTGGTATTTTTGGATGTTTTCTTTTGTATATACAAGGGGTTTTACAGTAACCACCAGGCGCTTGTGGGGAAAAAGCTTCTGCTTGTCTGTTTTAGTGAAAATGTACACACTAGAGAAATTTACATGCACACTTTATTATAAAAGAAAAATCCTTTTTTATGGCCCTGTATGTCAATGAATGTTTTATGAGCTAATGTGAAGAATGTTGGACTAACATCCATCCCTGAATAATGCATATTGGAGATTTGAGAATTTATTCATTGCAAACAAATCAAATGTCTTGTGGTAAATGCAGACTCTCCCCCTCTTTCCTTCCAAATAAGAAAGCCTGTGTTTGTCTTGGCTTGCTGTTTGTTAAAGTCATGCGGCCGTTTCCTCGGGCTGTAAATGTCAGCATGGCCCTAATGAGGGAGCCTCGCCATCGCAATTATCAATTAGTAATGATGTTGCAAATCATTATAACCTTTAAAAGGAGAGAGAAACAATGGTGTGACGGCTGAGCAACTCCAGTAGAAGGCTGCGACTGGGGGTTGTGTAATTCCGCGGATTGCTGGAGGCAGTCTCATCTTTCACACAACGAGTGTACAGTCAGCTGCAAGATCAGCTTGTTCTCGCTCATTGTCTCTCTCGCCATCCTTCTCAGCGTCTGTATTTTTTCTTTCCTGCTCATCCTCAGCCCTGCAGTGTCCTTTCAGTGTTTGAAGGAGGTGCTTCTGAGCAAAGGAAAGATGGAAGAAGACTTTGAAGATGATAAAATATTCATAGATTTTCAATGGAGTGGCTCACCCTTGAGTTGGTTTTTTTGGTTGTTTGTTTGTGTTCACGTGTGTGTGTTTCTCGGTGGGTGTTGCTCAGCTTTGATCCACACCTATCTCTCTCTTTCCATTCCCTCAACTCATTTTCAGAGGTTTGCATTGCAGTTAGTTTTGCTTCCTGGCTTTCCTGGACAGTCCTTCTCATTTGGTGTACCATACCAAAAGGTACCATGATATGGTACTATACCATATCGAAGGTATTAATGGAATTATTGGAGCAGATGCTTTTCAACTCCAACGTTGAAAACAACCTCAAAATTATGGGAGCAGAAACTCTTATTGGGGTGCGATACTGAAATTATGGTAAATTATCCCATAGCTCCCACACTGTGATGTGCAGAGCACAAAATCTCCTCTCACAGTTATAACACTGAGACTAGCAGAGCCACACTGGAATAATGGAAGCAGCCCTTACACTGGCATTGGGAGAGTAGAAACTCTTCTGTAGCTGCCACCAGGAAA
>JAKKZJ010000024.1:2029864-2048073 GCA_033441845.1 Pangasius mekongensis | reverse complement strand
TTCTTGGTTTTGAATGTGCCATGGAGACCTGCAGTTTATCCATGTGAAAAACAAACCCATCTCCACAGAGAGAAGACCCAAAACTAGAAGTATTGATTGTTACTTTCACACAAGCTCTTTTTCTTCTCAACTGCCAGCACATTATTTTACACATAGTCCTATGGGAAGAGGTCACAAGGGGCACCGCTTCTTAAAAAAAAAAATTTAAAAATAAAAAAAAAAGCACTGCTGGCTTTTTTTGGTCACAGCAGAACTTCCAAAGTTGATAAAAGTTCAACTTTTCAGAAGAGCATTGAGTGATGCCAAATGCATTTTTACATCCTGACCAATAAGGTCAAAATTTGGGGTGGGGTGGGGCAAGAGAGAAAAGCAAACATGGAGGACATGGAGGACAAAGCGAGCGAGCGAACATGAGAACATGATATTTATGATATGTTGAATGGTACAATATTTCATTTCCAATATTCAACTTGCAGTGTAGCTAAAAATAACAGCTTGTCCAAGCTACAGTGAAGAAAAGAACAGCCTCCTCATCACGAATCACACCAATCTTTATTCCATCTGTATTATTAAATCATAATAACTCTAATCTAGAGAGAGAAATAGGCTAGTTGGTTGGTTATAGTTGGTTAGCTTATAATAGCTAAGACTAATTTTTTTTCACATTTTGGCAATATCATGTTTAATCATATACATGGTACCATATTTTAAATATATTTTTATATATATTGATAAACATGCTAATTAAGTAAGGGAAATTTTTAAGGCTAATGGTATCAAGGACGTCCCTCACAAGCCGGAGATCAGGCTATTGAAAGACACGACATTACTGGCTACAGCTTATAGCCATAAATTTAGCACCATACTAACAGCCTTGACATCAGGCTGTTCAGTAATCTTAAATAGATGGGGTTTCTGACATACTGTTATATATAAAAATGAAGGAAGGTAAGTTACATGGCAAAAAACAGTAACAATAGACATCTTGGATCTCTTTCTTCCGAAATAGCCACAGTAATATGGATTTATGTTGATATTTTTAAACTCTTCATTTATGAATGATATGCCGAGCCAGAAAATGCCTTTTAACGTGGCTGTAATGCTAAACTGCCAGCTATGAGCTTCATTTCTGAGGCTTTATTTCATTTCTTGGCTTCCTTGTGTCAGAATGCTGCAGAATGTGACTCATACTCACAAATCCACCTTTATTCCGCCTGCTTAACCCCCCAGCTTTGGTGAAAATATGAGCTTTTGATGTTTGACTTTGATGGATGTAGCTTGAGACTCTGCGATCTCTCTAAAGCCCGCAAGTGTGACTTGAGCGTGCCTCAGGATGGCTGGTTTATCGCCAAACACCACTCGTCATTTCCCAGGTTAAAATTCAGTTAAAATTCATAAAGTCATGGAGAGGACAGGAAGCTGAGTCGAAAAACTGGAGGTGATGAGAAGCGGTTGATGGAGAGATCGGTGCAGCAGGTGTTGAGTGTGAAGTATAAAGTCGTCAGTGCTATTGTGCAGTGCTAATCTGTAATGCTAGCAGATACAGTAAGGCTATAATAATAATAATAATAATAATAATAATAATAATATAATTTACTATATGGGGAAAAAAGAAAAAAAAAGCAGAAAGAAGAACCAAAAAATAGAAGTGGAAAATGTTATAATAATAATAATAATAATAATAATAATAAAATATACATATTTGTGTAATTTAATACAATTAAAATAAAAAACCCTAAATTATTGCTTATAAACTGTCAAACAGCAATACACAAATGCATAAAAAAGCATAAGGAAAGAAGCATAAAATAGAGAAAATAAAAATTTAACAGAAAAAAAATACAATAAAATAAATAATAAAAAAAATTAAAACAAATAATTGCTCATAAAATGTCAAATGATACAACAAATAAATGCATCAGTACATAAAAATGCAGCTTAAGGAACAAAGCATAAAATTTGATAAAAATGTAACAGAAATTCTAATAATAATAACATAAATAATAACATTTATTTAAACATAAATAAATAAATAAATAAATAAAGGCTAAAGCAGGGAATTGTAGCTCAGACAAATAAGAAATTTATAAATGTATTACTGTTACAACAAATATATGAGCAATGCTAATTATGAAGAAAAAAGTAGAAAATGGAGAAAATCAATTTTCATAACTCTCCTGAGATTCTCAGCGGGCAAGCCTGGCACAAACTGCGAAAACCTGCTTACATGCCCAGTGAATCGAGAACAACCAAACAGCTGGGGAGGTTCCCCTTACTGTGCCACGAAACACAAACCATCAGTGGACAAACAGGAAAGAAAAAGCTTTCTCATGTCTTAGCTGACAAGCTGAGAAGAAAAGAGGTATAAAGCTCTGAAGTATCCAAGATGTCTTTTCATCCTCCATAACAACTGGAATGCCGAGTTTCACCTGCTAGTAGACACCATCTGTTCCATCTTTCCCTTTTAATTCGCCTACAAAGTCGACCTGCTTTCCCTCGAGTAATTAGATATTCGCTTTGTAGTGAGAGCTAGCACAGACCAAAGTAAGCCATATGGCAGGTGGATCCTCCAAAAAATAAGCGGTTCTGTGAACAATTCCTCAAAGGTTCAGTGAAAGTTGCACCTCGGTGAGTCCATAGTTAAACACTGAGAAATACTTTGACTACTTTCAGACCTGCTGGTATTTTTTTTTCCTCAACTGCTAGAGTACGTGATTCTATGGGAAGCGTAGCATAAACACATCGTACTCTGTGGTACCATTTCCTGTCATTTTCCTAAAATAGCCATTCCAGTTTTACTTAAAATTAAACCTTTCACAAAAGCACCAAGTGACGTCAAGTGCTTTTTTAGTCCCAACCAATCAGTGAGCAAGAAAACAAAATGGAGGACAGCGTGCTGGTGAAAAATGAGTCTTTTAATGAGTATCAGCCCTGACCCAGAAGTAGATTTATGAAATTGAATTGAAAATTTTCCATTATTGCAATGTAACTAAATATAACTTGTCTGTTTTTGGAACATATTTAATAGCATGCGATGTGGCATCCCACTCTAACTGTAGCTGCGTACAGTCAAGTCACACAAGCAGCTCACCTTCTCTTGAGTTTCTAATCTTGAGACCAATCTAGGCTAGCTAGTTAGCTAGGATTTGTAAGATAGTTGTTATGGTTACAGTGTGCACATTATGTGATATGCTTTTTCCCCGTATCATAACAGAATTGGCATCAGCCAGTGCTTTGTAAGAACACCTACTGTGGAAGCAGCCTTAGAATACAGATAAGAAGATTCCAGTAGGAAATATATATTTTCCAGCCTTCACAGTTTGTTTAACCACTGCTACTGCACATTGCTAGAACACACCAGCGGAGTTAACCATGCCGACTCATTGATACAATCCATTTAAGATTGTATGTAAGCCAACACAGCACTTCCAAGAGCAGCTTATCCCAGAACTTTCTGGTGCGAATTGGTAAGAGTCAGCAATAGATAATGCTTGCAAATTCCTCCATCTTTGAAGAGACAGAAGTCATGTGGCACACTCGGAAATGCTTGTAGCTCATGCATATTAATGAACCCTGAGCCAAGGCCCATGGTACCTTTTCACTACGGCGAACTGAAGATCTGACTTCTCGTACAGCGTATTAATATTTGGACGGCGCATGCTGGGAATGAGATGAATAATCTGCTGCAGTTTCTCAGACCAGACAGGAGGTAAAATTATTGGTGAGGGCAACTGAAAAAAAATGGGACTTTACAGGGCATTTCTCTTGTTTCAAAGGTTATCGAAACACACGGGAATGGAAGTTTTTGTAGATTTGTGGTCTAGGTATTATTTTAAGAATGGGTGGACTTTTATTTGAAACCATTTCAATGGCCTTATTTCCTCCTTCAATAACAAATTATGCAGAAGCTTTGGAAAACCAGAAAAAAGAGGAGCATCCTTTTGTGTTTTAGAAAGATGGCCATTTTTACAAACCAAATGCTGCCCTTTAAGCTTGGCATTTTGAACGGGATGAACAATTGACTGGGATGCAGACTGTCCTGTCGAGAAGCATCAAGTGTCTTCTGTTGCCAAGGTAATGGATAAACAATGCCACTCCCTGTCTCACCCGCCTCAAACAGACCTTTACGATGCCATACAAGCACTGATGCTTTGTTTCCCATCTTGAAAAATAGGAACACCTGCTTTGTTTTTTTTTGTTTTTTTTAAGTGCAGAGGTATAGACTAATTAAACCCCCAGAGTGTCCTATTAATGCCATTGCTTCTATACAATGCAGTATAGAAATAATATTGATTTCTTTGAAACCACAGGTATCTTGTCTATATGCTACCCTGACCAGTTTTCATATGCAGATGATAATTTGGATGTAGGCCTGAATCAAAATCAGTGTCTTTAGTGTTTTGGAGAAAAACACAAGTAGTCATAGGAGTTGCAACATCCACAACTCAATCATGCCCATTTGGCTTGTTATAAAAACATTTGGGTTTTGTTGAGGTATTCTTATTCCTTGCAACTCCCTGCATGTACCTGCCTGCATGCTCTGGATAGGATACGCAGGGTTTTGCCTCACCATGTGATTTTCACACATTGATTTACACTTCCCAAAAACAGTATGGCGGTCTTGCCGCCTTAGAGATCCAGGGCCCCTGGTTCGATCCTGAGCTCGGGTTACTGCCTGTGTGGAGTTTTGCATGTTTTTCCTGTGTCCGGGTTTTCTCCAGGTTTCTCCGGGTTTCCTCTCACCTCCCAAGAACATGCTGGTAGGTGGTGTCTTGTGATGGACTGGCATCACCTTCAGCATGTATTCTCACTTCAGTGTTCCTTGCACAGACTCCGGATCCACCGCAACCCTGACAAGGATAATGCAATTACTGAAGATGAATGAATGAAAAACAGCTTATGCCCAGCCATCACCCTTGCATCAGTATCTGGATAATCTGGATACTATTGATTTGTACCTAAGAACAGCCGCTGTCCTGTGCTCAGGACTCTTATTCACAATCTGCTTGTACAGAACATCCTTTCAACACACTTGACAAACAGTACTCTTTATCTTTACTCTTCTGTACTTGTATATTGTAATGATTTATAATCCCACTATCCAGTATCACCCAGAATAGGACGAGTTACCTTTTCAGTCTGCTTCCGCTGAAGCAGTTATTTTGTTCCCAATGAACACCAACATTTTGATCAATCTGTGGATCTAATATAACGTTATGGAAGGCTGCACTGGTGAAGCTCAGTATCTTTGGTGTAACACTGATGATCTTATGCAAACACTTCTGAGTTTCAAGAAAGCCAGCAGGAAGGGAAGTGCAACATAAGTAATATATGTTGAGAACCTTCATGAGAAAAATGTAATCCCTGTTGCTTTGATAATTGTTTGAGCAAGCTGGACATCCATGACCTAAATCCAAATGCTTTTATATTGAAGTGCACAAACCATAGGCACAATGTTAACATGGTCCTGCTGCTGCAAATCCATAATAATTCGTAACATCTACAAACGCCTAAGGGTTAAATGAGAGCAGCCATGTTGAACTATTTACCCAGTGATACTTGGTAGATGGATTCATTACTGATCACACCAACACCACTCAGGTCCTTTGAACTGGTCACTTCTCCTTGTGCAATACCTTTCCAATACCCAAACCATTCCACCCCCATATTACTCTCATTCCTCTGTTGAGGGATATTTGACATATTTGTCTTTATCCATCACAACTTTTATACCACGAAAAATGTAAAAACCCAAAAAACAAAAAAGATACTGAGTTTTGCTATCTTAATGATACTCTCAGTGCATTTATATATACCGTATATATCAAGTGGACCTAAAGCTGTCCTTGGAAATCATAAAGAAGATATGCTTAAACCCCATACAGACATTCCTTCAACACAGCACTCCAGCCAAGGTGCCATTATCCTGAGTACACATAAATAACACTCAATTAACCTCCAGCTACTGCACAAGGACTACGAGGGCCTGTTGTTAAGCTCCTCATGTGCGATAATAGGTTCGATAAGAGGGATGTTGTTAACAGCAACAAGACAAAGAGCAGAAGCGTCAGAGTATGTCCATATAGATAAGGCTTTATGTTAGAGCAAAGCCAGCCAGTGAAGCAGGGCTGACTTCTGTATCTGTCAGTCTCAGTAAAGGAGGTGTGGCCTCTCCCAAGTAAGCTACAGGAATGGAAAATCATACATTATTAGCTATAGGCATTGTTTTATTAATTGGACAAATCAAAATTGAACAAATGGATGATATCCCATGCACACAATCATTTCATGACCTCGATTTAGTATCTCGTGGCGACATGATATCAGATAATAAAATATAAAAGAATAGGATGTGCTGGATCAAGTGCTGTTTGATAAGCTGCAGAATAGTGAGGGGGTAGGCAGCAGGCTAGACGCTAATTAAAAATATTGACTAGAGTCACTGACTGTGAATACAACAACTGGATTGGATTATTGGCTGCTTTAAACATATTTAAAAAAAAAAAAAAAACTCAGATCAGTGAGTGTGTGCTGAACATGCTATCATGTCACATCTTCAGTACTGATGGAGAAACAGTAGATTACAAACTGAATAGAGAATAAATGACTGCTCTGAGGTATTCAGAGTGTACGCTAATATTTACTCTGTGCGCTAATGTTGTGTCTTTCTCTTTTTCTGTCTTTCTCTCTCACAGCTTAAAGAATCAGTTATGTGTCCAGTAAAGCCGTGCAGGAAGCTAACTGTCAGATTGATTGATGTCACACGGGCTTTGATCGGCTCGCCCTGAAATCTCTGCCTCTTCCCTCTGTCTGTTTCTTTCTCCATTTCTGCGTCTTGTTATCATCATCTGTCCATCCCAACCAGGAAGACCAAATAAATTTTTTTTGACTTTCATTTAAGCCCACTTTACGTTCCATTGTCCTGACTTTGAAAATGCATAGACTGCATTGTTCACATCATGTTTGTGGGATTAGTTACAGATCAGTGGGAATCGTATCTTCTGTCTCGTCTTTGTTATGTTTGTGGGTTGAACGACTTCAACTTGCGTTGCATGAGTGATTTTATTTATTTTTTTTTCGATTTTCAACCCAGCTAAGCAATATGTATGGAAAATCTGCCAAATGTATTATCGATTAAATGGATTCTGATTTAATAGCAACACTGAAAGAGAAAAATGACAAATAGTACTTTAAAGTTGGATGTCTGTGCATCTCACATTCTACAACAAGGGCATTGTGAGGAATCTGATAGGAGATATGGCCATATCATCAGGGTTTGAAATACAAAGATCTCACCAGGTTTAAAGAGTCTAAATTGACTAGTGCAACAGCTCGTTTGCACAAAGTTCCTCCTTTTACCCAAAATATAGTGGTTCAAACAACACATTTGGTGTCAGATGTTTGCTTTTTTAGTTTTGCCCTGGAGCTGCGAGGCTAACGAGTATGAAAAGCTTCAAGCCTCCCGTTTAGCTTCATTTACCTGCATGCCTAAGCAAAGTTCAGACACCAAAACCTGTTAATCAACTGTATTTGAGCTAATGAGGAAACTTGTGTAAATTTTGAGATTCAATCTAGTTTTAAAATTATTGTGACTGTGTGTTCTTTTTAATATTACAAAAAAATATATGTTCATTTTCTTCTAATGTATACAGTATATGCTACATTTTTAAGTGTGACTATTAAATTCTTATAGGTATCAATATTAGGGAGAATTACACTAAGAACTGCATTGTCATTTTATAATGAATGAATTAGATTATTTATTATTAGAAAAATAGCATTTATTTTTATTGTCATTAATGACTCACTGTGTATGTTCGAAAGTCATTTTATGTTGGATATGTGTCTGGATATTGGTTCTTTTTTTTTTTTTTTTATCTGACGCTTATTTTGCTATAAACAATGGATGCATTATATAATATTGAGAGTGCTTTCAGTTTTTAAAGGAAAAGTTCAGAAAAAAAAAAGTTACACACAATTTCCCTATGTGCTTCTTTAGTCAACTGCTCAGCTGTATAAATGAGGTAATTGTAAGTCGCTCTGGATAAGGGCATCTGCCAAATGCCATAAATGTAAATGTAGTACAGACTAAGGATTTTTGCACTGGAGGTATGAGGCTAATGTAGCTAGCCCAGAAACTCTGTAAATTCACAAATGACATTGCAAAGCTTTGAAATCCAGCTTTCCAGTACAATTCCATCTTTGAAACTGTGGTACAATTTTGGTCTAGCATGGAATTGTGCGAAGGAGAAATGTGATTCTGGTTGTCCAAGATGGCCGCACGTTGACACTACATTGTGAAGTTTGGCTCATGTTTATAGATGTTTATATACAGGAAGTCCCACTGTGTCCTAAACCACATCAGCAAGTCTAAAGAACTGGATGTGTTTGGAGGCAGATGTTTACCTGAAAGATTCTGGGTGAGACTTCCATTACTTGTTAGCAACGTTTGCGTATAGCTCCAGTGGAAAACCAAAAAGGCGAACACCAAACATAACATGGCTGACTAATTACAAGCTGTAAGGGAAACTGTGTAAATTTGATTGTTTACTGAACTATTCTTTTAAGATGATTCATCTCCTTAACGTTAAAATTTTTTTAAATAACATTTGATATTAACGATGCCGATTCTGTGCACGAACAAGTCAGCATAAATGTTCTCAAAGTTTGAGTAATTCAGTTTGCTCATTGTTGCACTGAAGCTGTGTGTGAATGGTGGCGTGTTCCCTTATAGAGAGCAAGCTTCAGTTCTGCCTGAACACACTCCCTCCTTGTGCTATGGATCATGCGATCAACTGTAAATATTGAATAAAAGACGCTTGCAGCCCTCTTAAGCGGTCTAAGTGTATTCATGTTTTGCATTTTGTTGTGGGTATTTTTCGCTCAAGTATATCCTGTTCTTTTCTTGTCACTTGTGGGTTGATTGTACTGTAGCTTTGTCACATTTAAATAGCAGGAAGAACCAGAAAAAAGATAATGGGAAACAAGCAAGAAGACAGGGGAGTCGGTCAGGAATGTTCCATGACAGATTCATAACGAGAATTTACCCAGGTCCATTAAAAAAATGATCTCATGTATGCAGATGTGCCAATATCTAGTGTTTAATTGTAGTGTTTACTGTTATTGATCCCTTTCTCTGGAGATACAGGAGACACCTGGATGCTTTTTCAGCGAAATCAGAGGTCAAATAAATAACGCAATAACACAAATCAAAGCCGAGTCACTGAAGGGGAAAGGACACAGACCGTGAAAGACACATTTGCTTCTGGTAGTGGTTACTTTCACTTCACGCTGATTTTATCAAGGTGACCTATGAATTCACAAGCCTCTTTGTTGTGAGCCAATAGAATCCTAGTGGGTGGGACTGTGGTGTCTGTAGTGGTCACGCCGGACCTTTTGCCTTACTGTTGTATTACTGTTGCTGAGGAAAAAAACTAGCCCCCGATATACACTTGAGTTTTTGTGGTAAAATCCTGTTCAGGCAACGGGTGGCAGATGGTATAATATTTCTCTTACTCTAAAAGTTATCAGCAGATTTTGTGTTCTCCTTCACGTCAACTTCTTCAGCTGCAGGTTTTCTAATTTCACTCCATGAATTATTCATTGATAAATCCCTTTTATCCCTTCTTCATTCCTCAATTTGTGGCCAGGATTTCTATTTACATTTCAGTGACATGTTTCATTGCCATACTTTCCAAGCTCCTGTTTAGTTCTTTATTTTTCATATATTATGAAAGTAAAGGATTTATTGGGTAATTAAGGGTTGCTAGCCCCCCTAAAAGGGTTCTTCTTCGAAACCCCCTCCATTGTCGTGTTCTACATAGCACCTTTAATAATTTTTAAGAACAACTAAAGAATTTTGTAAGAGTGTAGAGCCACATTGATTTTCTTATGCCTTGACTATTTAAGCTAGAGCCATCAAAATTGGCAAAAGAGATCCAACTGTTCATTTAAAACATTTACTCATGCAGTTACTGACAACAAACATCTGACCCTGCTGTCCTCTTGTTCCATTTCTGGCTGTTGAATATTATCTTCAATTTTTTCCCCCTCGGAGCTTAAGAAAGTGACGGAAAAGGCCTTTCTTGGCTTTTATGAAGAGTAATCATGATCTTAGAACCTTATGCACATGTTGAATATGATCATCCAGGGTGGCAGAATAATTCGAACTGTCACTGTTCCACATTGCCAACTGTCATTGAGGAATGATTGGAGTACTGCTAGAGCATTTGACAGCCCGTATGGAATAAGCAAAGTATCCCCCAGGGATACTTAAAGCTGTCCACTTCTAACCTTCAAAGATTAAGGTAAGATCCTGCGATCTTAACTCGTCCAATGGTAGTAGGGACTAGAGGGAGAGGATGGCGATATTTTACAATATCAGCATTAAGCCCTCAGTAGTCTATACATGAGCAGAGAGTGCCATTTTTATTGTCTGTGAAGCATAAAGCTGCTGATGCAAGGGAAGTGGCAGTCCTGATAAACCTTGCTGCAGGGCCTCTTAAATATTCTAGTTCTGCTTTAATTTTCCAATGACGATGCACCAACCAGTAGTTCTATGGCTAGAATCCCGTGGACTATAAGGGTGCAACACATAGCTATTTTTCCCATAAATACTTTGTTATCTCACTGGCAGTCACATTTCGTTTGGAGATTTTTCAATGGACATAGAGGAAGACAGTAATTTCTGGCCGTGCTAATGTGGACTGCACTTCCTTGTGAAATCTTGATCAGTTTATATGAAGAGATGAAATCTAGACTGAACGGCTGCAACTCATTCCTGGCATACCTCTGTATGACATGCAACCTTTGCAATTGATCCAGAATGCAGCAGCAATATTTGTTTTCCAAGATTTTCCATATCGCCCCATTGCTGTGTTTCCACCACTGGCTTGTAGGTGCTCGCATCAGATTTAAAACACTGATGCCTACATCAGATGACTACAAAACCAAAAATGAACCGGCCTCAACTATCCAAAGGCACTTATTACACTCCGCTCTGCAACTTCCTCCCCTCAAGCCTTTAGCATGGCTCAACTGGACCCACCATCCCTCAAGGTACAAGGAAGACATGCATCAAGGCTCTCCTCTATCCTGGCAGGAGGTAGATGAATTTCCCCAGCTTGTCTTCAAACAAAGACTAAAGTCCTACCTCTTCACCATGTATGTGAATTACCACCTAATTTATTTTAAAAATCCACTGACTTGTGTTTTCTTTCCAGCTGTACTAACCTCCCCCATAAGCTCAACAGCATTCTTAGACTGTGACCTATTGAACTAGCATGAAGATATGTTATAGATAGTGAATATAACAAACTTCTCTAAGGTGTTCTGGATAGGAATCACTGCTAAATGCTACAAATGTGGATTTAAATGAAAAATATTGACCTGTGGGTGTAATTAGCTCAATCAGTGGTCAGAGTATAAGTCAAGCCAGTGTAAAGGTAGACCAAGATACAACAATAAAGTGCCTACTTTACTGATTAGTTACCTTTTTTCATACATTATCCCATGTTCTTAGTCCATGAAGTTGTTTAAGCTTGAGCCAAGGACAGCTGCTGACCCTAATCTAGCTGTCTGTTTTTCACCCCTCATTATCTCATAGAAACTCACTTCAGTCTTTACTAATTCAGTTTTCACATGCAACCCTCCAAACCTTGTAGAAATGTCTAGACATTAACCCAAAGCATAAGACGATGTGTCTCATTTTGATCGCACACATTTATGTAAGCCATCTGTCTTCTTCAACCCTCGCACATTTTTAACAAGACAACGGTAGTGGTTTTATTTTTTCAAGGTCCTGTGTTGACCTTTGGCATGCTAACTTAAAATCTGTTCACAAACCTAAACCTGTGTTCTAATTTTACCTCTCTTCCACTGCCTCTTTGCATGTCACCATCTAAGCCACAGAAGTAGAGTTTTCTGATTAATGGTGGCAGAGATGTGGCAGCTCATCAACAGACTAGAGTCATTAATTCCCCCACTCTCGGGGACATTTAAATAATGGAATATAAATGGAGAGACATTCCAATTTCCCTGGCTGGACACCGGAGAATACGAGTATGTGGTTTAGGTAACTCTACACACCTCAAAGGGCTCTTTAGAAGAGATGTCACGTAAAAGAACAGAGGTGGCACAGAGAATCTTCAGCTGTAATTAAAGGTTTTCATACCTCTCCTGAAATGAGTCATGGGAGATCTTTGACATTCTTGAGCCCTCAGTAGGAAGGCAGAGCAGGTGAATATTATTTTGTTGTTGTTGTTGTTGTTCCTACCTCCACCATGGAATTCACAAACAGACAGTTTTAATATTATAGCTTATCAATCTAGCATAAAAATTCTATAAAAAAGGTATCCTGGTAATTTTTCAGAAGTAATTACAATCAATGTTTTTCACCTTCCTAAATAATAATCTTATACTGAAATATTTTCATCTTATATCTAAAAAAATACAGTCTAGAGGCATTAATGATCTGGCCCTTTAATTTGTTACTATCAGCCTAGCTAGCAGAGCATTTCTTGTCAAATATCTAATATTTTTGGGTTTAGGCATATAAAGGTCATTTATGCAGTGGGAAGTCAGGAAAAAATTAGCAAATGGCCTCAGGGACAAAGAGCCAAAAGGAGCAAATTGACTGGAGGTGAATCCCACTGAGCTTTAAAAATAAACAGTAAACCTTAGTTTGAATCTCTAAATGAACTGGCAACCTTTAATGCAACTCTCGAACTGAAGTGATGTTTAATATAGAAGCAGTCAGGACTTGTGTATCCACTTGGACTTATAATATGCTATTCAAGCAGTAATAATAATAATAATAATATATTAAAGCCTGAATTTACGAAAATGAGACCAAATCATTTCAGTGTGGCTTTACTTTAATGTACTTACGATAATTACTGAACACCTTGAAGGATCCCTGATCAATCGCCGATATGTTTCTGTCATGTTAATATTTTCCAGTGTAAGAATATCGAAACATAATAGGCCTGAAAATGGAACCCTGAGAATAGAAATATGTCCTTTATATTGTTTAAGGACAAGCTTAATTCAAAAGAATCATCAGACTTGTGAGAAACCTTGACAGAGTAACCACTTGGAGTTTTAAATCCATGCCTTCGTGACACTTTATTACTGTGAATAAAATTTTGGGCATTTTGAATCAGGAAGATTAAGAAAATTCAGGCCGCCTCATACCTTTATAGTGAACAGAAATGTCCCTTCTCACCATGAAATGAACTAAGCCAAGGAAAAATAGGTTATCTTATCTGTGGTGTGAAAAGCCAAGACTTCAATTTGAGGATCAGCAATGGCAAATTCATCAAAAAACCTTACCATTCAGTAGAAACCCGTAAAAGATATAATTAGGCTTTTTTCCAGTGCCGGGGATTAAGACAGTGATTTACGGAAGCAGTGTGCCTGAATTTATCATACATGAGCTCATTTTTGCAGTACTGCTGTGAGGATTTACAAGTTATTATTCTGCAGTGGAGCATGACACAGCTGGAGACTCACTATTAGTCATGCACACGTTGGTGATTTATTCATACCTAACATAGAAAATGAAAGAAAATAATGTTACTCTTTAAACAAATTTGTAAAATGTCAAATGGTAATAACCAGGCAATGAATTTCTCAAACAATATCAGCACATGAAAAGATCAAAAGTGCATATTTAGTGCAGACTTTTTTTTTTCCCGAACATTTGAAATTATTGACCCATCCTTACCCCATAGAGATCGTGTAGGTCATAGGGGGAATTTTCTTTTTTGCTAATTCTACATACTTTTAGATAGATAGATAGATTTAATACATATAGATTTTTTAATTATTTAAAATGACATGATTAGGGGTTAGGGGTTGGATGACTACTAGTCGACTACTCAGGCAGTAATTAAAAAAAAGTTACTGAATAGTTGTATTTTCCTTAGATAAAAACTAGTTTTGCTATTTTTAGGCTGTTGTGCAGAAAAAAAATGTTTCCCTTCAGTTAGGAGTTAATGAAAGTAAATAAATCAGTGTAACATATTAGACGTTTTAAGGACGCACCATTTCTTTAAATGCACTCCTCTGCACAAGCTGGCAGCTCAGCTGAAATTGTTGTTTCTGAAACTGAAACTGAAACTGCACAGCGTGGAAGCTCATGCCCATCAGCAGAGCCCTCCGTGTAGCTTAATGAGCGGCCTTCTTTGTATGGAGGATACAATGTGTACAGCAGCATTTGGAATATTTTCTTTATCCCTGCCATAAAGACTCCGGCCTCGGTAGCACCTGAAAACAGTCTGAGCTAGCATGTGCTTTCTGATCAGATCCTAAACTGAGTGGGATCAGATTCTAAACTGATGTGCAACCCGCGGCTCTGAAAGTGCTCTTTCACACAGCGCTGGTCACGACGGAATTCAGTCTGCCACAGTGCAAAGGTTTTATTCAAATTGTATGTAGATTTAAAGGGTAGGAATTCCTTAACGAATGGGCAGGGGGGGGGGAATTGTGTACACAAAATGGCCCACACAGGGGTGGGATTAAAAAATCTGTTGGGATTATATAATGGCCTTGCATTCTCTACCGGCTTCCTAACAGTTTTTTCCACCAGCCTGTCTTGTCAACATCCCCACATCTTGCCCACAGCTAGCTAGCTATCTGACATACGAGTCCCCGTGAATGAGTTATATATAGAAACGCTAATGTATTGAAATGATGCATTCATTTAAACCTGAGATTTGCAGCTGCACAATTGTCAGAGCTACTGTTGTAGAAAATTCTGGACATTCAACACACAGCACATTCTGACTGATTAAAACTGAGAATCCAAAAGCTCGCTGGTATCATTTTTAATGAGGCAATACTCAACAAGAAAAAAATCACACTTATAATTACATCTAGACTTTATGCTGGGTTTTTTCCCTCCATTTCACTGCAAATGCTCAGCAGGGGTTTTTGTGGTTACTGATGTGTAAAAAAATTGGGCTAGAATATAGGATCAGAGGTTCAGTAGTGCAGGCTATGATCAAACTCATAACTGACTGAAATATCAAAGACCAAACAGACTCACAGTGGAAGGAAACAAAGAGAGGAAGAATTGAACATGGCGTATAGGAAATGGACGAGGATCAGACTGTAACGAAAACATGGCAAGACTTCGCAAAATGTAATAATACGGAGAGAGTGTTCATGGAGGGATTTCCCCGCTTAAGGGACATTTCATCAATTTATCAACTAATGTAAATTACAGTAGATAACTCAGTTAGCACACCAGTGTTGGGCCATTGTTGGATGTTGAAACTTTCAGTCACCTTTAAATCTACTTTGCCAACATTGGTACAGCATTCTATACGGCAGGCCAACATAGCCACTCAAAACAGATGTTGGTGTGTCCAATGTCAGATTGCTACCTAGGAAGGGATCACGTTAACATGACTGTAGATTTCAGGAGCAGAGTTTACTAGATGTCATTTTAATCCTCATGTATTTATTTATTTATTGTTGATTGGTTGTAGGTTTAGATTCAAACTGAGTGTATATTATAATTAACTTTTAATGATCTACTCAAATAAAGTAGACCATGTTGAGAAGCATGGTCACGGTCTGACAGTTCCACCCCACACCACCAGAGGTCCCTGTCACCAGAACCCTAGGCTACTTCCTGGTCACCTGAACACTCACCTGATGCTCATTACTTATTCATTTCCCCAGAGTTTATGTAACCCTCAGTTTCCAAGAACACTGGATGTGTGAGATAACTGGAATTTGGAATAAAATGGTTCTCTAAATCTCTAAAACTATACCACAAAATCTCTTTTTTTTTTTATTTATTTATTTATTTATTTTTATAAGCAATTGACCATGTGATTCTTTAGTTTGTGTCACTGATACCCTTTAATTAGAGAAACAGTTTGGGTTTGTGGAGCAAATCCATAAATCCAAACCCACAAACCTGTTTTCCAGTTTTTCTTAAAGAGCAAGAGGCGAGTTCATGCGTTATTCATAGCACTAAGGGCCAGCTGTTCCTCTGAAGCCTCTTCTGAATCAGTCTCAAGGTGCCCCGACCCTTTTCTGCTCTGCATGGGGTCATCATTTTAATTTGGATGGAGAAGGAAGGAGGAGGAAAAGAACCACTTCAGGTCTCCATGAAGAGAACAGACGGCTGTGACAGCATGATGATAATCAAGGTAACAAGGTAGGTCAAATTTTTTTTTTTTTTTGCTTTTATCTCATTCAAATTATTATATGTAGTCTTGGCTGCTTTCTAACTTTCAGACTTTTAAAGAGATCTAAAATAGTAAGAAATGCCATTTTGCATGCTTAACGATAATTGCATCTCGTCAAATGTAATTCTGTTGACGCTGACATTTAAATGCAATTTAACATGCCTGGTAGCCATGCAGAGACACTATTTATAATTCACTGCTCAAAAGTCATGCATAAACAGCACTGATATGGTGTGTGCCCTGATTTGTTTGGTTCAGACCCACATGATAAATAGCTTGATTGTTTTGGCCATATGCTAATATGTAGTCCATGTTGCATGCTAATATGTGCTACTTGAGTTAAAAAAAACAAACAAAAAAAAAAAAACATGCACTGTTGCTCACTGTTTTCCTTCCCCAAGTTAATGACATCATGAGTCATGTGATAGTTGTTTGTTGGGGTGCAAATTTCACATTTTGCATGCTAGTAGTTCTTAGCAAGACAGACTGGCAGTTCCACAACATTAAACATAACCATAAACTGGTAAGATGTATGATGTTCTTATTTAATTAGTAAAAAAAAAATAAATAAATAAATAAATTTGAGTAAGGTGTTCTGGTATAAGAGTTATAAAACTTCAAAAAATGGCATGTAGATGTACAATTCCTAAAGAAGAAAAAATAATAAAAAATGGACTCAATAGCCTTTATTGAATTAAATTAAATGCATCTAAAGATGGTCAGAATTTCAAGTAATTTCTTTATTTACTGCTAGTTTGCCACTTTTCTTAAAAATAGAAGCCACCACATAATGGTTTTGTTTTTTTTTTGTTTTTTTTTTTTGGGCATTATATATAAAAAAAGCATCCATTTGGAACTTCATCGGCTCAAATTGGCTTCATGTTTGTGAAAAATGGCTTACCCATGTTATAGGTACTTCTCTACATTTGGTTCATATAAATATGGCGTGCATACTCCCATGATCCCCCCCCCCCCAGTCCCATGATTCACTAATATGCAGTATGCTGTGAGGTGGGACTGTTTCAGCAAACTGTAACAGATGGCGTTCTGTGTAACGGACCATCAATTTAGTGGTTGTGCAGCTTGTTTAATGTCTGTTCTTTTAGAAAGGTTGGTTTTAGAACGTGCAGGGGAGTCACTGAGCAAGTTAGGAATATCTGTGTGTAATTTTTGGTGTTTTGTTTTAGGATCTCTTCGGCAGTATTTGTTTTTTAGGCATCAGGCTTGTATAATCACTATGGTAGAATATTTATGATGCAGACAATTTTGGACTGTAAATGTGAGATGTTTGGCCCATTGGTTTTACTTACTTTATCTTATTTGGTGCATGGGTCCCTGGAGAACTAGTGGTTAGGTTATGGTGCTCTCATCGCTGCAGATCGGGCAAGCATCACTCCAGAAAGTGTTAACCAAAAGGAGCATAAATCTCACCAGAGATTTAACGCATTAGCACACTGGAATGCAAACTCTCTGGCTAGAAATGAAATTCGGTCTACTTTTAATCCTCATTGCAGCACAAGTGGTTGGCTATTTTGTTCTAGCTGACTATTAATATTGATGGAGTGAGCTGCCCAGAAAAAGAACCTGATGGTACCTGAAGCATCAAGCTCAGTCTGTGGGTTTTTTTTTTTGTCTGTCCATGAGGTAAACTCAAAAGTTGCATTATTTTCAGTTTGTGCTGTGCCTTTATTTCTCAATCACTATCCATTATTCATGCTCATACTCATTCCTCCAGCACTCTCAAACATGTTTGACAAGAGCCGTGTATATATACATCAGATACAGCAATAATTTATCATTTTGTCAGGAGTACAGGATGGAGGTAGGGTGATTATATGCCAGATTGACAGGAAGAATGTTTTAGAATGCAAGTGTATTATACAAGGCATACAGATTTAAATAAATAAAGCAATTTCTGCATCATATAATGTAATTCCGTAATGAGTTTCCATGCTTAACATGGCCTGCAATGTAATCTCTGCCCTTTACAATTGTCCAAAGTCA
>JAKKZJ010000024.1:2007802-2022998 GCA_033441845.1 Pangasius mekongensis | reverse complement strand
GCGTGCGTGCGTGCGTGCGTGCGTGCGTGCGTGCGTGCGTGCGTGCGTGCGCGCATTTATTCTGTATGTATCTTCCAGCAATGATCAGATGACTCAAGAAGAGCTGAGGAACATGACCTTATACATTTCCAATTGCAAATGTCTCTGCTGTTTCTTGCCGAGTATCAACATTTACTCCGGTATTAAAGTCACATTCATGTAATTTATAAAATGGTGCTGTTGAATTCTCGTTTCTGATTGGTCAGAAGGCGTTTATAGATTTTCTATAACAGAAGCTTTCACAGTAGGATTTTCTGCAAATCGCAGGTTTCTATTAATCCACTTGGTCTATTTCTATAGGCTTGAAGTAAACATATTCTTATTCATTGTGAAAACAGAGGAAAAAGCAGAGGACTCCCAGGATGTAAATATGCTTGGGGCAGATAAAGCAGACAAACATAGATAGACCATTTTTTATTTTTCCACTTTTAAGTATGTTCAAGTATTTTATTCTAGGAACTAGGAAATGGACACAGTTTAGTGGATATGCAAAGACACACTAACAAAAGGTAAGAGCTATGATCAAGCAGCGTGACTGTGATCACGGGTGGACCTGTCTAGTTTATCAGGAAGTCCTACTTATGTAAATACTAGCAGTACTAAATTTATTAATCTCCTGTTGTATGAGACTTATTAACTAACCAGTTACAAATATATACATGGCTTTGGCTTTTACAGTTTGGGCTTGTCACCATGTTTCTTTATTCCACTTTCATACAGGTACCATAACAGCCTGTTCTAAACAAAACATTAGTGGCACTTGGGGAATCTTCCCGAACCTCCACGTTATCACTCTGACATTGAACCGTCTAAAATATTCATCAAAAAGTGGACTGTTCCCATCCCTAGTGTTTGCAGTGTGAGGAATTGAGTGCAGAAGTCAAATGACCAATACTGCAGTAACACCAGCCATCAACAACAGTGGCCCAATAGGAATCATCCCACTTTTTTAATTACACACCCTAATATTGCACGGAGTATGACAAGAGAAATGGTCAAAACAATAGACAGAGGACAGTAAAAGTTAGTAAAAGAATAGAAGATAGTAAAAGGAAATCTTTGGGAATTTTCATTTCATCACTTACTGTAAGAGCGATTCCATTGAGGAATCATGACAAGTCTACTTTTTTTGTTCTGCTTTGACCTGGAACCTAATACAAAGGACTGGTCTGCTCTTGGTTTCCTGCACCCTTGTGTTCCCCGGATGGGTTCTGGGTCCACCATGACCCTGACCAGGATAAAGAGGTTACTGAAAATGAATGATTGAATGAACAACAGAAGAATACAATCTTTCCTTACTACACAAACTGCTCCAATTCTCATACAACCTCTAGACATTTCCAGACTTCATTACAGCAGCTCTCTACTTGCTTCTCTGTCTTCACATATAATATCTCATTTCTGGTGTATCTGTCTTATAACTTCCAAAAGTTCTCTTGTGATGACTCCCAGTGGCTCTCTGTGGCAGCAAGAAGAGAAATTCAAAACTCAAAATTCTATGTACCTTGGTTCAGAACTGCACATCCGCACACCAAAGGCCTGGTCCTTCCCCAAATGTCTAAAAACCAATATCATCACACCACATCTGGGGCAACAGTTCTTGTATTTCTCAGAATTGGGCATGTGTTGTAGGAAAAGCTGTAGAAAGCAGACTACCAGACTTGTGTATGTTTCACATTGGAACCTAAGACAAAGGGCTGGTCTGAATACCTAATGTTTCTCTCTTGTGGCTCCTTCACTGGCTCCACAATGCAAGAATCAAATTCAAAACTTTCTTCTCACTATTCAGTTGTCAAATGGCTCTGTACCACATTACTTACATCTCTGTACCCTGGTTCAGAACCACACACTATGTGAGGTCTTGATGGCTGAGCACAGGCAAGGTCCAAATGGCCATGTGTTTTCATTCCTTCCCTAAAACCTACATCTTCATACCACATCAGGGACAAGAAGTTTATATTTCTCACCACTGGAATTTATTGTAAGAAAGACTGTAGAATGCCGAGGCAGAGGACTGGTCTGAGTACCTCCCAAAGGTCTTTCATTCCTGTTGCAGCAAAAATCAAACTCAAAGCTCTTATTTTTGTGTTCCAGATCTCAGTTCTGCAACATAGTATGTACTGTACATCTATGTACATACACCAGACTTGGTCTTATGTTTTCATTCCTTAGATACACTTCTTCATACAACGTCTGGGGCAACTATTTTTGTATTTCTCAATGTATTGTGTGTGTGTGTGGTTGTGTGTGTGGTTGTTCTCTGACCCCCCCCCAAGCCACTCTAGTACTTGCACAAATCAGCACTAGTGCCTAATATTTCAGGTTAGGAATCCTCACTGTATCATTGTGCCTTCATCTGTTTGCACTTCTTGTCCATGGCTATAATGAGTAAAATAAGATAAGGATAAGAGCATCTGCCAAATGGCTAAATGTAAATGCTGGTAAACAAACTGTGTGTGAAGAGTGCCTCTCTGTCTTTTTCACGTCCTCTCTTGGCAAAATGCTGTGGGGAATGCAAGAGGGAGGTCTAGGAGTATGGTAATTAGCACAGCATGTTGTCAGAATCATAGTGATTCAAAACGCCCATCCGGCCATGGCCTGAAATAGACCGCGTTTTCTCTCTGAGCTGATAGGAGTGGCGTCCCTGCACTTGTAACACTTGCAGGGACAAAAATCTCCACATAATCGAAGTCTCATTATAAACACACAAAATGAAGAAAAGAGAATTTTTGATATGAACGTTTCTGTGAGGAGATACTTATTTAACATTTATGGAAGGAGTCTCCAGTGTCAGCACTTTGTAACAGTCAGCGCTAAAGCTGTAACATGAAGTTTTCCACCACAGGAGGGTCTTCAAGAGAGGGACCTTAATATTTTGCAGTTTCTAGGTATATAAGCTAACATTTTTGTCTTAGAAATTTAAGAGAAAGTGATTGAATGAATGTTTGTAGCTGCTATAATGTAAGCGATAACAGGAACTAACTTGTTTCACTGATGTTGTAGAGCATAAATATAACTATTAACAGATAGTCCATACAAAATTGTTAGTTTGGCCGAATTGCTTTGGTTTAAGAGGAATGAAACACTTCGCGACACGCTGTTAGTGGAAAATAATCAACTTCAAGGTGCTAAGAGTAGCTTCGCTTCATCACACCGTGTCAATTGCTGTTAATTATTTTCCTATATCTACACATCCCGAAGTGTTTTATTTCTTACTTATCAGTTACATAGACATCAGTATTTGTAACCCTTAATAAAGTTATAGTTTTTCCAAGAACAAAAGTAGTGCATGGAAGATTTGCTAGCATTAGGTACTATTATTCAACTTGTTTCTAATTTAAAGCATTATAAATGGCTCTTCCTTTTTTTTTTATTTTAGTTTGAATAAAAGGTCACTTTCAATTCTGGATCGCAGAAATGTCACGTCGAGCTCGCATTGACCTTTCAGAGTCATGGCCCAGGAAATTCTGCGAACTCACCAAGATCATTATGAACTCATTCAAATGCCGTTCCGAATGCTGGGCCATTTGGTCAAATCTCAATCCGCCGTGGCTGACTGTAAAATATGGTGGGGAACGTTAACCTTATAAAACATTTATATATAATATGGAATGGAAGGTGTATGCTATAGAAACTGTTTATTAAACGGAAACATACAAGTGGAGCCGCAATTGAATTATGTGATGTGGTAAATGTAGTTGTCTTGATCTAATAAATATAAATGTGAGATCTTTGTGCAATAAATATGCAATATATGCAGGAACCTGGAAAAAAAAAAATCAGCTCAGGTTAAGGATATTTCATTTGAAACACATTTCATTGCAATGCGTTGCTGAATCAGAATAATGGATGGATCTGGCAGTCGAGAGAGCGTCGCGCCATTAATCTTGATTTATGGCTCAGGATGGCCCATCTGGCTCCAACGTGCATCACTCTTGATCAAATGCAATCAACACGCTGTTATACGACGACAAGAAAAACATCAGCATGGCCATTAATAACAGAGACAGTAATCTTTCACTTTAAGCAGCTCTAAAAAAAAAAAAAAAAAAAATCAATGATTGGCATAAGAGCAGAGAAATTTATGACAATATCTGAGGTTTCTGATTACTTGCAGGTTTTCGGCATGCAGCTCAGGCGTGAGTTAAAGCAGATTTATAATTAGACTTAATTAAATCATTTCATGCCTCAGAGTAAGTTTGTATTGCCCTTGTTAAGCACTTACTTAATTTCTTATGGTCATAAAACCAACAGTGGAATAAAAATTCCATTTTAAAAGTGCATTTTCAGGAATAAGCCTTGGGAACAATTCGCGTTATACCTTATAATTCCTATAGTAACAACTTTACACAGGTACTTGTATGCTAGTAATTCAGAAGGTAGTCAACTAGTCATCTCTTTTCAGTAGTTAGAGCAAAAACCGAATCAGGACATTGTTGTACTATTTACGTAATAAATAATGCATCAAACCACACTTCAATTATCAGCCGTACCCAGGCTACAAATTGCATTTCCAGCTTCAGTGCTTATTTTTAGGCTACGCTCGTAATGACGGAATAAACTGGTGCAATAAATATGCTAAAAACTAAGTCTGTGTATCTCATTGCAATATTTAGGGATGCCCCATTTCTCAAAATACACTCGTGTGAATGAGCTGGTGGTTCGACGATTCTGAAACTGACGTTGCTAGCTGAGCGGGATTGGATAGTGACATGCAACCCGCGGCTCTGAAAATGCCCTTTTACCGCGGCGCTGGTCGCAGTGGAATTCACTCTGCCACAGTGCAAAGGTTTTAAATTTCAATTAGCCTTAAAGGACAACAAAAATAACTGCAGGAGGAAATCATGTGGGAGCAAAAAAAAACAAAAAAAAAAAAAAACACTTGCGTACCTCTCCACTTTATCACATGCAAAGTGATATCTTTGATCAACAGTATGCTCTGTTATTTAATACAATGCAATATTCAAGGAAAGTGGTTAGGTTTAATGCAGAGTCTTTATAGATCCATGTGTTTACATATTATTAAAAAAAACTGGTTAATTCTGCCAGACAAGCCTGCAGGGCAGACAACCTTTTCAGCTGCTGTAGGTTTTTTTTTTCTTTCCCAAAGTACATAAAGATCTCCCCAGCAGTGTTCTCTGCCCCCAGGCTGACAATGGATGCACATTTCTATTCATCAGAAACGCACACTGAGCGTGTTCGGCGAATCGATAGGATTCTGACAATTATCTGTACTTCTCTCCTCTGACTCCCTGCTGCATTATACATTACTTTTTTTTGGAATAGAGAGAGAGAGAGAGACAAAAAAAAGTTAGAGAAACTCATTATTGGCTGTTTCCAAAAAGTGTTGCAGGTCATGGGGAGGCCGTTGTTAGTGTTGTTTATCACAAAATAATTGCACAGCTTGAAATGATTATACAAGTTATGTTGTGCATTATGCTAAATATAACCGGTATAAGTATTATGTATCACTATTCCTTTTACCGTGGATCATTATTGTAGAATATGCACATAGCTTATACAAGAAATATATAAGAAATAATGGAGGATGTTACAGGAAGTGAAACAGCATGGAGGATTTTTTCCTCAATCTTTGTTCCAGTGAAGATTAATGGAGATCCTGAAGTCCATGCTTAATATATGAGGCAAAAAAAAGCTAATTATAGCGCTGATTGCAAATTCGAGCTAGTTTTCATGCAAAGTATTTTACTTTGCTGACTCTGCTTAAATAGCATCCAAATCCCAGCCACTCATACTTGGAACTTCTGTCAAATTTCAGCTCTTCCTGCCCTTTTAAAGCGTTTTTAATGACCCAGACTGTGTAAACGTATTTTTAGTTGTATATTTATTTTTATATCCATCACCGAACTTGTGCAGTTCAATAACCATCTAAAATTTGTGTTAAATTTAATTTCCCAGTGGAGCAGGAAGAAAATTATGCTTTTTTTCATGGATGGACATTTATTTCCATGTATTTTAAATACCTTTTGATTAAAAGAAGCCATGCTTATTGTTTTATTTTGCCTAATCTCTTGAAGGATACCACTAATACCTTAAGCAGATTTTCATGCTACTGAACAAGAACAGTACCTTTGTCTGGACCAATTGGAAGATGCAGTTGCAGATCTGCAGATTCTCATAAGTTTCACAAGAAGACAACACAATCCCTGAAATTCCCAGAATTCTCTGCTTCTAGAATGGTAATGTTTGAGTCAGAGATTTACAAATTTGAGCCTATTAAGACAAATTGATAATGATCTTTCAGAATGATGTTAATGGGGCATTAATAACCGAGTGCTCTCCAGTAGTAAGGCAGCAGGTGCTCAGCTAAAAATAGTGGAGACTTTTCAAATGTGATGTTTCTTTACACACCTGATCGTTGCTGTCAGATAAACAGCAGGCTACAGTAACACTTATGACTGGCTACAGTAGAATTTATGACCTGACCTACTGCAGATTGAGAATGAACCACTTGGATCTCTTGGCATTCTCCAAGTACAACTGTAACACCAAATACATAAATTACCTCTGCAGGGGCAACTGATATAAGTGGGCTAGCACCTGTCTTTCACTGGCTTCCTCAGCAGGGGTCTGATTTATTAGGGCGTTTGTAGGACACCTAATTCTCACATTGTGTCTAAGTTCTTATGGCTCCCGAGAAAAGCGTTCATCGCATGGATTGTAAATTGAGTATGATACCTGGCGATTGCCTCAGCCATCAAAGTGACGCAAGCCAGATCTGGGCATCTGTGAGCTCATGTATGCAGAAGAGGGTAGATAGCACTTTCCTCAGAGAGTGTTACTCTGCCCTGTGACGCAGCATGAGCAGCAGTTTGAAAAGATGCGGTTGGTCGGCTTCATGTGTCTCAGAAGAAGCATGTGTTAGACTTCACTCTCCCCAGTTGGTAGTTATTGGTTGATGGAGTAGAGCTGGCTGATGAGTGGGAATTGGCCATGACCAAATTGGGGAGAAAATGGAGAGGGAAAAAATAGAGAGAACTGTGTTTACAGGAAATCCTAGTATTTACAGTATATAGGACCCTTATATGGGAATCCGAATGAAGTCTAATGTTGCTCAAGAACCTGCAATAGCAGCATCAGTTAAAGCTGTAACTTCATCACAAGGATTTGGTTAGTGTGCCATTGGAAATGTCTAAAAGAAATATTCCAAAAACTCAGGTGACATGAGCAGCATGAATGAACAGCATTTTATGTCTTCTCTTTGAAGTTTCAGCACGTAAAATTGCCGACACATAATTATTTGCCCAGAGTGAGCACTTTCATCTTGAAGCACTTTTGAGGTAATGCAATTTTTCCAATCACATTAAAAAAAGGTTGTCATATGAAAATTTCTCTTGTCATATAGGGTAAGGGTTTTAGTTGTCTTCCATGGAATGCACCCCCATAATCCACAGGAACTTCATGGAATTATCACGAACCTCAGATTATACTATAGATTTCATGAGACTTGCGTTGCATGTTCTCTCATTAATTACTAATCCATAAATGTTTCCTACCCACAAAAATGCAGCAGAAATCTCTTAGTAGACAGACCACGTTCTTATGAATCCAGTAGAAATCCCACAATAATCAGACCATATTTCAATGGGTAACAGATAAAAATCTGGTAGAAATTCCACAGATCTTGGACCATATTCCAATGGCAAACCATAAACATCCAGTAGAAACCCCACTGGATTGGACCACATTACAATGACTAACATAAAGTTCCAGTAGAAATCCCATGGCCACAACCTATTGGGCAACCCATAAAACTGCGGTAAAAATCAGACCATATTCCATTTCCTAACTCATAAAAATCTGGCATCCCACAGAAGTCAGACCATCTTCCGATAGGCAAACCATAAAAACTCCACAGAAATTAGACCACATTTCAGTGACTGAACTATTAAACTCCAGTAAAAAAAAATTCTCCCAGAAATCAAACCATATTCCAATCGGTAAACCATAAAAAGTCAAATGGATTATGAAATATTATCCAATAATATTAAATCTTAGCCAATTCCTCATAGAATTCTAATTGAATTCTCACTGAAATTTTACATAGGAATGCCTTGTGAAAGGCTCAGGTGCTTTTGGAGTTAAAGCAAGCCAGCTCTCCTGTCGTGTCCAATCTCACGCTCAATAAGCTCAACAGACGGTTAGTCAGTGCTGGACTGCAACCAGCTAATCAGCTAATATGCTGCCTTCACCTGCCGGTCATCTCCGTAGCTCCATTTAGAAGAAAGGGCATGACCTCTATTACTGAGAACACGAGCTGCAGTTGTGCTAATAGGCTCTTAGAAACCAGAGAATAGGAATATTAAAGGAGTATCAACTGCTTTCTTTATTAGAAAGCTCTTGTTTTTAGGAGATCTCTAGTGGAAAATTTTGGCTTCTTAAAATCCCATCAGAATGAACTTGGAAAATAAAAACATTGACTCTCTGAGAGACTCGTTTACTGATGAAACGCCTCAAAGATCTTCATCCGAGCAAAGAGACCGCTGTCTTTATTGTAAGGAACAATTTCCTTTGCTTCATTGCTCTCTACAGAGGTGACAACATTGCTAAAATAGAAAACCCTAGCAGGCAGTGCCAAAAAAAACTAAATTGTACATCAAAACACCTAGCTTTTGTCAGGGGATGGGTTGTTTCCAAGCCAACAGCATAAATGGTAAAATAAATTGATTGAACTGATATTCTCACAGTGGTCTGTAGAAATGTTTGGATTTATAAACAACCTGCTGAGTGTATAAGCTTACTTTATACAATTGTTAGAAAATTACCATAAGCGCCTATCCATATTATACTGCACGTAAACTGTCTATAAGAGATTTGCTCACTTATCTGTCGGTAAAGTCGGCATGAAACAAAAGTAATTTAAAAAAGTTATTTACATTTTGTCTGACTGCTGCTTGAGCAAAGCAGAAAAACATGTCTTTATTGCTGTAGCAAGAGATCAAAAATCATAAATGCTATGGCTAAACTGTAAATGTTGGCAACCAT
Source organism: Pangasius mekongensis (assembly GCA_033441845.1). Lineage (NCBI taxonomy): Eukaryota > Metazoa > Chordata > Actinopteri > Siluriformes > Pangasiidae > Pangasius > Pangasius mekongensis. Next base: position 2,013,953 of record JAKKZJ010000024.1, on the reverse strand, counting down.
CACTGGAGGTAAGCAAAGGTCACCATGGATACCATCTGGCCACGTAGGTGAAATATCAGCAATAATAACAATATAAAAAGAGGTATTTCTTCATGTTTTTCTTGTTCCTCCTCCCCTCGTACTGTCCTTTTTTGGTCTCTAATTTCACAGGTTCTGTCAAATCTGCCAAACATATCTGTCCTGTCAGGTTCTGACAGTTAATTTTGGAGTTTCAGCTCTTCTCCAACAGCTCAGTGTGGCCTCACAGGAAGATAATAATCTCCGTTATCATAATGTTTCAGTAGAATTATTACACTGGGAGAGAGAATCTCCTTGGAGGACCCTGCTGTGAGACGGGCCATAAAGAGAGCTAAATTGAGATGGATACTCTTCTGCATCAATCATCTTTAAACACAGCAGTCACGGCCAAAGGCAAACAATAAACTCGGTCCCGCTTTGGTTGAACTTTAGCTGTGTCACTTTTTGTGTGCTTTTTAGCAGAAATTCAGTAGTGATTCCTCAATGGCCCGTGTCCTCTTAATGCCAGGTAAAGGACTCATTTAGTCAGTATCGGCCAGAGGATCTTGGCAGTGCACGTCTCACCGCTGGCAGCCACAAATGAGTGGAAATAATCGGCATTAAAAACTAATCAGAGCTTGCCTTGGTACATAATGCAATTAGGAAAAATGGATTCATGCCTGAGGTGAACATCTATAATCCATATTTACTCTGTTGGCACAGAAGGCGTAGGACTCTATAAAATAGATAAATGGTGACCTATAACACCTTTTCCATGTACAACTGTCAATCGCCAAGACAACGTGCACTTGAAGGGCACAGTGCAGAAAAGAAGGTCTCACTTCCCCTAGATTTGCATGCATATACTTTTGGGATTTGCAGTCTTTGCATTATTCAACAACACTGTCAAATGTAGAACAGATAATCACCCAGATAATCCTGCAAAAGACTTGATAAATTGTAGCCTGTCACGTACATTACGTTTATTCATTCATTCATGTCCAGTAACCAATGTATCCTGGTCAGGGTCAAGGAGATCTGGGGAATGCTGGATGTGAGCCAGGAATACACCATGGCAGGGGACCGTGCCCACACTCGGGGCAATTTATCGCAGCCAAGCCGCCTATCGGCATGTTTTGGGAGGTAGGAGGAAACGAGAACCTGGAGGAAACTCGCACAGACATGGGGAGAACCGGCAACCGTGGAGATGTGAGGTGGCAGTACATTTACTCAATATGATCTGTTTCAAATGCTGAAGTGAAGGGATGCCTCAATAATGGAAAAACTAAGATGATCTGCCACATGGGTAGTCTCAGGTTCAGATGGTTTTCACCAAGGCCATGGAGAATCTGATATCTTCTGTACACTTTTCTGGCAAAGTGCGCTTGTTTCTTTTGCGCTTGCTTTTGAGTACAGTGACACAATGAGCTTTTTCGAGCAAGATATAGTCCGGACTGTGATTATCTGCTATATCAGTCAGTTGCCCCCTTCTGAGAATGTAGCTAGGTTTTAGTTCTGTGTGTTTTTTTTTTTTAATGATGTACCAGAATCTCAACTGAACTCTAGAAGATTGGCTTGCAAGGCTATTACTTTTGTATTAATGTTCTATTAGGAGTTTCTGAATTATGCCAAAGTATTTCTGAACCCAAATTTGCAGACTGTTCTGTTTTGGGAATTTGAAACCTTGAAACATTTCTAAATTGCCCCAAGGTGTGAATGTGTGTGTATGGTTCCCCATAATGGACTTACACCCTGTGCAGGGCGTATTCCTGCCTCACCCCAGAGGTCCCCTTTCAGAGGTTCATTTAGTCATTAGACTAAAAACACTTTACAGAATCCCATATTTAAAAGTTAGTAGAGTTTTCTCTGGAGTAGATAGTGCTGAGTAAAGGAGATGATCTCCGATGAAAAGGTCTGTGATTAATCATCCACAGTGATCAAAGTTTCTGTACCAGTGAAATGTGCCAGACTCTATAGCAAATGCTAGAAGTCTAGCTTTCAAGACTACAGTAAAATTTTAAGCACTGTTTCTCAAATTCCCAGGTTAGCTATGGTTAAAGACAGCTCCATGCTGCTGAGGCATCATGTGTGAAACTTGATTTGGTGTGATGGATTTCCTGAATTAGGTCAAAGTATTTCTCAGCCTAATAAGCTCCCGAGCCACCACAAACCTGACCAGGGTGAAGCAGTTATTCCAGATGAATGAATGAATCAATGATATTTCTGAATTCATGTGTTCAGAAGTTGCTGTTGGTGAATTTGAAAACTAAGGCTGAAGCAGTTGTATGTAATCTAAGGCCAGGATCGTTCGCAGAGGTGGGTGAGTCATGCCCACTCCAACTGGGTTATTGAGCCCCCGCAAGCCCTGTTATTTTATCTTTTAGTGTGGTACCTTCTGTTTTAATCATCAATTGTTAGAAAATTATGCAAGCACATTTTAAATAAAATGAAATGAAGTCATCAAAGGATAGGCTTTTGTGTCCTTTCATTCTAGGATTAAAATGGGGCTGCATTCGTATTCATGCTTGGTGTTAAATTGTCAGCAACAGCAGCTAGACATTTGCTAGAACAGAAAGAATAGGTTCTTTGGTGCTTCTTTAAGGGTTCTGCCATCAACCTTTTCAACTCAACATAGTGAAAGAGAAGAGGGCTTGGTGGAGAGAATGGTAATACCCCATTTATACACTCTTAGAAAAACATTTTCATCTAGCACCCTAAATGGTTTACTTTGTCTCTTTGGAGGACCCTCTAATGCTGGAACCCTATAACACAGAGGGTTCCAAGTTGAAACTCTTTAGGAAGCTACGACCTTTAAAGTATCCAAAGAACCCTAGAGGAACCCTCATATTCCAATCCATCCACTCCAATGATTCATTTGATAAACAGCAATCTTGTCCCCTGAAGGAAGCCTAAGGCCTAGAGCACAAATAAGTTGCTTTTACAAATCCTGAATAAAATTTGTACAGGAATTAGGTATTTGTTCTCTTAAATAGCCCAATGATTCCCTTGAGCTTTCTTAAAATGAAGGCATGAAATAACTAAAGTTTGGGGGACAGGACATGCCTAAAGCACCTCGTTTCTCATAGCTTCAAACAAATCTTATCTCCTTTTTGCTTCTCATGATGGAATTTCCACACTCACCAGCTTGTCTCCTCTGTACTATTTATCTAAATTCTTCCAAAGACTCTTGACTGGTGCGTCAGGATGTCCAGTGCAAAGCAGAATCCACCCAGACGTTCAAGAAGGCCAGTGATTGTTCCACAAAAGTTGATGACCCATGCTATGGGGTACATACAGAATGTATTTATAGTTGAAACACAGAAGTATGAAACTGAACTCTGTAATATACTGTATTAGTGAATATGGGGACAGATTGTGTGGAAAAGGGGGGGGGGGGAGAGAGAGAGATTCATGGCCTGGGACTGAATCATAATGCATAACAAATCATACGTAAAGGAAATGGGTTACAGCCAATACCAGTTTAACAAGCAACTACATGGAAGAGTAATTTTGTTAAAAGACACTCCATAAATCTGTTGCAAATATAAAAAGCGCATTCCAAACAGAAATGTCTCCCCATCGCCTGTGTCCTGAATTAGAACCCAAAAAAGAAAAAAGCACCTCTGAAAAGTTTTACTCAGGAAGTGGCAGCCTCATTAGGTCTTTATTCTTTGAAGACCAGTACGTTGTTCCAGCCTGTGATCTCGAAGAGCTTGCCCTAATTGCACTTTGCTAAAAATATTGTCCCCGTTTTGTTTTGATTATGCCGTTTATGATGCCTCTCTGGCTCGTTATTGTTGCACACGCTGTGCTTAAATGATCTCGGAGCTAATGATTTTGATTCAAGGACACGGATTCACGCTGCTTTACGTTTCTTACACTATTCATACAGGGTTTAATGGCCTGTCGGTGTCCTGTGAGATGCTTGCTGTGAAGCTGTGGCTTGTCCTCGGATGTTGTAATATATTCGATACAATGTCCATTATTACTGTTGAATTCTCGTTTCTGATTGGTTATAACGTATGATGCATCGTTCTTTAATAATGCGTTTAAAAAAAAAAAAAAAAAAAAAGTTAGCATTGCCAAATTGCTTTTATTTGTTTATTTTTTTTAAAATCTATATTTTTATATTGCACGCATCACTAATGGGTAGGTTCACCTAATTAACTGCAAGCTTGGTGGTTGCCTCAGTGTTGCCCTAAAGCCAGAAAGCTGGTGTCAATATAAAAGAAAACGAGACGGAACAGTGAATACAAATGGAAAAATATGGAGTGCACATTAGTATGCAGTGCTGTCTACACGTTAGCATGTGGCCAAGAAACGCTGCATTACAATTAGGCTAGTTATCATGCTAGTAGTGTGTTTGTGCTAAAGTGTGGGTCTGAGTGTAGGCTGCTGATTACAGCTGACTTCCTTTTTTTTTTTTTTTTTTTTTTTTTTTTTTTTTTTTTTTTTTTTTTTTACTTGCGATCGCTAGCATTAGCATTTAGATTTTTCCCCTTTAAATTACACTTCTAAAAAGGGAACAGGAATGCTGCAAAACCAAAGTCGAGACTGTACATAAACATGGCGCGTTATTAGCTGTAACTAAACACGTTATGAAATTTAAATAAAATGATCTAAACTACACACACATGTGCCGAGATGCTTAAAGAATTCCTGTACAGCGAAATCGCCCTGATAAACATCACACTGTGTCATATTTTCTTAATTTAAACCTCCACGCATGCTTTGAGAGCGCAGACATTCCCGGCTTTGTGTCTGGCGAGCCCAGACATGTAAAACCAAGATGTATCGGAGAAAGACGTTGTGCTGCTCTGCTCCAAAGACAGACAGACAGGAGGTTATTAAGGGTTGTACAGGATAAAAATAGGAAAAAAAGGAAACATAGTACGAGATACAACACAGTTTATTTTTGTCGACCGTAAAGCTGGAGACGGTACGTTTCCCAACAGATATTTAAATATCTGTCTGACTTGATTAGACATTGTGATCTCTGGAATATCGCAACGTCTATCAAGTCTATAGTTTCCCAATACGATCGTCCCAAGCCTAGTCCTTGGTTTGACAGGAGTAAAATTATTGACACTCATCTTCCTGTTTGAACTGAGCTTGGCTAAACTGATTTTGTGTAATTCCTTGATCACTCTAGGAGGAACACCAGAAGACTGATATCGTTTGTAAAAAAAAAAAAAAAAAATTTCCATTGTGGTCTAATGGTGGGTAAAACTTCTCAGTGATTCAGAACCTTGCTGACACGTACTGTATATTTCCTAAAGTGCAATATCTGTTCAAATGTTAGATGCTGTAACTTTCCATGCTGTATTTGAGTAGGCCAGCACTAAGCAGACAGAAAGTGTTACACTATAAATCCACCACAAGCCAGCCAACACGAGCAACTTCACAAGCTTTGCAGCCTTGAGTTCGATTCTGTAAGCTAAAAACCGTATAACTTGTGCGTTTAATTCGGGCAGCCGCTTTTGCTGCGTCGCGACACTGTACACACTTCCTTGCGTTGGCCAACCCAAATGAATAATGACTTTTTTTTTTTTTTTTTATCTAGTCTAATTTGGAAGGAATGTGATGAAATGGGCTAGTGGCGTTTAAAACCGAGATATGGATTGATGTTTAATGGAACACGTGCACTGCACACAGCACGAGCGTCTTCCTTCTCTCGCTGTGCCTTTATTTGCCCCGTGTGGGAGAGTATTTTTAGCTTGATTCTAGTACAGTCTGAGGTCCTAGAGTACTGGGCTATAACAGCTATAGCTGCCATTTTCCTGCATGATGCTCACACAGCACAGCTTTGCCTCCAGAGTCCCAACTGATCAGTGCTATGGCTGATTTCAGAACATGACAGCATATTCCTTATTTTGTTACTTATTTGTTTTATTTAGCTAGGAAGGAAATTGTGAATCCATACTAACAATGGATTCACAATTATCATTCTTTTTGTAAAGTGGCTGTAAATGTTTGCGTAAGCCAAACTGAACTAAAACATTTCCACCAAATTTGCAAGTTTCAGAAAACGTTTTTTTGTTTTCTCTTCATACTGGTGTGTGTGTGTGTGTGTGTGTGTGTGTGTGTGTGTGTGTGTGTGTGTGTGTGTGATGATCACCCGTAAAGTGAAAAGCATGTTCCCCACACAGCTCAT
>JAKKZJ010000024.1:1994879-2007702 GCA_033441845.1 Pangasius mekongensis | reverse complement strand
AATGCAGACACTAAACAGTGTCTAATGAATTTATTTGGGAAGAGCTGCACAAATCTTGAGCGGTGAATATGTGAACAGGTTTGAACTCTATTAACATGGCCGTGTTCTTCTTGCCCTCTGCGTTTGTCCGATTATCATTGCGCTGTCACAGCCATTTTTGCTCATCTTAAAGAATATAAGTTGCTCTCTTTTTCATTTTTTTCTTCCCCTTCCTTCTCTGCTAAACCAAAATGAGGACAGCGATACAGAAAGTCAGCCAAAAAAAAAAAAGTGTGAAAAATGTGATCAATTTGCAAATTAAGTCCTTAAACAACTCCCTGTGAATGAGATGTTACTATAGAAACAACAGTGTATTGCAATGAGTGCATTAATATAAACCTGTGATTTGTAACTGCACTGATGTCAGAGCTGCTGTTATCAAAAATGAATCAACACCTTCTGACCAATCGGATTCAAGAATTCAAGCGCTGTGATTTAATGATGGATAAATTCCATGTAGGCTCAAAATAACTGGACCATGTCTAGCTTTTTGGGCAAACAAAAGACTGATGTCATAACTCAAAAATCAGAGGTACCTTATGACATCATAATATTTTGAGCAAAAACAACAGTCACAATATTTGTAGGTATGATAGAAGGGGAGAATGCGTGACAGATATCTAAGCTGTTTCTTTTATGCTTCCTGATTCTGAGATGCGCTTTGGTCTTTACTCTGCCATGTGCCTCTTTTTTTTTTTAGTTTTGGTCTCCGCCCCTTGTCTTGCCATTGGTCTGTTTCCCAATTGTGTTCTCCTGTTCTGTGTTCGCTCATTGATGAGTTTGTCTGTGTACACTTTGCTGTTTCTTTAAATCACAAATTTTTCTCCATGTTGTCAGTAAGTCTAAGCCTTTTCCTAGTCAGAGTTCATCTTTTTGTGTTTAGCGTTCTACGTTTTGACTCCCACCTGTGATTTCTGCAGAGTTTATGCACATATGCCCTGTATCTTCACTTGCCAAACAGTGTGTGTTACAAGATGTGTGCAAAGAGAAACCAGCAGGCTGTCACTGCATGTCAGAATGAGGGATTTGAGAAACTTGAAGTTTCACTACAGTCTAGGTTTCTAGAATACGGAAATGTAAGGGAAATCCCAAGTGCTGGCAGTTGTAGCGAAGTCTTTCCTCATTATATTTGTAAATTGATAACTTAATGAATTCATTTTCATAATAATTGCTTTTAATGCAATTATGAAAGATGATATTTCCCATTTTCTTTTTCCATACCATTTTCCATTTCGAACTATATTTCCCATTGGCCATTTTTCATTTCCGATTTCATTTCTCACTGATATTTGCCACTCTTGATTCTCCATAAACGCTCACTGGTTCAGTGAAATGATGACTAATGGATAATATTTGAACTAAAACTGAAAATTTATGCTCCTCATTAACACTTTCGTACATCCAGTAAAAGGTTCACGTTGTGCTGTTGAGTTATGTTACGGCTGGGTTCTTTATTTACATTTATAGAGAAGCGTCGTGATGCATGTCTTGAGGGAAGCCAAGCCTTGCTAGAGGCTTGAAGGGAGCATGATGAGTGTCTTCAGGGAGTCAGGTGTCTGTTTTTGCCCTTGAAAGCAAGCATCAATATTTTAAATCTGACAGTTGAGAGAGCACAGCAATGGGATGATGTGGGAGAACCTGGGGAGAAAGCCAGCAGTGCAGATGCATTGTGGGAAGACCTGCCAGGACCGAGTTATAGTATTCCAATCCTGAGATGACAAACGACTGAAGAGGCACTTGAGTGGAGAGTAAATGTGAGGACAATATCATCCTGATATTGTAAAGCAGAACCCTGCATGAGCAGGTCAGGTTAGTAACACAAGCAGAGAATGATTGCTCATTGTGCAAAACCATACCAAGGTTTGGAGATTTCAAAAAAAGTTCTTGGAATGAGAGATACAGCAGCTCATTCTTATTTAAAAAATAGGGGCTTAGGGTGGTAACAGTAGTTCTGCTTCATCGCATGCATTGATTATTTTCCTGTCACAGCATGCCCAGTCGTGTTTTATTCTTTTCTTTTGGGTCAGGCAGTGTCACTTATTTTGGATGAGCTGTATTCAGTCAGGCTACTCTATTTATTCTTCATGTACCATCTTCACCTCCTTGGGGCTCAAAGCATCAGAAAGATTAGAGTTAATGGACTGAGGGATGAGCAGTCATACACAGCCAAGGGCTAAATTTACACCCCTTTTCTGGCAGTAAACAAGCATACACTGACAGCCAAATGTCCCCCTCCCCCCACTAAAGACAAAGAGGGCGGGAATGAAAGGAAGGATCATGAGTTTCTTCATCCATGCTGGAGCAGAGTGGAACAGACAGCTGCTAATCTCCTCTCTTGTTGTTCTAAAACCCCTCATCAGAGTCGGGTGAAAACACAGATTCAGTCCGGTGATAATACAAGCAAAAAGCTTGCAACTGCAACACAGCTGTTTATTATGACTGATGGCTCTATCGTGACTCAAAGCTGTTGCCACAGGAAATGTACCCTGTAATGATGTGGATGCTAAAACTACGGAAACAGACTTTGTGACTGATTGTTGTAGCATGACTCAAAGCTTGCATAATGCCAAGGAACAAACATATGAGAGAAGCTTGCGGTAGTTGAATGAAGATTACAGCAATTAAGGCTTTTCCTTCAAACAGTAATGAAGACCTTTCTAAAGGCATGAAAAGTATTGGGATCCTGAATAAATCAGTCGGGTTGGCAGGTCAGAGTTTTACACAGCACGAATAGCTTATTCTCATTTCAGCACCATGGACAGTGCACTATTTTGAACCATACGGTATTACAATGAAATGTTCCTTGAGGCTTGACGCATATGGGCTACAACATCAGAAGACCACGTCAGGTTCCACTGCTGTCAGCCAGAACTTTGAGCCTACAGTGAGTACAGGCTCACCAAAACCAGGCCAGGCGACATTTTCTAGGAGTGTACGAACATGAAATCTATCTAAATCTCTTGTTTGCTTTATTTTTGTCATGGCATACTGTATATTTCTCTCAAAATGTAACACCATTTGCACGAATCGTATTCTAAGGCTCTTTTTGAGGTGGGTAAATTTTCCTAAGCCACGCACACATTCATATTGCCCTCCATTCACATCTCAGCCTGTGAAATCCCACGTGGGGACATCCCTCCGTTTCCGTTCCATCAATTATGTTTCCCCGTGCGTCCGAGAATTAATGACTCGAGCTTGTTGATGAGCTGCTGAGTGCCTGCCATCATTAATTACAGCAAGCTCCTGTGGCTTAGATGGTGACATGAAAAAGGGGGAATGGTTGAGAGGAAAATATTACTGCGGAAAGTTGATTACGAACGCAGTCATGTTTGTGGAGGAATTTTGAGTGGGTTTGACAAGGCACACTGCAAAACAGTGGAGAGTAAGAAAGTGAGTATTGTGCTATCACTATAAAATAGATGGCATGTGCTTTATGTCAAATGACTGGTTTGAAAAGTTAGATAGGTCAGTGGCATAAGTGAGGAACTAAACACTTGGGGGGAGGGGTGCTGTTTTAGGAAAATAATTAACGACAGGGCGGTGTGACGAAGCCGAGTTACAGTTACCATCCTGACGTATATTACTTTCCTCTTCTGCTCATATCATAGCATAAAGTTCTCCAAAACAGCCTGAGTGGTTACACAATGCTCAGAGCTCAAAGTAGCTGGAGGTTAATCAAGTGTCCTCTACATTCGCTCAGGAAAATGGTGCCTGTCTTGAACAACAATGTCTGCACAAAGCTCTCTCTCGGGGGAAACGTTGTGTCTGTCGTGTTTGTTCCCTAAACGGATGTGTTTTAGACAGAGCATGGCTGGAAGCCAATTTGAGTGTTTAGTGATGCCTTCGCTTCATGCCGAGAGTCCGTCGGCAGGGGTGAAAGTAATACAAACTATGTCCTAAGTCTATAAAAGTACATAAAGTCTGTATATAAAGTCTATAAAAGTTCATGGCTGCGAATAGCTATGGGAAAAATCTGAACAATTAAAAAATTTAATTTGACTGAGGTGTCAAAGTTGGCATATCTAGCCTGATGCTAACCCAGAAAGTGCATCACACCAAAAATCTATGACGGTATGTATGATAGTTTTTGGTGACGCCCACTTGTTTCTCCTTATTCAGTATATTTAATACTTCAGTTTTGATGAGACGTCTAGGTAGCAGTGAACCAAGAGGGACATGCATGATATTGGATTGGAAAGTCCATTGGAATGGACCTACATCCAACCTTGAGCATAGGAAATAAAGCTATTGTGATAGTCCAGGATTGTCTTAAAGCACCCTGGACCCAACCCTGGACCTGAACATTGTAGTGTTTTCCTAATCTGAACCTGTCTTAAATGGTTGGCAAAAACTGTCAGTTTGACCCTAAATGGATGTTGTGATAAAATTCTGAGGTTATCAAACAAAAAACAAGATATTACCCCTTCTGTGCATAAATTATCTCAAAACAACCTGATTCTTTAGATGTTACGTTCATGACATTGGATGCAAAGTGAATACCAAAAGTGAAAAACAAAGGATAAAACTTTATACCTATTTTTTTTTTTTAATTCTTTCCATGTGTTAACATTCAGCTGTAAAATATTCAGTGTTAACGACCAGTGTATTGAATTGAACAGAATACGCTGTAGCATATAGTTGGACATGGAGCTGCCAGGCAGGAGGCGGAGAGGAAGGCCAAAGAGGAGGTATATGGAGGTAATACATGAGGATATGAAGCTAGTGGGTGCAAGTGTTGAGGATGCAGAAGATAGGGATAGGTGGAGAGTGATGATTCGCTGTGGCGACCCCTGAAGGGAAAAACCGAAAGAAGAAGAAGAAGAACAGAGGGAGCATGTCTGCTGTCCACTGGGAGGTCCATGACCTCTGCACATCCTACACAAAGGCACGGCCACCCTTAAACTTCAGCCAACAGCTACTGGTCTGAAGACCTCAGAGACCTGGAAGAAGAGTAGTGGCACGGTAGGTCAAAGATTTAGGACAGTGCTACACTGTTAACAGCTTTACAAACAAACAGAAAACTTGATTCTGTAATGGACAGGGAGCAGTGGTTTGTATGAGGCGCCAAAGAAAATTTGCCATGCGGAGTTTTAAATGCACAACCATAGAAGTATCAAAAAAGAAAGAGAAACGTTTTAATAATAAAAGCTGTTAGAAGTAGTAGAGTATTAATACAGCTGATATGTCAGTTGGCATTTCAATTGGATTTGATCAAGTACAGAGATAGCGGTTTTCTTGGTCAGTTGTGGTCAATTTTCATCTTGTTTCGTCTCCACTTTTTTTTGGACGCTGACTCTGAACTTTTTTGCAAAACTTAACTGCCGTGCCTATGAAGCATAAAAACTGCATGTTTTTGGCTTGTGGATAATGCAATTGTTTTCATGCACAATACAGAATAATTGGACCTCAAATGAGCACAAAGAGATGAGTAAATCAAGGCCAATGTGTCCCTTGACAAATTACAGCCCAACAGCAGAGATGACAATCACCAGAAAGTAATCACTCAGACCACAGACACAGTTGGTTATACACACAGGGTTTTAATCAGTAGCATTTACTCTCGAACACGCTTAGAGTTTGCAAAGTCTGTCCTCTGCTTGTGATTTGTTCAATATGGTGTTCACGCTGTCTGTTTTTGAACATTTACCGGTCTTCGTGTATTATTTTTGGGTTATTGGTAAATGTTGAGTTATTTTTACACCTCATTGGGTGGGTTTAACTTGTTGGGTCAGGTAGCTGGGTCTACTTGAGACAAACTGGGTTGATAATGCGTAACAAGCATGCTGGGTTGGGGATGCGTACTTGAAAGGGAAGAGTCGCGTCATGTCATGATTAATTTTCTGGAATTTTTCACTGCCACTATTGAAAGTGAATGAAATCAGCTGCAAGTGCAAGAAATGTATGGTTTTGTTCACATTCAATTTAATTTATAATTTAATTGCACCTGTATACCTAATATTTCTATATTAACTAAGCATTGTTAGGCAATAACTTTTTATTTATTTATTTATTTATTTTTACATATAATTTGGCTTAGTTTTAGCCTGCTCACAGCAAACGCTAGTTAACGTTATTTGAGGGAACAATACGACTGAAGGTGGTTTCTTCAAGTAGACTATCAATGTTAGATCTAACTAGCTAGAAATTACCTCATATTTTTTCTGTAACATTTCCTTGGATTATTGGCAAGCACTGGAGTCAAGTTAATTCTTGACTAAATTCTTAATTTGATATTTGTCACTTAGGTTTTGAAAATGTACACGGGTATGATATGGAGCTATCATGCTTTAGTTAAGTAAGGCTGCTTTCACGGTCTGTGTTTTTTGTAAAGGAAAATAGCTGCCTGAAATATGAAAAACACCAAGTTGGCTTAAAAAGTCAACACGAAACAACATGCTGGGTCGACATCCCATCCCAACCACGCTGGGTTAAAACAACACCGGTCCCTATTGGACCCTGCAATAGATTTTCAGATTCACCCATTGGGTTATTTTTAACCCAGCACTTTTTAGAGTGTATCTGTTGAGGATGTTGAGAGAATTCATCTTCCAAAGCTGCTAAATGTATGGTCTTGATTTTTGCTCCATCTAAGTTCTATCTTGGTTGGTCTTTGCTAAGTGACTTAGAGAGCAGTACACCAACAGTATGCAAAAGCTTTTATATTGTACCACCAAACAAGATCACTCTGATGCTATACTGTAGAAGGCAAGAACAACCAAACCACTAATCTTGTACTTCCAATACTGTTCAGTTACTTAATATTTCAGTGTTGTGTTGTAAATTTATCATTGTTCTGCCCAATTGTGGAATGTCACTGCCGTCATTTGGCTTCAGTTATCGTGAAAGGCAATGGGGCTTTGCATGTTAATATACTTTTGATCCACTCAGGTTACTGCAGACGTGACAATTTTAATAAGCGCTCACATTTTAATGTCCGCTTTGATCTGTTTAGATTGAAGTTTTTCAACCAGGATTAGCAGATTAGTGTTGACTGACTTTTATGGAAGCGAAGGTCAGTGTATCTGCTGTGTATTTAAAACCATTAGTGTAACACTGTGCAAATTCCAGTGGATTTAAGAAGCGCTTAATAAAAAGTCAAGCCTGACTAATTACACTGAAGCCACGTCTGATTGTGGACACAAGGACACCTGGGGTTTTATTTACAGTCTACGGACACTTTGTCCTATTTTTCTAGTTAGATGGCCATGCAGTTTAGCGTAACCACAATATGTAATGCTGAAATGCATATATTTGGCCTATAAATACACTCAAAAAGCAATTTAATGTCATTCAAAGCCAATATTAAATACGAAGCACTTGTAATTAATTATATCATCCGTTTTAAGTCCACAAAAAGGTTTTTCACATGGTGGACATTGGAGACAGCATCTTGATTGAGACATTTCTTATTTTGAGGAATGCATTTTTATGGATCATAATAGGAACACATAATGTGAGGTGAATGTTGGGTCAGCTTATCCTTTAAATGTGTTCTTTATAAACAACGTGATGTATTTCTTTAGTCTGCATTTTCTATCCCTGTTTTTTTTTTCTTCTATGATGCTTCAGTTTGCATCAGAAAGTCTTCAAAATGCCATTACCAACAGTTGTAATAAAAATAAACAGAATGGTATGAAGTAGAGGCTGGGACTGATTTCTTTCTAGCCCAGACTGTAGATTGATTTTACCTAGCATTTAAAAACACCCCCTAGATTTCCCTAGATACTTAAGTCCACTTCGATGGCACGGCCATCCAATGAGAAGAATTTTTTAGCCCTTCAATTCAGTATCATGACTAGCTGTCATTTGCTCAGTTATCTAAGGAACAGGAAGTATACTTTACCCATAAAGGTACACATTGTTCACCATTGATCCTTTAACTCCAAACCTCTGGGCTTCTGAATTCCAAAATATGGAAATATGCCACCACTATAGTCTTGCATGTAGCCTACGTGGACTTTTATTAGGACCTAAACTTAGCATATATAATAACGCATCTAAGCTGAACATATAATAATTACAGTGAAGCTGCATATGACTGTAGCATTAACAGGACTACAGAGGACATGTGAGATTTTAATTACAGTCTCCAGCCTCTTTACCTGTCGTCTTAACGAGCCAAGATTGATAATCCTACTCTCCAAGGTGGGAGACTGTGCATCACTTCTGCATATGCCATTTTAAAAATATCTGTTTACACCTTAGCAGGAGATGGTTCTTCATCTCAGACTATTGTGTTGCTGTGTTCAAATTGCCAGACTCAAAGGGCTTTTTATTTTGGTCAGTGAAATACCAACCTTCTGTGAGCAGTGAGAATTGGTTACACCCTCCAGCTCCAGAGCTTCCCCAGTTCCCCAACCCTTGAGCTAACAGAAAGAGAAATTAGACCCTTCAACATCAAGTAGACGTATTACTTAATTTTGCGCTTGACTTGTTATAGCCATGGTGTGTTCTCTCGTTCCAAGCATGTACAATCTACATATTAATTTGGTCAAATGACAACCCCCCTCCCCCCCTCCCCCCGGCCCGCCCCACCATGGCGCTTTAATAATATGCAGGAGATGCATGAGTACTATTTCAGAGTTTTTCAACGCTAAAGCCTAATCTCAGAATCGCACTCGATGAATTTTATCGTTTGCGATCTTCCGTTTTTGTTGACGTTGCGGTGTGGACACAGCACGATCTTTTGAAGTGGAGTTATCCCCATTGAAACTAATCCCCAAAATAAACAAACCTGCTGTCTATCATATGAGTCGGTTGTTTCTGCACTATTTTGTTCGGGGGGAAAAAAGAAGAAATAAGTGAAAAAATGTGGAGGAAGGATGAGTTGAGGAGATGCGGGCAGCGAGGATTGTTTATGCAAAGAAAATTGGAGGTATAGTGCAAAGAAACAGCTATTTTTTATGGTGTTCTGTTGTTCCCACCTCCTCTTTCGAGAGTTTTCCTCTTGGACTCTCTTTGGCTGTTGCTTTTTGATGTTCTTGCTACCTGTAGAAGTGCTCATGCTATAAAATTCATTGCCAAGAATTTTAAGCGTGCTTGAAATATTTTGCCGCAACTCACAGACTGAAAAATTTGCGTCACTGAACTGTTCACGGGGGCGCACAGTGATTTGTTTCCGAGCTTGGACAGTTGTCCCAAATCCCCAATATTAGTCTGTGACAAAGGAAATCATGTAAGGCCATATTCGACGTTGGTGACTTAAGTCTAAAAGTTATGTCAATATTTATTCTCTAAAGCCTTTGAGATCATGCAAATTACCTGTGCGTAGGTCATGCCTCTGTGGATCCCAGATTTTTCCGGCATAGAGACGTCTGAGATGCGGTTTTTCTGTAGTGTCTAGTGAGAGCAAGCACTGGAGAAAAAATGGGATGGAAAATGTGGACTAAATAATATATACAATACAATACATTTGAACATAAAATCAAGAGATAGTTTAAAAATGGAAAAAAGATCATATCTGGTCAATGATATATGAATGAGAATTGAAATAAACATCTAATATAGTCTAGAATATTGCTGCATGAATAGTCCTAGTTGTAATTTTCACAATCACTGCAAATTTGGTTTAATTTAACAATATGGCTTCCACCCATATTATTCAGCAGATTAGAGAATAGCACTTGATCCAGCACTTGATCTTCAGGATTTATTCTGCATTCAACTTTCCTCAGAAATAGGAACTCCGAGCTTGGAACTGTTGATGCTTTTTTTTGATGGGTTGATGAGTAGGAACTCTTAGTTATGGGGGTGTTTTCTTTGGTTTTTCCAAGTCGGAGGTCAGAAATTACGAGTTATGACTTTTAGTCGGATGCAGCATAACTGTTGATTATGCACTTGTAACTCAAGTGCGCATTCCGCATCAGAGAAGTTTGAGAGCTGACTCTTTCCGTTTTACATCAGACTGCTGCAGGCTATGCTACTCTAACTGCAGAGTCAGCTTACATCCAAATGGCTTACTTCAGTGCTGAAATCCATCGACATTCATATCATTCCATCTTTTCTATTGAGTTTTGACCTAAATGAGGGTTCTTGGTGATGAAGTAGCAGTCATCCTGAGGTGCTCTCAAGTCTCAAGCTCCATCCATCAACGTTTTTGAATTCTTACCAAATCTGAGAAGTGGGTGGATGGAATTGGGACAGATTTTAGATCTAAGTCAGGACCTGGTTCCGGCAGCATACGTACGCTGCATCGGTAAGCATCCCACGCTGAAGAAATGCAAAATTTTTGTTGTGGAATAAAGACATGTAAATACGGTTGCGCCACATGATTCCGAAACAAGTGATCCTCATCTCATGCACAGATCTGCTAACACTGAGTGATCTCTCATTATTAAGAGGAAAGCTGTTTTCTACACACTTGTTTGTTTAGGATGTGGAGATTGAGATTACTTGTGGATTACTAATGCAGTCCTGTTGCTGCGGATTTCTTTTTTTTTTCCCCAAATAAAATAACGATGGCGCAGAGGGTCCAGGGTCCCCGGTTCGATCCAGAGCTCACGTTCTGTGTGCATTTCCTCCAGGTTCTCCAGTTTCCTCTCAAAAAACATGCTCGGTGGATTGGTGACATGAAATCGAAAACCAGTACATGTTCTAGAGTCCTTTCAAAAATCACAAGTCCTTTCACAAAGCGCATTCTTTGGAGAATACGCTGAAGAAATGCAAAATTATAGTTGTGGCATAAAGACATGTAAATACGGTTACGCCAAGTGATCCTCATCTCATCCACAGATCTGCTAACACTGAGTGATATGTCTCTCGTTTCTTCTCATTATGAAGAGGAAAGCTATTTTCCACATGCTTGTTTGATTAATATGTGGAAATTGATACTTCATGTTTGGTCGCCAGTCCTCCTGTTTTGTTTTTTTTTTTAAACTTGAAAAAATTTCATCGTCGAGAGGATAAGTACGAGGACTCCACAGTCTGTGTTCAAAATACTTACTACTGCACCACTAATCTACGTAGAGTAGTATGCAGTACTGTATAATGAAGTGCTACCAATATATCAAACGAGCCAGGAGACCATTGCATGAATCATTTTGAGAGCGTTTAGTTTTTTTTTCTTGACTAGTGGAATAAATGAGTTTGGAAAACCATTTTGTCTCCAGAGAGCAATAACTCAAACTGCACTTATACTGTAACTCCACAGGAAATGGCTACGTTCTTGGAAAGGGGGCGACCTAGAACCGTAAAGAGTTCTTGAGTATGTCCTTCTGGCAGAACCCATAAGAGATTTACTTTCCAGCAGCCTTCCTTACTGGGAAGCTAAGAAACGTTATAGGGAGTATAGGGAGAATGGTGCTGGATTGCTTTGTCAAAAATGTTTATCCGGAAGTTTGAAGAGTAACTACCCAATTAAAAAAAACAAAAAAAAAAACAATGGAATGTGAATGACTGTGGCACTCCTTCAAATTTTTTTTACCACTAGATTTCTTCAGGTTAGGGCAACATCCTTTACACCCCACCCTGCTCTGTATGCAAACTAAATATAGCCTAGGTCTAGAAGAATCCTTTCCTTTTTTTTACTGAGAACATTTTTCATTATGATAAAGCTAAAGGTCTGTAATCATTTATCTCTTTAGATCTGATCTTTTGAGTAATAACCACAGTAGATGTTTTTCCCCTAGTTTGGGAACTTTCTGCTGCTGTGCTGATTCAGTGAAGATAAAGTGAAAAATGTCTCCAACCGACTTAGAAATGTCCTAAAAACCCTCTTAGAGATATTATCAGAGCTTTTTCGACGTTTAGTCTGGCACCATTTACAGAGTGGATATTGAGATTACTTGTGGATTACTAATGCAGTCCTTTCGCTGCAGATGTCTTTATTTTTGCCAAATAAAATAACGGTGGCGCAGTGGGTCCAGGGTCCCCGGTTCGATCATGAAATCAAAAATCAGTACGCGTTCCATAGTCCTTTCAAAAATCGCTTGTCTAAGGTAGAAACTGTAGGCTGAAGGCTGAAGGCTGCCGCTTGTTAGTTTTATTTCAGCTGTAGATACTAGAAAAGTATGGTACCTGCAGCAATTTAGAAGAAAGTTTGCAAACCTCTAGTGTCTATATTTTAAACACACACACACACAATCCATCTTCTTTCAAGTGGGAAAATCAAGTGGAGATGAGATACTAATGAGAGTTTGGGTAAGGGGGCGGGCCTTCCAGGGTGTCAGTTAATATTGGAGTGTTCGAAACACCTACGCAACTGTCAATCATTGCAGATTTACATGTTGATCTGCTCATCTGCCGTTTTCGTTTGGAGGGGGGGTGTATTTTTTGAGTGAAGTCTGCGATATAATGTGGAGCTCCTACGCGAAATGGAGAAAGGTAGAAAGGTTATCAGGTTTGAAGATGGGGGGAGGGTGATGTTGTGGATGCAAGCTGGAGAAATTTGCAAGTCAGAAAAGCATTGATCTACGTGTTTCATGGTGATGTTTTTACCTTATTGAACTTCTTGCCTTGACATGACCCACACACCAGAACACAAGTGTGTGACCTCTCGCTGATTTATGCATTTAAAAAAAAAAAAACAAAAAAAAAAACTGCATTATAGGGCTGCTGCCGTGTAATGAGGCATGACAATTTAATCTGCAGCACCTGTGAGCCAAAATTTATCTGGGGCAGTGTGACAGATATGAGAGATGACAATTTATGCATATATATACACACACGTGCATAAACAAAAGCCCAGCCTGGAGCCTATTAGACAACACCACACACACACACACACACACACACACACACACACACACACACACACACACACACACACACACACACACTCTCACAC
>JAKKZJ010000024.1:1978597-1994779 GCA_033441845.1 Pangasius mekongensis | reverse complement strand
GTGTGTGTGTGTGTGTGTGTGTGTGTGTGTGTGTGTGTGTGTGTGTGTGTGTGTGTGTGTGTGAGAGAGAGAGACTGAAGTGAAATGAATTACAGAGCCAGTATAAAAGCGATAAGCTCTATTTTCAGTGTATGTCTGTAATCTCAGTAATGTCGGTGTCTGAAATTGAACAATCGGTGCCAAAATCACAGATTAGCCTCATCTCATTTTTTCATCGAATGTTTTAATTCCATCGAGTCATGTCTCCCCTGGTTCTGTCTAACCCTATCGTCTTCCATACTGCTGCTCATGCTGTGCCAAAGGGAAGTGTAACACGCTTGGCGAGGAACGCACTATCCGCCCTCTTCCGCATACATGAGCTCACAGACTCCTTAGTGTCGCTGTGATTGACGGTGAGTATGCCCCTCCCACTCAGAGCACGGACAATTTTGCTGCGCTCCCAGCCACTGATGGCTATGGCATCCTCAAGATTCACTCTCACGATCTCCTGACGATAGGACGACCGCTTTTTCTGTTGTGCAATGCATTTTTTTTTTTTTTTTTAAGCCCTGTTTTGTCCCCTTTGGCTTTCCACTTTCCTTACAAGGTCTGTTTTCTGTTCTCATTATCTGTTCTTTGTTATTACTCGCACCTGTTCATTGCTAGGCATGGCTAGTTTGGCTGTTTATACCCTCTGACCATGATTTATTAAATGTGTTTGTGCCAAAAAAAAAAAACTGAAAATGTGATAACACAAAAAAAAATCTTAAAACAGCTTCTTTTTTTTTTTTTTTTCTCTCCCCCCCCTCTCTGTCTCGGAGTTAGACAAAACAAAATGGCTTGTCATGTTACAGAGGAACCAGAAAGCGTAACCTCCTCCATTCTGATGACTTTCCTGTGTCAGAAAACATTATACTGATTGTTACAAAGTGCTGAAACTGGAGACTCCTTCCATAAATGTTAAATAAAGGTTTCCTCACAGAAAACCTCCCCATAGCAATAACTACAGCTTTTAGTCAATTTATGTGGCGCGTTCGCTGTATCCAGTCGCTGTATCAGTACCAGCTGTTACCATAGAAACAACAACGTATTCAAAGTAGTGGATTCATATAAACTTGTGATTTGCAGAGCTGCTGCTATAGAGAATTGCTCAACACCAATCAGAATCCAGAATTCAGCCGTGTTTGGTGTTATGCATGTTATCAACAGACGTGTTCATGTAGAACACGTATAGCTCATGCTTGTAATTTTCTATCAATACCTTCATGATCCAGTGTGATACAAAAATTTCAGGTTTGTAGCAACTGAAACTCATGCTAGATTAAAACGTAGCCATCCAAGATCCAGACCTGATGCACAGAAGAAGCGAATGTTTTCTCACACATGGCGAATACCATTTAATTAATTCCGCCTTGGCTCTGAGACACGGTCACATTTCTTATCTCTAGAGCAGCCGTGAAAAATGGCTAATCTTCTTCACCATCTAAGAGTGAGTAAAGTTCACGTGCAAGGCTCGTTTGTACCTGTCTTCCACACGCTCGCAATCTCTGGAGGATATTAAGTCAATACTCATTCAATACTCACTCATGTTTTAAGAATTGTAATCTATCTGAATATCCTGTGTCCTTCATTTTCTCATATTGTCATACGCGTATATCACACTCCTAACGCTCAGTGTTAACAGTTGTGGTCTTTTAACGGCTGTCAATAATATGGACTCCATTAGAAAAGCCAGCTACGCGTTGTACGTGACTTTGTCCCTGCGGCTTTCCGTCAATAAGAACGCACCATCTTGGTTTATATTAGTGTAATCTTGTGCGTTTTCAGTGTAGATGATGGAGGGAGACAGTGAGAATTTTGAGGTCAAAATATAGAAAAGGTGTCAAATTACATTTCTTTTTATGCCTATCAAATTAAGCAAGGAACAGAGCACAATTTACTTCCAGCGTTGAAAGGTGGGGACCTGAGCTAAATTAAATCGCTTAAATCAGTGATGCAGTCATATATCAGTGTGTGCTACAAAATTTAGCAAGACAAATGGTAAATAAATCAGAGTAAGCACTGAAAAAACTGTAAAAGTTTCTGCTTCATGAATTTCACTGTAAAACCTATGGTAGAGTTTCTGCTCCCATAATTTAGTACAAAGTTTGTGACAGTTTGTGCTCCCAGAATTCCCGTGTAGATACCCTGTGAGTTTCTGCTCCCATAATTCCGATATAAAAGCTATATGAAAGTTTCTGCTCCAATAATTCTAGCCTTTATAAGAGTTTCTGCTCCCATATTTACAAGTGTGGAGGCTATGGTAGAATTTTGCTCCCATAATTCCAGTGTAGACACCATGTGAGCTTTTTAGCTCCCGTAAATTTCGGCATGAAATTTTCTGCTCCCATAATTCCAATTTAAAAGCTGTGTAAAATTTCTGCTTCATTAATTCTACGCTATCTGAGAGTTTCTGCTTCCAAATTTCCAGTGTAAAAAATTTCTGCTCTCATAATTTTAGTACAAAGTTTATGCGACCTTTTCTGCTCCCATGATTCCAGTGCGAAGACTACAGTAGAGTTTCTGATCCCATAATTCCAATGTAGATGCCGTTTTTGCTTCTGTAATTCCAGTGTAAAGGTTTCTGCTCAAATAATTGAATTATAAAGCTATGTAACAGTTTCTGCTCCAATAGTTTTAGGCTATGTGTTTTTGTGCTCCCATAATTCCAAGTGTAAATTTTTCTGCTTCCAGGATGGAGGTCATGTGAGAATTTCCGCTCTCATGATTCCAATCTAAATGTTTTTGCTCCCGTAATTCCAGTGTAAAAGTATTTTCTGCATTATATTTAGTGTGGAGGTTATGGTTGAGTTTCTGCTCCCATAATTCTTATGTAAAGGCTGTAAAGAAGTTTTACAGTTTTTCTACTGACATAATTCTCAGGAGGAGTTTATGCTTTTATAATTATGGTATAATTAAAAAAAAGTGTATGATACGTTAATTTCACACTTCCACAAATTCCAGTGTGAAAGCTATGCGAGTTTCTGCTGCTATAATTCCAGTGTAAATGTTTGTTTCTGCTCCCATAATTTCAGTGTAATATTTCTTCTATGTGAGTTCCAGTGTTGAGGTTACAGTTGAGTTTCCGCTCCTATTAATTCCAGTGTCATGTAAGAGTTTCTGCTCCCATTAATTCCAGTGTAAAGGCTATAACTTTCTGCTCTGTTGATTTATAAAATGGAGGCTATGTAAGAGTTTCTGTTCTAATAATTACATCGTAAGAGCTGTGAGAATATTTGGTCCATTAATTCCAGTGTGGAGGCTATGGGAATGGGAATTTCTGCTCCTATAATACCAATACAAAGTCTGTTAAACATTTTTTATTCCATAATATTTAAAAGAAATAGGTATAATATATATATTTTGTTTTTTTAGCTGTTTGAGAAATCCTCATACAAATTTGAAAAGTACTATATCTTCGTGGTGCTCTAATGCCTTTAATTGCATACAGTGCAACCATAAACGAAGCGAATTGCATCAGTTGTTTGGTCTGAGTTGTTTGGTGCAACATAAAGATTTAGAGTCAGTTCAAGTGAGAATGTGAAGATGTGTTTTGTTTTTTTTTCTTCTTCTTTATCTCCTTCTCTCTCTCTGTGCAACTGAGGCTTCATGAGGGTGCGACTGCACTGCGGCTTGTGATAATGATGTGTGGAGTGCAGTGTACTGGGGAGATGAATCTCAGGATAAATAGGCAAGAATTCTACTTTTAATAAGCGTTAAGTACAATATAAAGTAATGTAGGAATCCTTACTGCATTTGAGAAAGCAAATATGTACCACCTTGCTGGTTTAACGTTTATTTAAATCTGTTATACCAATTAAAGGGATAGATACGAAGAAAAATCATGATTAAGTCAGGAATAATACACTTGGGGGAGTGCTGTTATAGGAAAATAATCAATGATGGGGTGGCGTCCAGTCAGTAATAGATTTTAGAGCTACCACTGGCATGTTATATGATCAACGTTCTGAGAAAGCATTATTACAGTAGATATTTTTAGATCCTTACAGAAATATTGTCTAAGCTTAGATTCTAACCTTCTAAGAACCTGTCAGTGTGTAAAGAGAGATTCAAAGCTGTGCCGGGAGAGCAACATACGCACACTGAGACACACACACACACACACACACACACCACCAGCCACAAGCTGCCATATCAAAAGCTATGAATATTTTATCTGGCAATCTTCAAAGTATGACAGCTGCCTGTCACACAAAGCCTAATTCTAACTCGCACTGAAAACTGCAAAGCTGAGAGCGAGGAAAGAAACAAGGGGGGAAAAGGAGGAGAAAAAAAGAACATGAAAGAAAGAAACAGACAAACAAAAATCAAAGAGAAAGAAAGAAGACAAACCAAAAGTATACAATGAATCAGAGACAGAAAGAAAGAAAGAAAGAAAGAGAGGAAGGAAGAAAGAGAAAGAGGAAGGAAGAAATAAAGGGAAGGAAAGAAGAAAATTAAACCAAGAGAAACAAAGAAGGAAAGGAGGAAAAAAAAAACAAGGATGAGATATACATAGAGAAAGGAAAAAAGAAATAAAAAGCAGAAAGGAAGGCAGAAATAAGAAAATAAGACAAAAACAGAAAAAGGAAAAAACAAACAAACAAACGAGGGGAAAAAAGCTTGGTGCAGAAGCTGGAGTGTACAGAATGTGCGAGAGAGAACACGCTGATCTTGCGGCTGACTGTACACTCATTGTGTGAACGATGAGACAGCAGCTGAGCGACTCGACAAATTACTCAGCCCTACTGCATCCTGTTACTGCTCCCATCACACCATCCTCTCTCTCTCCGCCCCCCCATTAGAATGGTTTTCCACATCATTACTAATTGATAATTGTAATGCCGAGGCTCTGTCATTAGGGCTGTGCTGACATTTATGGCCCGGGGAAATTCCCACATGACTTTAGACAGCAGGAAATCGAGACAAACCCGGACGCGAGATGATATTTTTGTTCTCGTTAAGACGCATTTGCATCTGATAGCGGTCACTTTAGCTTCACAGCAACTTTATCTAAGTGACCTGTGAATTCGTTAGCCTCAGTCTCATGAGCCAATAGAAAACGAGAAGGCCGAGAGTGCTGTCTTTGTTCGGTAACAAAACGGAGGAGCTGCTTCTTGCGCTCACACCTGCTTTTTTTTTTTTTTTTTTTTGCCTCACTACTTACTGTTAGCCATCTTGTTAGCAATGTTTTCACCTGCGACTCAGCCACTTCCTTTCACTCCTCCCCAACTCTCGGTAAACAAACCTCCGACAGAATGGAAGTGTGAGGAGGAATTGAGGGTTGTAGCAATTACTGCGCCTCTGTGTGCTGTGATGAATCCTACAGCCCACAGGCGTGTAAATAATGAGCTGTTGTCTTACAAACAGGCAGGCTGGCATTGCTGCGTCTGACAATTGGAGGGGGAAAAAAAATTAAAGCAAACATGATGACCTTCCACTCCTAGAAGCTGTTGTCGTTAGCTTAGCATGGAGCCATGAAACAATCGATTGTATGAGTTCAGGTAAACTAGCTGGCGTCGTTTCCTATTGTGTGACAAAATGGTGTAATGTGAGGACCGGCTGTGGTTGGAAGTGTTTGCAGAATCTGGGACACAGTCCTGAACAGCCATTTTATCTCCGATTAAAGCAGGTATAAGACAAACAAGGATAGAATGCAAACATATATATTATTATTATCAGTAGAAAGCTAATTGAAACTGGCTTAGTAGTTCTGGTATATTTAAGCCAGCGAATTTGATTGAATTTAGTAGACCGATTCTGAGACATTTAATGCCATCATATACTTTCAGGACAGACATAAAATGCCTAGAGGAGTGACTAGAAATGTGTAAAAGCTCCTAATGTTGTTTTTCTTCCACTCAGCTGTAACTAGGACACAGCCGTAAACAGCAGGCATTCCGAAATATCTTTTTGTCCCACTGAGATAATTGCACTGTGCCACGAGCTTTAAAACCAAGCGCTCTCGGTTTGGGCAAAAATTAATTCGGGCAATTAACTGCTGTGGCTGAGATGACAATGAAATCCGAAGCTAAATTAACTCGAGAGACATGCGGGGAAACGTAGCCTCCCCGCCGGCTGTGCAGTGTGACAAGAGAAGCAAGAAAGGGATAAAAAGCAAAGCGATTCATTTCAGTGGGAGATAATTTCATCCTTTTCTTTACATGCTGAGGTATTCATTCGGCGGCTGTTGCTAATTGAGGAGCTTTGCCGCTATAGAAGTACACAGAACACAAGACAAGATTGTCTTTGACGTGATGAATTTAATTATTCGTGTCTGAGGAGAACGTCGGGGAAAATGAACGCATACTAACAGGATGATGATTTGTTTGTTTTGTGTGATTGGGAAAGATTTGTGAGTATAGCATAGACGTTAATTAATGTTTGTTGTGTGAGTAATTGTGTGGTGGTATGGGGAAAACCCATCGGATGTTGCTGTGGCTGAATTCTGAGCAAAAGAAAAACTTTTTTTTTATCAGATCACATCATCAGGTATCAGCTTTTAGAGACTATAAATATTTTTGTAAATGTTTTTATTTAGTCTATATTTTA
This sequence comes from Pangasius mekongensis, assembly GCA_033441845.1. Taxonomy (NCBI): domain Eukaryota; kingdom Metazoa; phylum Chordata; class Actinopteri; order Siluriformes; family Pangasiidae; genus Pangasius; species Pangasius mekongensis. The sequence goes on along the minus strand of JAKKZJ010000024.1, from coordinate 1,988,209 downwards.
ACTTTGGCTTGGCATCTGACTGCAAACATCATTATTAAAACAGTCACTCTGCTTAAAGATGTCTAAAACCTTGATAGTTAAGTGTGATTTTCTTCACAATTTGATAACATTTTTGGATAATTACATGCTGTGATGAAACGGACATCAGGCAAGGTCTCATTTTACATTCTGCCCAATGAGAAATGAGAATTTTGAGGGGGAGGAAATATTCACACACACAAAACGAGCACCGCTATCTGTCGAGAGGATCCCAGTTTTGCCCAGCTTGAGGTTTTTAAAAAAAAAAACAACACTCTCAATTATTTTCACTCTCCGCTGCATAACCGCATTTTTGGATGCCTGGCACCCGTGAGTCGCTGCTGTATCCCTAATCCCCAACAGCACCCATACCGCCTTCGGACTTTGACGAGTTTTGGGCTAGCATTCTGTTGTTTGTGTGAGACATGGTATGTCTATAAAGTTCAGGGGTCAGCAGCGGATGGATTACACAATCTTCGCACCATTTTTCTGCTGTGTTGCATTTCCGTATAGAAGCGTACCTCAGGGTTAGAAGTGTGTTTTGAGTGATGCAGACGTTCCCCTCACTGTCACTTCCATTTGTAATACTATGGAGCACCAGCACGAGCTAGCACGGCTGAACTGATTCAGACGCTCGGCTTCTTTAGGAGAAAACATGTATCAGGAAGAAAAACGAGGCGACTGTTGTTTCCAGGAAACCGAAATGGTTTGATATTGGCTCAGTCTGAGCTAGCCGAGCTTTTACGCTGAGTGTGGCTTTTTAGAGGAGATAAAAATTGTCTCTTATGGACCAGGTGGAGGAAATGAAGAGGGTGAAATATGGCCTCCAGCCAGAGTGTGGCTGTGTGGTAAAACGGAGATAGAATTCAGTTCAATTTGGCATAAAAGGTTTATAAACACTCATGCAACAGATGGTTTTCTTTTCAGAAAAAGTTCCAAGTAACCTCAAGCTAGACCCCTTAACCATCCAAAGAACCCTTGAAGTAGAACCCTGGCTTCACATGTGTCCTGTTCTACAAAAACAATCTTTTCTTTTTTTCCTCTAAGCCATTAAACCATTCTTTATCTTAATTATGGATTTGTTTTGGATCGCTTTCTTTCAAATCGTTAATAAGACGTGACTGAGTTTCACTAATTGTTCATTACATTTGTGTGTAAATAAATGAGCGAGATAAATGAGTATCTCGACAGCGTAATCATTCTGTATATAAAAATCACAGTAAATCATCAGCAATTATACGATTTAAAGCCAAACAATTGATGTTTACATTAGTGAGTCTCATTATGCGTAAATTCAGGAACTCTCATAGGATACTTAACAAACTGCATTTCCATGAGCACCACATTTCTTGCCTAAACACGATTAACGTACCATTTATGAATAAATTTGCTCATATCCAGTGCCATCAATCCATTCAGTAATCCATTCAAATGGTTCAAAGAATGCTAGGCTGTAATGTTATCAAAATTACATTTCTGAAAACATCTGCTGTGTAGACATAGTTTGCTGTAGTTTACTTTGGGTTTCAAGCAGAACAAACTTTTCAAGGCTAATAATTCAAAGTAATCCAATGAACCTTTTTAAAAAAAAAAAAACGCTTGAAAGCCCCCAAGAGTGTAGATCACACGATGTTTGCACCGAGACACCAAGCTTTTGGAAGAGTTCCCACCATTTTGGAAAAGTTGGTGTTGCAGGAATGTTTTAAGAACATCGTTTTTAAAACGTTCTCAGAATACCTAGAAAGCTCGACGGACACTGCGTGTAACATTGCGACCTCACAGCTCCAGGCTCCCAGGTCCAATTCTGAGCTCAGGTTAATGGCTGTGTTGCATGATCTCCATTTCCTCCTGGTCCTCCAGGTTTCCTCCCCATCCCAAAAACATGCCAGTAGATGGATTGGCTATGATCATTTTCACCTCGGTGTAAAAGTGTGGCCTGGCATCCCATCCATATTGTATTCTCAACTCATGCCTAGTGCTTTCCCAGGATCCACTGCAACCCTGACCAGAATAAAGCACGTACTGAAAGAATCAATAAAATAAATTTGAATCTTATGTCATAATATTACAAACTGTGTTAGACATTTACATAATCATTGTGATATCAAATTGGAATAGCCACCCATGCCTAGATTATATGGGTGTTTGTTTTATGAGTTCCGTAAATCTTTTTAAAAAAAAAAAAAAAAAAGATCTATTCTTAGGCCGGCATTATTTGTCATGATTGCTGTCTTCTCTCTTCTCAACTGTCTCACCCAATGGAATTTTCAGAGATTCACAGCTCCCTTAATGGGGCTTCTGTGACACCGAATAAAATTAACTTCCCTTTCTTCCTCTTCTTCTTTTGGGCTGATTTTAACTCTCCTGTTATGTTCACTACCAAGCTACCACTACCATTGGATGTATCATTTGTGGGCACTTTTATATTAAAACTAGCAATACTAGGTTTAACATAAAATACCCAATATAGTATGTATTATTAGCATTCAAATTTTGACCAGTACAAATTTTCAATATTCATAATTTACCATAGTGTTGTCCGCCGGTCTCCCATGGTGATAATTGGTGATTTAACTGACCTGATTGACCTTCGTGATATTCCTTAGAGATCCGGAGAGATAGTGAGTCATCCTCCAGGGCCCTCTTGGTGATCATATACCAACTTTTTTATAGTTTTATCCATCATGATATAAGCAGGTAGTCATAAATAGCACCAGAACAAAGTCATCATTAGCGTCCCGCTGCTTGGGCCACTAGCAGGCAGATGAGAAAGAACAGACAGAGTTCTGCGATGCCTGCGAGGCACCATCGTCCATCTTCCGACTGGCTAAAGAACTCCCGCTGAAGCTCCTCATGCACAAAAAGTGCTTTCAACGCATTTAGTAAGTGTGGGCCTTTTTTTTTTTTTTTTTAGGAAAAGCGAATGAGATGAATTCTAGATGGAAAATTTAAAGCAATATATTTTATGGGCAGAAGAGAGTCTGATAATGCTGGGCTTGTTCAAAATGTTTTAGAGAGATATAAAGGGACAAAGTATCAATGATCAAAGCGATCTCTCTTGCACTGGGAATTTGCCTCGAACCTTTCAGGATTTTCAATCCACCTCATTGGCTCCTGGCCCCTGTATGACTTATTGAAGGAACTTAATTTTGTCCTCTGCTCTCAATGTTCTAACAAAGCATTGAAATCTGCACTTTCATTGAGAGCGGCAGTGAAATCTGCACATCAGAGTTTTGCAATTTTGTCTCGTTAAATGAGAGGAAGTTACTCCAGGTAAATGCAGAGTGACACTTCAGGCAATCAGGAAGAGAAAGGCGACTTTCCGAAGACTTCCAGGAAATGAAGGAGGCACCCACTAGACTGAAGAGCACATGATAATGGAAGGCGATTTTTTTTTTTTTTTTTTTTTTTTTTTTTTTTTTTTTTTTTTTTTTTGTAGCTTTGTGATTCTTCTCCAAATGAGAAGCATGGTAGTGCAGTGCATAGCATTGCCATCTCACAGCTCCAAGGTCGCGGTTCCATCCTGAGCTCGAGTGGACTCTGGAGTCATGTGACCCTGACCAGGATAAAGCACTTACTGAAAATTATTTGTTTTTAAATTTTATTTATATATATATATATATAAATAAAAATGTTACTGGTCAAACAGACATGCTCGGGTGTCAGATATTGGTGTGTTTTGGTGTGTTATATTTTGTTATGGTTATTCTTATATATAAAACCAGACTTTCATAGGACCGGAGTGCTGTAATTAGTTCACTGGCACTGAGTGATTTGCCAATTGAGTTGCAGTTTGGAACACAAACCTGAGATTGAGACCCGCCCCCAAATGAGTATTCATTTGGGCCCCGCCCCCTGAGTATTCGGAAAACGGCCCGAGTGCACATGAGCTGTTGTTGATACTTGTGTGTTTATGAGAACCCAGAATTCAGAATGGTATATAATAATAATAATGGTATATAATAATAGAAAATAATTCTACTTCCTCCCGGAGTGCAGTGAATTTCAGCATTTCACAGATGAGCGACAGGATGGAAGCTCCTCAAGAGATCTTTACTTCATTCGTATTTGAATGCCACTTTTTTTTTTTTTGTTGTTGATGCAATTATTGTTGCAACGTGGTACTGAAATAAGTTTTCCAATCTGAATGAGTGGCCTCTAATATTCTGGAGATAATCTTAAAGGATTAATTCAAGCATAAAGGTTAATTCCCTGCTGAAATCTATCATGGAAACCATGCTTCCTGATGGGTTTAGAGTGGGTGGGACCAAGTCATTGTTTTGCAAGTAACAAGTAAGTCCCAAAGTCACAAGTCCCAGTGTGCTCTTTACCAAATTAAAGGTCAGGCTAATAATTAGTATAACGATTTTACACAAATCATGCGGGTTTTTAAATTAAGGGTTTATCACTCTCTAGACAAACTTGTATGGGGATTTGTGAGATGCCTGACCATGACCATGACTATTAAACCTGAATATTTCTGTTTAATTTCACATGAGATGAGCTGCGGACTGTTTTCACTAAATGATACCCATCTATCTCCGTTTAATGTGGCCTTGCTTTGGGTTTTGCTTTGTGCAAATTCAAATGGCAAACAAAAACCGCTTGCTTTTGCATCTGATATTCTTCAACCACAGGTTCTACATGTCGCAGCCCTTTTGTTGTTGTAAACAACACAATCTCTTTAATTAAAGGCGTAGGGAGCTTGGCTGCGGCAAAGTGCCTCTGTCGTCAGGGAATGAGCGGTCTGACTGACTGACCTTGGAAATGAAAAAATTGTTTGTTGGGAAGAAGAATAGCACTGCACACTTTTAAATACATCATTTTTCATCTTTGGTTTTGAAAATGTATCAAGTCTTTCCATGTCAAAGGACTCAAGTATGAATGAAATCACAATGTCACTGGTATTTTGTGTTTCCTGATGGTTTTCTACAAGAGCCTGGTGGTCTCTAATGGTCTAATATGATTTATAGATTTATGACACCTATACAAAAATGTAAAAAAAAAATAACCAAATTGTTCCGTGTTAGGCATAAAGAAAGCTGCGGTATGTTGAAATGGTTCGATCCATTTTTCAAACAGACTTATTTACTAAAAGAAATGCCTTAACAATGGTTGTGCAAACTCAGAAAACCTTTTGGCTTGGGAACGTCTCCCTGTTCTCTGCTCCATAGCTCTTCCTCCAATACAAGGTTTCGATTGAGATTTAAACACCACTAATTAGATCTCTAATTAAAGCCCAGACGGACATCCAGGCGGCTCAGAACATGTCCCAGGATGCTAATCGTGTCCTCTTTAACAGGCCTGTGTGGAGTTTTAACTGCTTTGTGGTTTTTAACACATCCTCTGGGAGAGGTGTAGGTATCAGTATCGGTGCAGAAAGCTGATTGCAAGTGCGAGTGCTGATTCACGGAGGTTTTACTGTCGGCTCCCTGAGGCTCTGTTACTGAGATGATGCACACAATGATGCTGCTTTTTTTTTTTTAATCCTCAGTTAATAAATAGTGTACACTTTGTAGTTTTAAATGTTGATCTTATCCTGCAATGTCGTACTATTTGCACAGTGCGTAGTGTAGTGTGTACGCCGTCTCTGTGTGTTGCATCGTGGTCCAGAAGGAACAATATTTCCTCATGCAGAACGTTGCAACTTGACAAAGGCGAAGCTTAACAGTGTTTTCCTTCCAGACAGATATTTTACACTTTGCTGCAGTTTCATCAAAATCATTCAAAATCATTCCACGTCATTTCTACGGAAACTATTACGAAGCAGAACTTCAAAATTCAGAAGTATTTCAATTGTTTGAATTTTTTATTATATCTTGAATATGTGCAGACATAAGCAACTTTCTTGCAGCTAACTGCAATAATATGGAGATGTAAGACAACACACGCGCAAATACTAATAATAATAGCAAAGTTATTCTAGCCTTCAAGCAGAAAAAAGTCTGGAAAAACATCATTCTGAGGATGAAAACAAGCCTGGTGCTCAGCGTTATAGTAAAACGCATTATACTAACACGCATTATAGTAATCTGCGGTTTCCATCAGCATGCATGCAACAGCGGCCATGCGAAGCGCATTGATCCGGGAGCTCTCGCACAAGAGTAACGCTGTGCAAAAATAATTGCTTCCACCTCGACACCGTTTCCTCTCCTTTCCATCCACACAGTGCTGACTTTAAACTCTGCCGAGATCAGAAAGCATCCATTTTTCCGGGAATTCCGGGTGCCTAATTTACATCAAATCTGCATCCCTGAGATTTTCATTATATTTTTGCAAAAATGTATATTATTCAAATATATGAAGGATACTTTTCTCAGCTTCCAAGCTCTGTATGATCAAGAAAAACCAAAAATAAATTAAAAAAATTAAATAAAGATTTCCTCGTACGAGTTGCACTACCGCTGCGTTACAGGTTAATAATAAAGCTGCAACACGCTTCAGCACAATTTCTGGTTTTATAACACTGTTATAATACCTTCTATAGCTTCTAATGAGTTCACGTAATGTCGCCTCATGAGTTTTGGCGCAAAACCTTTAATAATGTGCTTTAGAAAACGATTATGAATATGTAATAAAAGCTATAGGGTAGCAAATACTGTGTCATAAATAAACCGCAATTGTGAGCGTTGACAAACTGCTGTGGTGTAAGAGGAATAAAACATGCTGGGACGTATGTAGATACGAGAACCAACTTCAGTGTGTGACAGTTTCATCTCACCAACACGACTCATACGAACACCATTGAGTGTACTATTATAGGAAAATAATCAACAACGTGTTGGTGTGATGTTTTATTGTTTTATGTTTTACATGTTTTATTGCTCTTATACCACAGCAGTTTGTCAACGCTCACAATTTGTTTATTTATTGAAGAATAAAAATTCACAGTTCTTGTGTTTTTATAGTTATGTGTAATATTGTGGATTATTTACAAGGCAAGTTACTTCCTGTTCTTTCGTGCGTTCTAGCAGCAACTCCTCTGTTTTAGGGGGGAAAAAGTTATTGTACTTACGGTGTTACGTCTGACTGTTAGAAAGTTTTGGCACACTGGACTTTTCCCATAACTGTTAACATTCCTTCACAGAAAACGTCACCACATCAACGTATTACATAACAGTAATAATTAATGCACCCCCTAGCCTCCAGAAAGGGTTCTGCTTGGAACATTTTCCTCTGTTTGTAGGTTAGAGCCGTTAACTTTTAAGAAAGAAAATTAATATCGAAGTCAGGAATGACGTGTGTGGCTCAACAGCCAACGAACGCTCAGGAAGGATGTCCGTTGTCTCATTGCCTTGTTTTGACTTTACTTTTCTGTTCCAGTGAGCACTATGATGCAAAGCCATGATCATGTGTGTGTGAAATGGTGTGATAAATTCCTCCATGGCTGCTTTTCAGAGAGCAACACGATTCCCTCCATCAGCGTAAGAGTGACAGCGTTTGACGGAAAATAAAGAGCAGAAGCGAGCCTGAACCTGAGTGAGAGAAAAAACAGATAATATGGACAGGAAAGCTGTTTAGGCTTTTCATTTTCTGTGGACGGGGTTGGGGGGGGGGGGTTGGAGTTCTCTTCTTTCCATTCCGTGAACGTTCCCGAAACAAGACGCTGGATGCTGACTCAGGTGCGGGTGGATAAATAAGAAAACGAGAATGAAATAACATTCCAGACGTGACACATCGAAGTAGTCAGCTGGAGAGAGCGTGCGAGAGAAGACTGTCACTCCTGGTGAAGCGAACGGCGGCAGAAGTCTGAACTTTTTCTCATTTCTTTGTGAGGCTTAGATAGAGATGGGGCACGGGAATGAATTGGAGATGGAGAGGAGATTCAGGGGGGAAATGCGCAGGCAGGGAGTTGAAGGTTATTAAGAGCGACAGGTAAAGGAAGTGGCAGAGTCGCTTGGTGTCTTTTTTTTTTTTTTTTTTTTTTTTTTTTTTTTTTTTTTTTTTTACCAATTTTTTTTTTTTTTTTTTTTTTTTTTTTTTTTTTTTTATTTTTTTTTTTCCCTATTTCTTTGGAAAAAAAAAATGATTTAGGTTATTTTGTTTTTGTCTCATTCGACAGGATCTCAGTCTCAGTGCACACATCTAATCAATGTAAATCTTTCAGTCAAGAAAAAAATGAATAGCTCACCTCCTGGTCATATCTGGATTTGTAATCGTTTATGACACATTGTTTATTTGATTATTGTAACCGTACTGGCTTATATTCCGAGTAAACAATGTGTTGGTTTTTTTTGGGGTTTTTTTTTTTTTAACTGAACTTTCGTAAATTTTTTGTGGTATACACCTGGTGTATGTCTGTTTTTGCACCACAGGTACATTGTACATATCCTGTGTGTGTGTGTTTGTGTGTGTGTGTGTGCGTGCGTGTGTGTGGATGAGTGTAAGGCCCGAGGGAAATCAAGTGAAGAGGTTCAGGTTTCCGAGTTTAAAAAAGGATCCAGGGGTAGAATAAACAGCGACATGCATTCAGGGATTTTAGTTAAATTCCTTCCCAGTCTTTCTCACGCTGCGCTCCGACTATATTGCCTCGAAAGGCCTGAATGACATCATGAGGGAAATCTGTAGACCCTGACAACAGGGATCCTCAAACGCACAACCTACAGCAAGACACCGTTTCAATTTCATGCTAGGACTATAGGCTTAACAATCTTATATCTGTTTACAGTCTGATAGAGAGATTATTTGATAAAATTGCTCATATTCAAGACATTTGGACTTGCTAAGAGGTTAAAGCCTTCAGGTTATCTTGTGTAAAATGTTTGAGTGTGCACTCTGAATAAATTGTTGAATGTATACCGTGTAATTAGAGATGGCACAATACCATTTTTTTTTCCTTTCTGTTCTGATGCTGATACTAATACTGAAAGTGATATCGATACCTGTTTTAAAAGCTACTTAGCTTTAAAATGATTTATTTTTTTTAACTGGAACAGTGGAGACTAAGAAAACAAATACAAAATGGCAGCTTTCACAGGAAAAAAAACCCAGCAAATATAAAAAAGTGTAAATATAATAAAAAAAAAATATCTTTATATGTAAACATTTCCAGGTCCAAAAAAGAAAAACGTTTTTCCAATATTTCTTTTGCATTTGTTACAGAATCAGATTGAATTCATTCTTTCTTTTTTTTTCCTCCCTCCAATATCCTTTTTTTCTTCTTTTTTTTTTCTTCTTTTTTTTTTCTTCTTTTTTTTTTTCTTCATTAGTTCCAAGCATATACAAGCATATACGAGTTTACATCTTAATCTGGATTGGATAAGTTTAGAGATAATAAATGTTATGAGCGATACACAATTGTGAACTCTTCCTATGTCCTAAAGATTTTTTTTTCCAGTTAAAAACAGGGAATATCAGACAAGACAGCTGTTGGTGTTGTGATGATGTGATAACTCGGGCCACATGACACTAAAATTCTTCATAATTGCAGCTTTTTTTGCTGTCAGAAAAGTTACAGATCATTGCAGGTCAGTGCAGACCTCGTCTCTGGTTTAGGTTAGAGATCATTTTCCCTGAAGTTGCTTTTTTTTTTATTTTTTTTTATTTTTAATTTTTTTTTAAATGATTTGCAGTGTGAAAGCAAACAGCAAACGG
>JAKKZJ010000024.1:1942829-1954798 GCA_033441845.1 Pangasius mekongensis | reverse complement strand
TCGTACGTCCTAACTAGCAGGAAATCTTTCAACATCGCTAACATGAACCTTGACTGCTAAATTCTAACTTTACTAACCCTTTCTTGACTTGCTCTTCATTATTTATTTTAATGCATTAGCATGTTTCAGGTTTCTTCTCTGGCTAGAAATATATATATATATATATAAAAAAAAATTTCCTGTCATGCTGTACTTAAAATGACAAAAATGTTCTCCCACGACGGAGTGCTATAAATATCGCCCGCTCGTTTATTTGAAACGGAAAACCGCCGTTTAGAATAATCGCTCAGATCCTGCCTGTATATGTCTATAATAAACAGGTCTTTCTGAACATATGGGTGCGGGCGGCTCCTTTGCACTTGCAGCTAGTCCGTGAATAAACAGTGCTCGGTTGTTGGCATTCCCAGCAGCTCATACCCTGGGGCTTGCCGTGGACAACAGTTAACGTGTTTGGATGTTTTCTGTTTTTTGCTTTCTTTTTCACCCCCTCCTCATGTCCTGTTTCAGCAACCGCAACCGAAACAGCTGAATCCAGCGTGAGGAAAAACAGCATTAGTCAGATGATAGAAATTCCCAGATTGTGTTTGTGCCACTCGGCTCCCTGCAGACGACGAAAAAAATGTGCCGCTGTTGCAAGAAACTGGAATGCATGGCACTCGGGCATCCATTGTCTGACGAAGAGGGGGGGACCAAAAAAAAAAAAAAACGTCGTATGTTTGGAATTGTATTGTTTAACTTTTCTTCTCTGCGCCTGTCTATCTGTCCCAAATTCCCTCGTTCGCCCGTCGTCCCCAAGCAGGCGGAAGGAAGTGTTGGCGCTGGCCTTGCGAAGCCCAGCCAATCTGTCTTCTATTAATCATAACAATGGGAGCGAACTAAATTTACCCGGAGTCAAGGGTCACGTCAGCGAGGAGACGCTGCACTCTTCTTAGAGTCTGACCATAAAATATGAGTGGAATGAAGCCAAGATTGTGTATTTAAGGACGGCCATAACTCGCACTTTTCACAACAGTTGCCTTATTAGGAACCTATAAGGAACAAAGAGATGAAAAAAATGATAACACTGGTGCTCTTATGAGGTTTTTCCTTGACATGCTGTATATTGATAATTTGCGGAGTCTGATAAAGATGACGTGAAGTAAATGCGCTGCTGAATTCTGGATTCTGATTGGTCGGAATGGCGAGCGCGATACCGGCGCTGAAACAAGGTGGCATCTTTCTTTAAGTAACATTTCTGGATGGAGTCTCCAGTGTCAGCACTTTGTAACAGTCTTTATGTTTTCGGATACGCGGCTTTTTGCGGTTTCTCAGTAACTGCGTATTTCGCCTTATAAAGTTCGAGAAAGTCTGCTGAGGGAACGACTGTTTATAGTAGGTGCGGTAACGCAAGGGTTTCACGGACGTTCCACACCATTAAATGTAACCATAACGGGATAAAAAAAAAGTAAAATTGTTAGTGTCTGCAAAAAAAACCCCGCTGTGGTATAAAAAGAATAAAACGCTCCCGGATGCGTTGTTATAGGAAACTAATCAACTTTGGTGTGGTTAAAGGTAAGGCCACTTCATCACACCACCCTGACGCTGATTATTTTCCTGCCACAGAATGTTTTATTGCTTACTTATCACAATTCTCTTACAGACGTGTTTTAAGTGGAAGAGGAAAGCTCATCACTAAATGAACCTGACTCATGGTTTCTACATCGTACATTACGGTCTGAGGCGCTTGGGCTTGACGCTGATCCCAGTCACGTCATCCATTGAGTCTGGAATTGCTGTTCTTTTAACTTCTGAGACTATGACTTCATGTCTCTTGCACCTTACGCACTCCGGTACAGAGGAGTCGCTCTGGTCTTCAGCCTTCGTCCCTCCAGATGTTTTGACGGTTATAGTCCCCAGAATAGCGTTGACCTCATCACGCGGTATTGAGGAAGAACAATGTTCTGGTTTTATCCTCCACACACACACACACACACACACACACGACTCGCTCGGCAAATTGATTCCGTCTTGATGATATCTGACGGTCACAGGGATCAGATGAAACGCTGTGGTGGAGGATATGATGTTACGCACGTTACAAACCCCAAACAGGATATATTAGTGATGCAATTCAATAAAACGCTGCGGTCATTACGGTTTATGACAAGAGAGTCTTGGAGCTTTGGGAAAGGATTATGCTAAATCTGTGATATTGAGTTAAAGTGTCTAGGTTTCCCTGTAAATGAAACAAACTCAGATTGACTTTTTGTTAAGCAAGAATTCCACATATCGAGAGAATCATGGCTGTTATTGCAGTCTGGGACAAAAATGATGAATGTGTGAGAGCATGAGAGAGAGAGAAAGAGAGAGAGAGAGATCATGAAACACACCACCAAATCAAAAGCTCTTGCTTGCGTCTCTCTTTTTTTCCCCTCCTTTCTCTCTTTCTCTCTCTTCACATTAATAAGATGCACGTTTTCCTGTTACCAAGAAAGCGCAAAGCCCTCGGTCCTGAGCAGCTTTACCTCTGACACTGGAGACTCCTTCCATAAATGCTAAACAAATATATCCTCACAAAAAAACCTCACTATATTGACAATTCTACCCGTTTTTTTTTTTTTTTTTTTTTTTTGTTTTTTTTTTAATCAGTCTGTGCAGCCCTGTCTATCATACAAGTCCCTCTGTATGTTGTCGCTATAGAAACGTATTAGAAGGCACGCGTTTAATAATCGAATAATCATTAATAAGAATGAGAGTTTGGGTTCAAACCTTCCGTGGTCACGTTCTTGACAAACATTTTAGGCTATTATTCAGGAAACGTCTCACCGTACCAGACGAAGCATATCAGCGACTCACAGCTAGGAGGAAGGACTAACCGGCTGCCAGCATGATGTTGTTCTTGGAGCAAACTCGACTCTACAGACATCACGCAGAGAGAAGGGAATATGGAAATATTGTTCAAAAATGCCCGTAGTGGTGTCTCCCTTATTTTGATGTCTCGCTATTAAGAAGACATGGAAGCAGTCCTTCTGTATCTGTATCGTCCCCTAAATTCAACCAATAAGTGATAATGTGGTTAGTTAGCACAGCATCCTTGGACTTAGCACTTGTATAAAGATATCCTTGCACAATGCCAGAACCTGTTACTGCAATATCCTCGGACCTAAAGGGTAATATGGGGCTTCAGGACCAGAACGTGAGAAACCTTTGGCCTGGCAATTGCCACTTGTGATGAATCATCAGAGATGAATCTAATGGGATTGGTGCTGAACACAGTGACCACAAGCTACACACACACACACACCCTCATTACTTATACTGTATCTCTCCCAATGTCCATACAAACAGAAAACAATCCCAATTGTTTCGCAGGTGAAAAATAGTAAAGGCATTCTCTTTTTCTGACATGTTTAAAATTAAGTGTGTGTGTTTGTGTGTGTGTTTGTGTTTCCCTGGCAGTGTTTCCTCAGTGAAAGAGAGGTAGGCTTCTATTTGAGAGAATCCCCAGATGGTGTGATCTGATGGTGTGAAAAGATAAATTGCTATAGTGAACTATAAGAGGTATAAAACACTTCCTGATGTGCTGTTAGAGGAAAATAATCAACTTTGTGGTGGTCACTGAACATCAAGGTCAAAAAGTATATAAAGCAGGTAAGTAAGTGTGTGTGTGTGTGTGTGTGTGTGTGTGTGTGTGTGTGTGTGTGAGAGAGAGAGAGAGAGAGAACAACTGACAACACTGATGAGAGAGGTCAGAGAAGAACAGTTAGAATGGTTCAAGCTGACAAGAAGGCTACAGGATTCCAAATAACCACTCTTTGCAACCGCGATAAGCAGAAAAGCATCTCAGAATGTATAACAGAACACCTGCGCCTACTGTGGCATTAAATTCCTTAAATTCTTGACTGACAGGAGTGAAACCTGATGTGCTTTTCTGCTGTTGTAGCCCATTTCAAGAATATCAATAATAATATAGTGTATAAAAGCACAGTGAGTACAAATTATTGTCGATAAATACTATAGTGTGTAAAAGAATAGCTTGCTAATTTGCATATCATTTTATTCATCCTCTGTACACTTTGCTGTAGCTCGAGCCCTTTTTGAAATCTGACAGATGTAAACTCCTGCTCAGCCTCTGTCACATCTGTTCCGGCAGTGCTCTATACCCCTCCCCTTCTAGCAGATCGTGACAAGCTGGCTCAGGTGTGTTAGATTAACACCAGACCTAAACTCAGCAAGAAAGAAGCTCTGAAGAAACATGGCTTGTGAAACACCAGAATTTAAAAAAAAAAAAAAAAATTCTATTTTTAGGCTGCTGTAGGGAAAAAAACAAGCCTTTACAAGAAAGATAGGAATGTGGTTATTGGAAACAGTGAAACAATCCAAGCCCAAAAATAATCCCCACAGCTCGTCACTATGTGTTTGTGAGCAGATTCAAAAAATGCTGGCTACAAAGTTCTTCTTTTACAGGAAAATATGAGACAGACGTCCTAATTACGGCCCCGTTCCAGGAGGCATAGCTGTCTTGCACAACATGAGCACTTTACTAAAACACAGGATCTTTAGACCCACATGATTTGGGCTTAGTCTCATGCTGGTCTCAAATCAAGCACTAAAAGGTTTAACTCTCCTACCATGGACTCTTAAGAGTTAATAAAAATGTGTTAGTGTTGGCAAATTGTAGCGGGACGGGAGTAAAACACTTTGTACAAACAACGTGGATCTATACCTCACTTCCTGTTTTGCGTGCTGTGAAATGTCGATTTCATTCCATCACCATGGCAACACAATTGAGACAGCAAAACTGGAAAATAATCATGGATGTGTTGACAGCAAATTTTGTATGAATCAGACGACAAGCTTGTTGAAATGCACAAAATCCAAAATGGCTGACTTACTGCTGGCAGGGGGTTAATGGATGCAATTGTCAAAAAAAAAATTGTCTGTCTTAACAACATGCACATAACTACCAAATTATTATTATTATTTATTTATTTATTTTATTTTTTTTTTTTTTTACATGTTGGCAAACTGGATGCCCACAATTAAGAAAAAAATGTCATAGGGGATGCTAGTCCCTGAGCCACACCCGATTGGATGGAACTGAATACAGATCGAATACATAATTCGGAATGAAAATATAATGTTTTAAACAAATACAGATATAAATAGGAGGAGTACTATATACTCGACTATATAATAGTTGTTGTTTGTTGTTGTTTGTTTTTCCTATACAGCATTCATTCATTCATCCTTAGTATCTGCCTGGTCAGGGTCGTGGCATGGTTTTAAATTAGGCTACTAGTTATAGAAATAGAACAAACTGAATATGTTAGAAAATATCCAAATGAAAATAATAACTACATGAGCAGGATATTAAAAAAAAAAAAGTCTTACACACATCTCTAGTTGAGACCAATTATGAACTGGAGTGATGTACTGTAGTGAAGTTGAGGAACTGTCAGAGGTAGAATTCGCACACCATGCTTCACTGACACTGCAGATATTTCTTCCTCTGGGGTTTTCCATTGGAGCATAGTGATAGGTTTCATATTTAGTTTAAAAACAAAATTTAAGATATAGATGTTTGGATCACTAAACAAATACAGATAGAACTACTGCATTACATCCCTACTTTCTACCATGAAGTACCAGCTGGCAAAGCTGGTCTATCAGTTTCACCCTCGTGACCTGTTTTTTTGGCAGCTGGATTCTTTTTAGCAGGAATTTTCTGGTAAGAGTTACAGTCTTTCAGGAAGCGTAGCGCCTCTGGGCACTGTTCCGCACATTCTGAACTGTGGCACTGTGTTTGATCAGGTTTAATGATTTGCGAAACGGTCATTGATGTAGACGCAGTGAAAATACCAGCACGATGGTTCATGGTTTACCAGAGCCACTGCAGAGTTGTTTAGAAAATGAGGCTTAGGGAGGTTGTTGTAAGCAATGCAATGACCAAAACAAGATGCTGGGTAAACAGGAATTACTTATGATGTCATCCTAAAGGGGTACAACGTCTGCTTTGTTTTTGGTCACTGTCACGAATGTTGACCGTAAGATAACAAAACTAATCTTCTTTTCAGAGAGCACATTAGAGTTGGACAGATGGCTGGAGAGTCAACGACAACGCCGCAGTCACCGGAGTCACCAGTGACTCCTGGTCATGAGTAAGAGGTTGTATTACCCTACACACACACACACACACACACACACACACACACACACACACACACACACACACACACACAAACGCTCATCGTGACTAGAAAGGTCCATGTGGGTGCGGATTAGGTGGCGCATTACAATTCACCCACTCAGGGCACAGAGTTACAGATAAACCAGTTTGAACCGGCTACAGCAACAAGGCACTGTCTTTTTCGGTCATTCTAACACACACACACACACACACACACACACACACACACACACACACACACACACACACACACACACACACACACACAGTGAGTGGTCACAGACCCTCTTCCTCAGTTACCTTCCAGTGGTCTAATTGACCTGACTCAATTTACTGAAAACTGTTTGAGCCTGGGACATGCACACACACACACACACACACACACACACACACGCGCACACACAACAACAACATGCAGTCATGAGAATGCAGATCATTTCAGATTTTATGAGGTCATTTTATGAACCTGAATGAGTGTGAACAAAATGACATTACAATGCCATTAAAAAGCATACATAATTATATTGTTAGATACACACACACACACACACACACACACACACACACAGTGTTGTGGCAATAAGTCAGCATGGCTTAGGGAATCACATAGTGTTACAGTCCGTGTTTACCTTTACTTCTTCAGGCCAATTGCTGTTTTATAAACACTAAACGCGACCTATGGTTCCCTCACTTACAGGGTCAGGACGTTGTGTTTCCCGGTAGCTATAGGATCGTTACTGAGTGCTACAACCTGCATCCACTCCAGACAAGACGAGAGCTGGCATTGGAGGAAACTTCCCTTCTGCTTCTGGGAATTGATGTTTTTATAATGCAGCTTATGGAAAAAAATAATTATACGAGGTTCTAAAATGGCCGCCACCCTAGCTACCTTCCTGAAAGTTGCAATACTTATTGCTAAACAAACAATAAATAAGGCTTCTAAGCAAGCAAGCAGGCAAGTAAGTGGATTGTGGATTGTCAGGTTTGCCAGGCCCCGCATGTTTTGCCACGTTTTCCCGCATGTTGATGGTTGCGTGTTTTGCTTGCCTAACAATAAATGCACGGTTTATTGCGTCATTAATATACTGCCAAGGATTTGTATTGTATTATAAGAGTAGACAATGCATATGCAGTAATTATACAGATTACGCTTTACAGTATAAATCTGTTATGCAATGTGAATAACTTTGTTGGGTTGATAAGGGCAATTTAGGAAAACTGCATGGATTTAATACAGTATTGTTACAATAATTTATTGCACAGTGCTTTTTGGGGTCTCAATTCTGATTGGTCAAGTTGAAGCAGTGCAGCTGCAAATCACAGGTCTATATTAATGCGTTCGGTCTAATACTGTTGTTGTTTCTATAGTAACAACTTAAAGAGGAAGTTGTACAGTGGACACTCCACATAAACTAAACCCAAAAATGTGTTTTAGACAAAAACAAACCAGTTTTCTGTTAAGAGATGTTTATTCAACATTTATGGAAGGAGTCTCCAGTATCAATGGAAGGAGTTTCTGCGATTGGAATTCTTCAGGATGGAGGAACATGCCAAGCTGTGTTTTTTTTTGTTTGTTTGTTTTTTGCCTTTTGAGCTACAAGAGAGAGGTAAATGAGGCTGGTGAGAGAATGACTGTATCTTCATCACACCAGTCCAGTTTTTAGCTTTGGTTTGGAGCAGGTTTTGTTATACAGATCTGGCAACGCTGCTGATGGTCAAGTAATGACTGTGTACCGTGTCAGCTAACGCCTTTAGCATGTCCGGAGACATTGCGTGACATTTTTTTGTGGTGTGTTTGGGAAAGGCCCTGCTGTAGGTCAGTGATCTCACCCTGCTATCTAAAGTGGATGATGTGGTTAATAGTTAGCTAACAGGGAAATCGCCGCCGCATAGGTGTGTTTTTGTTACATAATTTGAGTGACTGTCTCTTATAGGCAGATGCTCATTTGATGAAAAATGGCAGGAAGTACCATAAAGATGGCTGCTTGCCTTCTCTAACAGTTTCCTCCCTTGTCTCAGTGGTCACATCCCCAAGGTCTGGAAGATCTATTGTTTCGCTTTCTCTCTCCCCTTCCCGCACCGTAATCCTCTATCACTTTCTAGATGGACAAAGACAGAGTCTGGAGCCAGCAGTGCTATTGTGCGTCCTGGCTGGGGACCAAGGTCAAGGCTGCAACTGCCTGCCAACAGCCTTCGACGAACACAACACACACACTCAGTCACTCAGTGTGTATAGGCCCATGATAATAGATTATTTGATAGACTGGCCTCAGTGGACTGCAGGGCCAATGCCAATGGACAATGCTAAACCTGACACCACTGAGCTGAAGCAGCTCATGTGTCTGCCATTGTGCACGCTGCAGCAGGTCACACATGATCACTGCAAACATACAGTGTACAATAGGGTTCTGCACTGCAAATTCCCCTTAGGATTAAAACACAAACGTTGCCCTAAGTCAACTGATGTCAATACTGAGATAGTAGATATACCGTTCTACTATTCCAGTGCCTGTTTTTGTCAGTCTTGTATGCAGTTTCACAGAAATGGAGTTAGTCCAAATGTACTCAATTAGCATTTTGTTTCCCATTGGTCTCCCCAATTTGGTCATCAGCCACCGGTCTCCTCTGCCAGCTACCAGCCAGGGAGGGTGAAGGCTAACACGTGCTTCCTTCCGAGACGCATGCAACTGCGTCTTTTCGAGCTGCTGCTCATGCCGCGTCTCAGGGCAGCCTCAGACACTCCGAAGAAAGCTCAATCTGCCCTCTTCCGCATATACGAGCTCACAGACGACACATGATTGGCTAGTGATGACGGAGATAGAGTATGCCATTCCTCCAACACTGAAAGCACAGCCGATTTTGTTCTCTCGGCTCCCAGCCATGGATGGCTGTGACATCATCAGGATTTGAACTTACAATCTTCGTTTTTTCTGTTTACGCTTTTTTTTTTTAAATCCTGTTTGCACTGTTATTATTTTCTAACAAATTTAGTTGGTTCTATTTCTATAAACAAACAAACAAAGTAGTAGCCTAAATTAAACCACCATGACCCTGACCAGGCAGTTACTAAGGACGAATGAATGCTGTAAATGAATTCTTTTCCCACGTGCTTCATATCTGACTGCTTGCCCACATGAAAATAAAAACCTGTATCGGTATGTGTTTAGAAAACATTATATGTTCAGTCAGATTAATGTATTTATGTACCATTACACCCTGTGTGTGTTTCCTAAACCTAACCCAACACTAGAATTAATTATTTAATAAACATGTTTACTGGCTGCCACACCAGAGATTCTCTTTATAAAGAACAGATAGAACGGTTAGCATTCTGTGTGTGTCTCTGTGTGTGTCTCTGTGTGTGTGTGTGTGTGTGTGTGTGTGTGTGTGTGTGTGTGTGTGTGTGTGTGTGTACTGAACCTTATTAACCTCACGACTGGTTGGAACCGGCTGGTGCAGCAAGAGGAACCGATCTTGCAGATGAATTAACACACTGCAAAGGTCCTTGGAATTTCATCAGACAACAAAGAAAGAGGGTCAGAGAGCAAAGTCAGCAGTATACACACACACACACACACTCCTAAGGCTTTAGACAATGAGGAAAGAGGATCAGAGGGTGAGCTCAGCAATACAGTTGGAGAAAAACACACATGCCAGAGTGTTAATGCTTTCATAGCCTTTCAAGTTGATTAGAGACCATACACACACACATACACAGCACCACACACACACACACACACACACACAGCACTACACACACGGCCAGAGAAATCCCACTGCAGATGTTCAAATAAGCAGGCATTAACTTAATTGGACCCGTATAATTTGGACTGGATTTTATACTTCATATACGGCCAATGAGTGCAATATGGCAAATTGCACATGTGGTGGAATCGAAAAACTGTATTTCTACATTGTTTTATTATTTATGTTGCCAAGTCTGCGGGCTGGTTCTGACTTGCTGCTGTGTGGTTCCTGTCTGAGAGGTGATGGTTGCATGTTTTGCATACATTTGATTATTTATATTGATAGTTTGCAAGACAAATAGTTCAACTGCAGAATTACATGTGTGTGTGCATATAAATATATATAAAATGGATATTAGAAATAGCTACAATGCTTCTTATTCTTATTTATGTCATCCTTATTATGCGTACCATATCCCTGTTGACTTGTGGATTCTGACTGCTCAGAAGATGTCGAATAATCTTCTATAACGGCAGCTCTGACAAAACATGACGCTGGTTTGTCATAATGAATTTGTCGCACACTTAAGCCTTTCTTTGTGTCTGAAGTCTGTTTGTATGTCTACATGGTGATTACCATCACAGGCCTGCCTTGAAAGAGTGTTACAGAAAACAGCTTACACGGTACAATTTCAGTGCACATGCTTAATTAACGTTAACGCCAATGGCAATGACATCATCCTTTTTATCCGAGCGCCGTTTACAGCCATGGTCCAATAAAGGATGAGATTGACATTCAAGAAGCTTAATAAAACATAGAAAAGCAGATTAAATTGTTGACATCAAAGGGTCTTTTTGGTCTTCCACACACACACACACACACATTTTCGGAATTTGTTAGCACCACATTACCTCATCGTCTGTAAACACAGGGGGAAAAAAAAAAAAAAGTGATTTATCCAGCTCATGAGACCACACTGGTATTCCTATGACACATATTTAATATATTCATATATTTCAAACGCTCCTAACACACCATACACTTTGTCCAGATGTGACAAAATTATTTTTGTATCTTCACAACTGATGAAAAAAAAGAAACGTGTGATCAGACATTTGAACCCAAGTTTTTTTTAATAGACACATTATAACACATTTTTATCATTCAGTTTTCATCAAGAGTGCCAATATTTCTGGAGCTGACTGCATGAGCAGAGTAGATCTGGTCTCATGGAGTGAAATGTGTGCGCATAATGTGACTGAAAGGCAACGTTTGAAGTCCTCCGGGCCTGATTTCTGCTACTCCCGATATTTTTAGCCTCACTGCGTATAAAGAAAACGGAACTCTTTTGTATTAATATGGTGCATATTTCATTTATATGGTTCGTACTCTCCTAACACATTGTACGTTTTGTTATAGATTTGTAGCAGATTTATAACACTCATCATCATGAAGGGTGCCAATATTTTGTGGAGCTGACTGAATCTGAATCTGAAGTAGTGAAAAGTGCACAGCTAATGTAACTGAAAGTCAAAGGCTGAAGGCATCCGGGCCCGAATTCTCAGGCTGTTTTCGCTTTAACATTTCGAACGCCTTCATATTCAGAGATCTGAGCATGTGGACGTCCTCTTTAATAAGACTAACCTGAGGACAAGTGTTATCCTCCAGGCCCGGCTCATGCTAATCAGGTTGCCTCTGCCAGGAGGTCAACACTGAAAGCATGCACTTGTTTAAAAATGTCCATGTGCACAAACCTCCGAATATAACAAGCTCGAAATGTTCTGCATAGAGTGTTTCCAGCTTTAATAAACTATAAACTACAGACTGTCCTAATGCCTTTAAACACTCCACATTACACACCATGACTCCGGTGTCGAGAGGAATCGCCAAAGTGCATTCTGTTATCCGCTTGCATTTCCAAAAGCTTGATTCAGCACATGATTCAACCAAAAGGCAGGTTTTATCGACCAGTCACCAACATACACTTGGGTTTTTGTGATAAAATTCAGTTTTTATGAAGATTAAGGTCTAATATTATAAAATGTTCCATATTTTTTCACCTTTTCATATCAGAATATAACAAGTCCAAAATAAGGGCATAACCACAAGCTCA
>JAKKZJ010000024.1:1920444-1931024 GCA_033441845.1 Pangasius mekongensis | reverse complement strand
AAATATATTATAATTGTAGATTCAAGTAATTATAATTGGAAAGGCTTGTGATTGGTCAAGGTGAACACAACACATTCTAAAACATTTTGGGAATGGTTGGACAGCTCATTTGCATGCATATTGCCCTTTTCTGTCTTCATTTCTCTTCAGGACTTTATCCTGATCAAGGTGGCGATGGATCTGGAGTCTATCCAAGGAATACTGGGAGTGAAAAGGGAATACAGACTGGAAGAGATGCCATTCCATCACAGGGCACCAACTGCCAACCCATGCTGAGAACGCAAAGAACACTGAGGCTCCTCATAAAATTTATTGGGTTATTGGTTACTGGTTACTGCGCCAGAGTGTTGCCCCTATATTTGTATTTCTAAGACCTATAATATTGAGATAATTCACAAATGTACATGTTATATAAAGCAGTGCATAGCACTACAGCAAATAACAGCTGGGTGAAAGGGAAGAAGGGATAAAAAAAGAAAGACGATGAAGAAATCTGCTTCTAATGTATAGACTATAGGTTCAACTACTGGTTGTGAAACCTACAGAAGCTAGACACACAACATGAACAAACAGTTTCAAAACAACACTATTACTGTGTTGTGAAATAAAGTGAAGCAAGGCTATAGGATAATGCAAACATAGCTATATGTGAGTCTCACTTGCAAAAAACTAATTACACAAAGATAGTATAATCAGAATTTCCTTGATTGTGGCACAAGCATGTAACTCAAAGCATTCGGAACTTGTTCAATCTGCAGAATAGAACCTACAGAATTACGTTCTCCCTGAACGACCCAAAAATATTGGTCTTGGCAATGGGTATAAAATGCGTGCTATAATCGATCGAATATAATCGAATGCATCAAGCTGTTATAGGAAAATAATCAACAATGGGGTGGAACATTTTAAGGTTGTGGGACATCCATGAAACAAGTTCGTTCTTGGTATCACTTATGGTATAGTGGCTATTCTTTCGCCAACCTCTCTATTTTTCCTCGTTCCTGAGCTTAATAAGGCACAAAACATAGCTTATCATGTTCCCGAGAAGCCACAAAGTGTATACTCCTCGTCCTGAAGGTGACATTTTACATTTACATTTTTACATTTGGCAGACAGGTGAAAAACTTTGTTACAAAGCGTTCACACTTGAGACTCCTTCCATAAATATCAAATAAACATTTCCTTAAAGAAAACCTCATTATATAAGCTGGTGCATAATGTATCATGTTATGTTTGTTAAATAAGAACAATTTAACAATAAGTCATAAGTCGTTACTACGTAAGTTGTTACTGTAGGAACGTATTAAACATATAACATATTTGAACAAGTGCTGTGATTGGATTTACAGCCGGAACTACCTACAGAGCTGCTTCATGAACACCTTCTGATTCGAGAATTTAACAGCGCTGTGGTACAAAAGCAAGTAAGTCGTATCCTTGAGTCGAAAGGCTGGAATCTGGGTTCTGGTTGAGGATCTGAAGACCAGCATATGGATTTACACAACACCTACCTTTAGCAATTTTCCAAGAGCATGGAGTTGAAAACAAACAACTGAAATTCTACAAATCCAGGGGATTTTTGACTGCAGTTTGCTTTCAGAGTGGATTTGCAACATGTTGCAGTGGTTTGGCAATGACACATAACTGAAATGGACCCAGACTGTTTTAGCCACATGAGTGGGATCAGTGTTAGCCTCAGGGATCAATATAACAAACTATGACTTGAAGTTGACATTTAGTGTATTATGGTGTAGTCAGATATTCCTACTGTGCAAATGGTAATGAACAGGACATTTAGGATATCCCTGAAGCCAACCACTGTGTGACAAGAGTGTTAAATTGTCCAGACAACAAACAAGGCCAGAGAAGCAGTAAACACTGAAAGCCTTGGGTCTGAGATGCTTAAAATAACAGATGTCCACAATTTAAAAGGAAGTAAATAATCAGAACTCAAATAAACAATGGAGAAGAAACGAACTTCCAGTTTACACAGTTAGCCGCAACGATGCTGGCATGGGAGGGTGGTCGGGGGACAAGGTCATAGAGAGAGAAATGAGGACCTGGATAGAAAGAGGCCAATTATCAAGACATGGCCATAGAATAACACTGAATACATGGACACAACGGCTTTGTTCGAAGACACAGCAGAGGACACAAAGCTGCCTTTTCACTGTCCTTTGCTCCCTACCGGAGAGAAAAATGCAGCACAGTGGGTGAACACATCAAGATGCAAGAGTCTTTTAGCTCCAACCAATTCTCACCGTTATTCATTAAGGAACTATGTAACTATAAACTATCCGTTTATAGTTACACTTAATGTTGTACAATGTCCATGAAGCAAGTTCGTTCTTGTTTTCTCGATTAAAAAAAGAACATACACAGCTTATCATGTTAGCGAGCAACCTCAAAGGGTAAAAGTCTCTGTCCTGAAAAGATGGCGGAAAACGTATTAAATTTAAATTTAAGGAAATTTAGTTCAATCAACAAAGCTACACCACGTTAACGATGACGTGTTTTTCTTTGTAAAATAACAGCCCGCTGTTAATCTGTTTATTATTGTTCGTAGATTATGTAGCACACTTGCCATACAATGAGTTCTTACTATAGAAACATACGTTATTAGAACGGTAACATAAACTTTGTTATAGCTAGAAGAGCACCATATTAGGCTTTGTTAAAAAGAAATACTGAAACCTTCAAGCAAATGTACTGTAAATCATTCTGTACAATTTATTTAGGTACCTGGATCGTACCTGCTTGTTTCTTTAGACCAGTGGATCTCAAGTGGGGTCCTTGAATCATAGCCAGGAGGTTCTTGATTTGTATGTATTTTCTTACTGTGATGGAAATCACAAATCATCACAATCATTCTCTAAGGTATATTTATTCTTGAGTTCTATGTAACTGGCCGCTTGAGGGTTTGTTGTACACATTGAACAATATTATTGAGTCTAGTATTTGAATAGTCAGATAATATTGCTATTACGGCCAAAGAGATCTCTGTCGCTGCTAAAATGAGCTAGATCATTGAATATTTTGAGCTGATTCGGTGAACACATCAGATTAAGCTATCATCTATGGGAATACTGATCAAAAGATAGTTATTCCTAGAGGGCTGGAGTATAGGTTCCAGCGTAGTTTCACTGCCCAATGACACCTAATTCGACTCACCAGTTAGGTAGTTGATATGTTACAACACCAGATGAGGCTTGATTCTGCCGATCCTGGACAGCCAATGTTGTTTTATTGTGTTTACGTCGGGCTAGCAGTTGATCCGGCACAGCATGCCTGTGCGTGTCACTCCCTCTGAGGCGTGTTAGAACAAAACTGCTACTCATTCCCCTTTTTAAGTGGAAGTGCCAAGTCGGGCTTGGGTAGCATTCTCTTCACAGCAGCCATAAGAATGCTGTGGATGGCAACTTTCCGTCTCCTGCTGTGGATCCTCACGGTTTTAGTGTCATCCATCTACTCAGGTAAGATATTGAATACTCCTCCACTTCCACTCTGAGTGATTGATTTTGCATTCATTTTATATATATTTTGCATATAAATGTATTTGTTGTATAGCCAAACAGTGTATTGGTTATACAGAGCTGGTTGGAAGTGTTATTCGGCTCATTAGTGGGTTAAATAATTTAGAGAAAAGGTTAAAAAAATTTAGAGAAAAGGTTAAAAATTTTTTTTTTTAAATGTCTATGAAGTCTATTCATGCAGTAATATCTATGATATAAGCATTCCTTATTCTCAAGTGCAGCATCACATATTTCTGGCCCTTCTATAAACCAATGCAAACTTTTCATAAAATAAAATGTAATGTTCAAATGTCTCGAATTTATGATAAATTAACCAGAACCAGAAATACCTCTGTGTTTTGCATATAACAGCATACATGGAGTCGTATAAGAGGTGAAGGAAATTATGGTGAAACAGTTATTATATGTATTTTTGAGTTCTATTTAACCCGCCACTTGAATTTAAAAGATTTAATCCAAACCTCAATATCATAAAGACAATCTTTGTTAACTCGGACCTAATGTGTTCTGTGAGTGGAAAGTTTAAGAATTAAAAACTCCAATAAATAGCTGGAATTGTATTGTACATATTCAGATAATTAGCCTAATATTGGAATAATCTGTACCGACGGGGTCCATGGAATTTCTATTGCCATTAAAGGGGTCGTAAATTTTTTTTGATGCACTAGATTGTTGTTTATGCAAGCCAATTTGGTGGACACAAGACATAAAGGGAATTTGAATTTCGTCACAATAAGCGATCAAGGAGGGCAATACTCGCAGAGAAGAAGCAAAAAAGTCCAAAAGATGAATCAGCAAAACTTGTTAAATTTGAAGGACAAGTAATGGCAAATGGGACTGTCAATGATTTACAGGTCACCTGTAACTAGATGGAAAACAGAACAAAGACAACTTTTCACAGATTCTGTGTAAACATTACATCACTGGACATTACATCACTAGACACTATGTTCCTCAATGCATAGAATAGCTCATGTTTGCATTTCACAATTTATAACCTTTTAATCAACTACTCAACTAAACCCTGAGTATCACTGAGCAAAAGACTGAGTTTCATCCGAGTTTGTCATCATCTTGACCGTCTAATTTGTGGGCTCCCAAACCAGGGGTCATGAGAAAAACTCATGTTTTCCTCGGTTGTTTTATTCATTTATTTTACAAATTTATAGTACAAATATTACTGTAACTATGTATAGTTAAATAGAATACTACTATTTTGAAACGTTACTGGGAGTCTCATTCAAACACGCTTTAATGACATGTTGTACTAGAGTAGTTCAGAGATAGGAATGTACACATTTACCATCCAGCTACCTCTATTACAGTAGTTCCATGACAATATCGAGTGACTCTGTCTCAGTGGACCTTCAGAAAACGAACATGAAAATATACGGACACATTTACCGAATATGGATTTACAAGTATGTGCATCCAGGACTTTTAAAAGGTACGCATCTAAAACTGGAGCTGTAATTATGCATTGTTTAAGGGATTGGCACAACTTCTTCATTCCACATTATTTTAAAAAGGCTTAACTAAGATATCCTTTTTTCAACCTCATAATATGCTACATTAGAATCTTAGTGCTTATTGCTTAACTAGCTAACTAACTTGCCATATGTTATTACAATACATTAGTTGCTGCTTTTTTAAATATCTAGTTAATTAGGCTTCCAGGCAACCAAAACATGGGCCTGGACAGCACCGTGGACCTGGAGTAGTTAATAAATTTATTTTTCCATTGGTGTTACCTATAGTAGACTGAAAAAAAAAGAAAAAGATTGGAGCTCTGTTAAACGTTTTAGGAGTTTTTACACCTAAACTTTTTTCCTGGATTAGCCACTCCATCCGTAGAACCAAAATGCATTTGTAGAGCTTTATCTCAAGTTTTTGACATTGGGAACTCTAGACATTCCCAGCAGAGAGAAAGGCAATTACATTGTCAAAGTATAGTAGCACAGACTGATAATGATAATCTCTCAGTGCTCCATATGGCACCAAAATGTAGCAAGGGGCCTTTGGTTGCATTAATACAGCCCAAAGGGCTTACTAAAAACTTTTTGCTAGTGACACTTGTTTTAACTAATAGACAAAACAGCTTTGACCATGATAGACCACATAAATACTCTGGAAGAGCAATGTGAATAGTCATAACAATGATTTCAAAATGAACTGTTAGACTCCACACCTAGAACACCAACAGGAGCCCTTCCTGAAAGCAGCCAACAACAAACAATTGCAGTGTCTGAACCTCATTCATTAATCAATCATTCATCTTCAGAAGGTACAAAATGACTGTGTGTACCCTGCATGGATTAGGGTTAACGAGACCCACTCCTGGAGCCACACCTGTGCGTGTTTGCGAGCAAAGCATCTGGTGACAGGACCATCCATCGCTTGTTACTTGGTCATCCTCAGCCCAAAATGGTGATGTGGATCTTGTGGGTTCACCACTGGCAAAATCAGGGTGTGTAAAAGTCAGGTGTAATCGCAGTCAGGCAGAAGGAATATGATAGACAGCCATTGACCTTCAGGAAATACATTATCCTGGTCAGAGTAACGGGGATCAAGAGCCTATCCTGGAAACAATGGACATGAGGTGCAAATACACCCTGGATGGGAGACTGGTCCATCGTAGGCAACAGTGCACACACATTCACACTCTTATTCCAGCCTAGGGGCAGGTTTATAGTTACCCATCACTCATTTTGGGTGATGAGAAAACTGGAGAACCATGTACATGCATATAGGGAGAACATGTAAAACTTCACATAGGCAGAAATCTGAGTTCAGGACCAAACCAGGGACCCTGGAGCCATGAGACAGCAAAGCCCCCATCCTATGTCATTGGAACTAGGGGCTCCTAGGCACGGTACAACAGAAGCGTTTTGTCAGTAGATCACACATTTACATCCCAACTATCCCAACTATGGGAGTCCTGGGAGTCCTCTCTCCCCTGTCAATCAGCGTGGCAACTGTGGGCATCTGTGAGCACATAGTTCTCTTCTCCTCCCAAGTGTGATACACTGCCCCGTGATGCAGCATGAGCATCACTTCAAAAAGATGCAGAGGTTGGGAGCTGTCATGTGATAGGGGAGAGCTGGCTGGTAGGTGGGAGTTGGCAAATACTTAAATTAGGGAGAAATAATAATAATAATAATAATAATAATAATAATAATAATAATAATAATAATAATGTCTTTGGATCTACAATTTGAATCATGTCGATTTGGCTATAAACACCATTGGCATGGTGAATTCTGCCAAATACCAGAATATTTTAGCCCCAAAACCTTGTTGCCTCTGTAAGTAGGTCAAGTTTTGGGTCTAAACGGAGCTTTCAATTAGATAATGGCCCCCAAACTTACATTAACACAGACATAGTTGCAGGAACACAAAATCAGTGTTTTGCAACTCCATCATAAGCCTGCAGTCTGCATTAACCCACATACACAAACTTAGGAATATACAGACGGTCGAAATGTTCCACATGGAGGTGATACAAGATATCTCTACAAATATTCTCCAGCTTTGTTAGACATTACAGGGAATCAATTACAGCTGTTATTCTCTACACAAGAGGAGTAACCAAATACTAATAGTAGGTTTGCTGAGCATTTCGAAACTAGAGTTTTGCAGAAAAAAAGAAACTGCACTCTGTAGCCTTCAAGCTTTTGGCCTATACTTTATGCCAAGCAGCACAACCCCTACCAATGGCATCTTAAAATGACAATACTTACTCTCATACTGTCAGGCAGATTCCCTGAAGTTCCATGCTGCCATGCCTTATAACCTGCTTCCTCAGCTCCTTATAGAGCTTTAGATAAAATGGCATTCATGCATAAGGAAAGTGGTTACGGAAAGTCTGACAGGCATTGTTAACTTCTCACTAGAGCATGGAAAGCAGAAAACCACTCTCTGCAGAAATAATACTGATGTCCAGAGGCCACAATATGATACACACTTCACTATTTTGGGAAAGTGTGTGCCAGTTCATATTGTTAGCGGATTAGCAGCTAATCTGGAAATAAGGACTGAATGTCACTGACAGATTTAATGCTTAACCATTCATAAGACAATTTGAAGTGGCTATGTTAGGTGCTGGTTCACATTATGACTTTTGTCTAGCACCATCAAATTTGACACAATAAATAAGAATAATGAGAATAAATGCATACTCATCTTTAAACATTCTGAGCACTCCAATGCCTCATACTATTTTTGATTCACATTGCATTTCTTATCTCTACTTTGGATACTGTACCAGAGCAACTTTTGAGAGTTCTGGGAATTTTGGGATTTTCTGACCTCTGGTTCTTGTACATTAGATGGACAAGAAATCTATGAGGTGGTTCAACCAATCAGACTCCATGATCTTCATAAAAGAGCTTTAGAGGTAAGAGTCTGTGGGTGATTTGACCTTGGGAATCTCTCATGGGAATCGGTCATAAATACTATTTATAATGTATGTAATTATTCAGTTAAAAGAGAATTCATTCGATCTTTTTTTCCAGACCACCAGGCCTGATACACTGAAATATGCCATGACTCTTGGTGGCAAACACATTGAAATGCATCTAAAGAAAAACCCGTAAGCTTTAGTCTTCTAATTTCTGACATTGGCAAATATTTAACCTTAGTAAATGCACAAACATGTCAAGTGTTCTTGAGTCCAAAATTATATATGCACATGTGTTGAAATCTAGGAGTAGTCCCTGCTTTTTCAACAATTAACTCACTTCTAAGTGAATGAAGTAGAGGCGTTGTCTTAAAGAAAACTACAGGCTATATGCATACCATCACGGCTGAAATGCATTGCAAGTGGCTTCCATACTGCTATCCAATGTCTTTGTGCTGCAGTGTGTACATTGTGTACCGCATGTAAGACTTTTAACCAAATGGGAGATGGAGGGTAGTGGAATGCCACTGGAGACTGATATTAAGTATATAAATAATTAATTTATAATAGTATTGTCCCTTTAAAGTCCGCAAAAGTGTTTTTTTTTTTCACACAGTGGTGATCAGATGAGAAGATCATCATGAGGATGAAATTTTAAGGATAAAATTGTGAATTAACTTTAAGTGAGCTCTAGGTGTCAGAAAGCTCAATCATCTTATCTTTCCAGGTATATGGTTCTACTTTTCCCAAAGCAAACCCAAAGCAGAACTGCTCTGCAAGGGTGTAATTCAAATAAACATCAATGGTAGTTAAGCGTTGGTTTGTGGTTGGCAATGCTGTTTAGCCACAAAGGTCTGCACATAGCCATAGGATCTAGACTAACGATGCAGTTTGTGTGCTAATCAAGAAATCCAGACCCATAAAAACTCCAAGTTCACCAATTATTGTTGAATTGACTAATTCAAAATGAGGGAAAAAATGCATATTTTAGGCTTTTTTGGAAAGGCTTTGTATGTAATTGGTTGTAATTCAAATTTTTGGGTTCTGCAGTGATTTTATAACTGAGGACTACACTGAGACTCATTACATGAGCGATGGGACTCCTGTCGTAACTAAACCTGATGAAATGGTAGGTGGATGCTCATTGTCCCTTTAATTCAGTCTCGCATGGTCCTCAGATAGAGTTTATGCTTGGTTCATTTCTAATCCAGCCATGGTTTATGGCACAAATAATCTTTTTTTCTCTCTTTTTTTGTAGGATCTCTGCTACTACCAGGGAAACATCATGAATGACAGCAACTCACTGGTCAGCGTGAGCACCTGTGATGGATTACGGTACAGCCAATAACTTCTCACTGCTGTATGAAAAGTGTTTTACAGAGCCATTGAGGTGACATGGTAGTTATTTTTTTAATACGGTGTGGCCACAAATTAATATATTGAGGCCACAAGTTAATATTTTAAGGCCAGCGTTACGCTCCCGAAGGAGGCCGAATGACAAGGTCACCTAAATAAGCTGAGCAGTTTGGAACAACTCATAACACAATGTTAATTAGTTGCTGGAAGGTCACAGGAACAGATGGCATAACCATGTACCATAACTATCAGACACAACAAAAGCAGAAATATCCAATGCGTGAATTGTCAGTGGCACTTACCATTAACCCTCCGACTTAGACAAATGAGCTAAACCAACATTGTATATATAGTCCTCTATCCTATGTAAAAGCTAAGAATCAGGACTGGACAAGTTTGACAACATTTCAGAATTTCAAAGTCTCAAACGGTCTGTGGCACATTTTGTAGCGCTAACCTATCTGAATCCTCAGCAGTATCCTCCTTACTGCTATAAGGCACAGCTACCCACCCAACAGAAAAGGCTTTATTATTGCAAACATATGAAGACAAAACCAGAGATATCCTCATGAGTATGTTAAGCTTTTAGTATGTCAATGTGACAGACACATGTCTTGCATTTATTGTAAGGGGTACAGGCAACCTAGTCAGTGTCAATAAGTTATTCCTTCACTATGTAGAGAACCACCAGAAAATGTGACACAGACATGAACCAGGAATCTGAAGCAAACCATTACTTGATCACCAGGCTGAAATTTCCTGGGAACTGCTTTCCTTTCATAAACTGCTTTGGACAGTTTTAAGACACCTCTAGGACTTCACCCGCTAAGGTACAGGCTTTGTATAGAAGCTCACAAAATTGTTCACCTAGTCTAAAACGTTATGATGTTTACCACCATATTCCTAGTTTTTAGAAGACCTTAAACTGAATGCCCAAAAACATGTTCTTCAGGACTAAATCCTAGTGATTCTTGGACAGCTCTGCGTACTGTGAATAACACAAGAGGCACACTTTTATATAACCTCATAACCTGTACAAATCTGTACAAAGGTTGGATAGACAGTTAGTACCTTGACCATCTGAACAACCAGAGGCAAACCAAAAGTGGTGAAGAATCTTATAAGTGCTTTAACCACAATAGGAGTAGTAATTCTGCATAAGGGAACAGCTTCTGGAAAACAAGTAGTTATTGTAAGTAAGTATTGATTTCCAGACTTGGTTCTAGGCAGAAACAACACAACCAACAATCATGTATTCAAAAGGCAGCCTGAGAACAGGGATAGGACAAAGA
>JAKKZJ010000024.1:1883727-1911420 GCA_033441845.1 Pangasius mekongensis | reverse complement strand
GAGGTCAGGGCTCTGTGCAGGACACTCGAGTTCTTCCACTCCAACCTTCACACACCATGTCTTCATGGAGCTCGTTTTGGGCATCATCTTGCTGGAACAGGTTTTTGCCCCTTAGTTCCAGT
Organism: Pangasius mekongensis; assembly: GCA_033441845.1. Classification (NCBI taxonomy): domain Eukaryota; kingdom Metazoa; phylum Chordata; class Actinopteri; order Siluriformes; family Pangasiidae; genus Pangasius; species Pangasius mekongensis. The sequence goes on along the minus strand of JAKKZJ010000024.1, from coordinate 1,911,298 downwards.
GAGTGGAAATTGTAATGCTACAGGATACAAAAAAATCCTATATAATTGTGTTGGCAGCAGTTTGGGGAAGAAACACATATGGATGTAATGGTTAGGTGTCTATATACAGTACTTCTGGCCATATAACAGTAGTTCCAAGATCATGACTCACATGTAGTTCCACATTCCGGATATCTGCTAAAAGAATTTCCCCATCCCAGATACACATAGTTCCATAAGTCGCAAACTTTGACTTCCAGTCCCAGATACACCATATACTTCCTAGTTCTAAAAAAGTTCCTAGTCCATGTTTATGACCCCATGTTTATGAGTTTATAAACATGAGATATTGAAATGCTGGCCTCAGGAACACAAGGAATAACACTGGCATTTTAGGTCCACAGATAGGCATTGCTGTGGCTACCGTTATCCTCTTGGGGGCTGTTTTAGTCGGGTTGGCCATCTACTGCATGAAATGCAGGAAGAATCAAAACAGGTAGGCAGGAATACAGCCTTCCACAAACATTATATTATCCACATTCTATATCATCTCAATGCTGTGCTTATCTACCAGTTATCAGATCTATGTGCTTATAACAAACTTCTCTTTTAGTTCAACAACAGCAAACCGTTCTCCAAAGTCTACCATAAACGTCTAAAGTAAGTCTTTTCATTTATTTTGGAAGGGATTTTTTTTTGTGCCTAACATTAGGCCACTATGTTTGGTCATGACAAACATTTGAAATAATAAATGGATTCACCAGTAAATTTGCTAAGACTAAGAAGGGTGAAAGCAAACATATGACAGCCCTGGTCAGGAATTCCATCTCTGCATTAACACATTGTTGTCTTCCAGGCTTTTCTCCCTCCTCACCGGGATTGTGAAAATCCAGCCTAGGTGGGACGGTCATACAGAGCACAACCAGCACTGAATAGGGTTATGCTTTTTACAGCCTTTCACAAAAAGTACTTGAAGTACTTGTACTGATACTGTAAAATTATTCATTAACTCAGGAAGATCTACACACCCCGGTTAAAATGGCTGTTTCTTGTGAAGTAAAATATGAAACTAAGATAAATCAGAACTTTTCCAACCTATAATGTGAAATTGCAATAAAATGAAAAATGATAGAAAAAAATTTAGAGAAAAATAAAAAATTTTTACAATAATGCAGTTGCATAAGTGTGCACACCCCTAAACTAATACTTTGTTGAAGCACCTTTTGATTTTATTACACCACTCAGTCTTTTTGGCCAAGAGTCTATCAGCGTGGCACGTCTTGACTTGGCCATATTTTCCCACTCTTTCTTGCAAAAACATTCTAGATCCGTCAAATTGTGAGGGCATCCACTGTGCACAGACTCAGAAGACTCAAAAAGGGAACTCCTCCTCATCTGGGTGACAACAAACAATGCAATTATAAATATTTCCCTCCTATAACGGTGGTCAAAAAGTGCAGTTGTGTAAACAGGAAATTCATTGTAGTTTTCACATGAAACATTACCTTGCATTTCAAGCCAAACATACCTTTTGGAATTATGGAATTAATATATCTTTTGGAATTGTTCTCGTCAGACCGTTACACATTTTGCCACATGGATTGGGGTGATTTAGTTGGGCTTCTGTCTAGGCACCCTTGGTAGCCTCCCTGGTAAGATTTTGTCTTGTCCTTTTGTAAATTTTGGAGGGAAGTCCCATTCTTGGTGATGTCACTGTGGTGCTCCATTTTCTCCACTTGGTGAAGATGGCCTTCATGGTGTTCCATGGTACATCTAATGTTATGGAAATTTTTTTTTACCCCTCTCCTGGTCGGTTCCTTGCGACAGTGGGACAGTTTTTATTTTCCCTATTTTTCCCTAAAATGTTTCAGATTGTTTTTCACTTATTTTTTATATATTGTAATTTCACATTGAGGGTGGAAAAAGTTCTGACATGATTTATCTCCATTTTTTACATCACAAACACCTGCCATTTTAACAGGGGTATGAAGGCTTGTTATATATCCATTGTTTCTTGCTGCAAAGTTTGGTTCGAACTGTAATTAGTTTCTACTTGTATACATCCAGCAGTGAATTAACCTTTTCACAAGACCTCAAACCACTGGATCAGCTGTGCAAAATCATAGATCTGCAGAACCATGGCTGGTTGTAAACACAAAAGACTTGCTATTTAGATAGCTGAATAGGGATGTTCTTTGTTTTTCTGAAACAAAAGTAGTCTCTTTTGGCCCACTTCCCTTCTCCTGAAAACACTTTAGTCCAAGCCTCACTCAGAATGGTCTTGGACTTGCATGTTTGTAATCATTCACACATCTTAAGTCACTTGAACTGTTACGCAGGTTTGGGCTCCAGAGTGGTGCAACAGAAAAGCAGGATTCCTAGAGAGCGTAACTGGCTTTGCTGGCTTTGTGGAAGGGATGATATACTTTCCCCTGTAGGTCATTTATACAGACGAGGGGAGTTAGCACTTTCCTCTGTGTTCAACTACCTTGTGACAGAGCATGAGCAGCAGTTTGAATAAGATGCAGTTGGCTGGCTTCATATGTCTTGGAAGAGGAAGCACGTGTTAGCCTTCATCGTCCCCAATTGGTAATTGTCACAAGATGGATGAGGGCTAGCCAATGGGTGGGAATTGGCAAATGAACAAATTGGAAGAAAACAGGGTTTTAAAAAGGTTATAAAGATTAAGGTTTGGGTTAGGGGCAGGGTAGGTGTTCAGACATTATCTTATCTTATGTTATGATGATCTCCGATGACTGGATTGGAGTGACACTACTACTCATTATTAAATTACCCAAGTCTAGTATCCAAATGTTTGACTACTAAAATCAGTGGTACACTTTCCTCTAAGCCTTTTTTTTCTATACTTAGAAGATAATGAGGACACAAGGCCATTATATATGTGGTGCAGCATGGGGAAGACCCTTCACATGATCAAATGTTGACATTTTCTTTTGCACATAGATAATGGGATTTCTAAATTTATAATCATTAATCAGTAGAATCAACTAAGAAAAACAAAGAGCAATAAACAAGTGTTAAATATAATCTGTTTATATGTCTGGAACTTGTGATGAACTGGCGTCCCATCCAGGGTGTATTCTCGCCTTCCGCCCAGTGTTTCCAGAATAAACCCCTGACACACTGAGACCCTGAATAGGATACTGAAAATGAATGAATGAATGAATGAAAATTTCTGGACATTAGTACAGGTTTATATGTTTCTACCTATGCATATAGCATTCTAAATAAAATTAGATTACAAAGCCAACAGCATTTTGCATTGTAGGTACACTAGCAAGTTTCTGCTTCTTTATTCTCAGGTTGCTTGCAGTATAAGATTACGATTTAGGTCCAGGAGCCAGTTTTTGCTTCTTTGTTCTCAGGTTTCCTACAGTAATAGATTACAGTTTAAGGACACAAACAGGTCCTTTCTTGGTTCTCAGGTTTCTTTTAAAAAACACATACAATTGGGGAAAAAAATAACCATACATTTACTTATGGAAAGCTGCCTGTATATTTTTAAAAAATATATACAATCTGCATTGGAAATGGTTTCGGTGATACTCAAAAGTCCAACACGATGATAAAATGCCATTTTACATCTCTTTAAAATTCAAAACATGAACCGAAAATTTATTTGTTGTGTTTTATATGTGACACATTTATTATTGTGTAAAATCCATAATGAAATGTTGATCTCAGGTTTCAAGTACTGAACTGATTCACCCATACTGTAAGCTTTTAGTTTTAAACCATATTTGTGATTTGTCTATTTTGAAATGATTTACTTATCAAATCTTTTCCATTATACTTGAGTGTGAAATGATCCACTTTAGTGGACATTTAGTCTGGTACTCATGATTAGAATATTTTACACATTGATTTATTCAGGTTTGAGGGATATTCAGTTTTAATTGAGTTGTGGTGGTAAGATTATAAAACAGTGATTTTATAAAGGATTTTATGATTAAATTAAAGGATTTACACTTCTCTTACTGTGATTTTTGCAATTTATTACTTGACTCTTTTCCTTAATTATGAAGTATTATCTTCCATATGATTGTGCTTATCAATGCCTTAAATCAGACTTGTTTTCTCTTTCTGTCCCACTACCAGTTTGTGGTGTCATATACAGTAAAGTACCTTTTTTTTAAAAAATCTCTTTCAGTAGGTCACCACAGGATCACCACAGCTTCACACTTGTGACTGTCTGTCTCAATTATGCCCAGATATTATAAATACACACATTCTGTGCACTCTTTTAAAAAAATACTTTACATCACAGCACTATTAAATTCTTGGATGTTGAACCATCTCCAACAATTCCCAACTAACCAAATGAGTGCAAACAAACCAATTCAAACCAGTGAAACAAACCCAAACATAACCAACCTAAACAGAGAAACAACCCAACCAACCCATTTAAACCAGTCCAAGCCAACCAATCCAATCAAACAAACTCAACCCAACCAATGCAATCAAACAAACCAAACAAACCCAACCAATGCAGTCAAACCAACCAAACCAAAGAAATGAACCCAACCAATGCAAAAAAAAAACAAAAAAAAACCAACCAACCAAGCCAACCCAAACCAACAAACTCAAGCATCCCTACAAACCAAACCAAACCAACCAAAAGCAACTAACCCAAACCACCAATAAACAACCAACACAATCCAACCAAACAACCCAACCTAACCTAAAGGAACCAACCCAAACCAAACAAATCATCTCTCTCTCTCTCCTCCTTCCTGTTTCCTTTATTTCTCCATACAAATACATTTACTTTGTTTTTACTTTTGTCACTTATTTATATTTGTATATTCACACTTGATTCTATGAAAGTTGCTGTTTTATGGCAACTTTATGGGCTTTAAGGGAAACTTTTTACTGGATTAGTTCAGAAAACTCACGGGACTGACTGGCAAACCTGGGAAAACACTCGGCATCATGCTAGTGATGTAGTGGGTCAGGTTGCAGGTCTGACACTAGAGGGCAGCAAAATATTCAATATTGTCAGCTCATTTGACGAGTTAAAGGGGTTAAACTCTATGCTAAACTCTACAATGCTGTAGCATTTCATAACTGAAGCTTGACTTCAAAGACGTGACAGACAGTGAGATAATACAGCATGATTACCTTTGGCAGGATGTGTGTATAGTTACGGTTAAAGTCTGCATAAATGAAGGGGATAAAGAAACATTATTTATAGCAGCAAGACATTAAAATGATATCATCTGAATCTGAAAGTGATATAAATGATCTCTAATACCTAGAATGGTTATCTTCATACTGTATCTGCTCCAATCTCTTCCTATCCTCTGAACAGGTTTTGGATCCTCTAGGGCCGATATTAATAGAATATAAATTTCAATTCTGTAGAGCAGGAGGGTCATGACCAAACTTTGACTTTGTACTTGTTTCCAAAGAATTTTACGTTTGTCTGACCAAAAACCATGGGGGATGAAAACTTGCAATCAACTATATATGAGACATTTTAATGGTATGTTTTTGTGGAAGTGATTACTGGAAGGTCCCGTATATTAATAACAATGCTCTTTATGTTAGCCATATGTAGTTGATGATTTAGCATGCATATTTAATAGCTGAAGATCCTGTTGAACTACATGTGCAGTGAGTTTGGAAAGTGTTCAAACCCCTTTAGTTTTTGTACAATTCATTTAGCTTAAAATGGATTAAATTTCCATTTTTTGGCCATCAATCTACACACAATATCCCATAATGATAAAGCGGAAGCATTTGTTTTTGCACATTTATTTGCACATGTATTAAAAATCCAAAATGCAAAGTCATTTAGATATGTGTTTAGTAATTTTTCAGACACACCTTTGGCAGCAATTCCAGCTTTGATTTCTTTTTGGGTAAGTCTCTCTAAGGTTTGCATTCCTGGATTTCGGCAGTTTCTCTCATTCTTCCTGGCAGCATCTGTGAACTTCCATCTTCAGGTACATCCACAGATGTTCTGTGGGTTTCCTTTTGGGCTTTGGTCCATTCAAGGATATTCAGACACTTGTCCCGAAGCCAATCCAGTGTTGTATGCTTTGGGTCGATGTCATGCTGAAAGGTGAATCTTTGCCCTTGTCTGAGATTGTGTGCTCTCCAGAGAAGGTTTTCTTCTAGGACCTCTCTATATTTGACTGCATTAATTCTTCCTTCAATTCTGTCCAGTCTCCCCATCCCTGATATTGAGGAGTACCCTCTAAGCATGATGCTGGCACCACCATGCTTCACCGTAGGGATGGTATTAGCCATCTGATGAGCAGTAACTGTTCTTGCCAGACATATCACTTGGATTTAAGCCCAAAAAGTTCAACTTTTGTCTCATCAGTCCTTTAAGTGTCTGCTATATCAGGAGTGACGTCCATCTGACAACTCTACCATGATGGTTGTCCGACCTCCAAGAGCCCTGGTGATTCCAATCTTCTTCCATTTCACAATAATGACGGGCAGTCGTGGCCTAATGGTTAGAGAGTCGGACTTACAACCCGAAGGTGAACCTGAAGGTCGTGGGTTCTAGTCTCGGGCCGTCAGGGATTGTAGGTGGGGGGGGGTGAATGACTGAGGTGAGTCCCTCGAGCAAGGCACCGATCCCCCCAACTGCTCCCCGGGCGCCGTAGCAAAAAAAACTGCTCCGTGTGTGTGTGCACTTGGATGGGTTAAATGCAGAGCACAAATTCCGAATATGGGTCACCATACTTGGCCACAAGTCACTTCACTTCAGTTCACTTAATGGAGGCCACCTGGAAACATTCAAAGCTTTAGAAGTGGTTTTATACCTTTGTCCAGAATAAACTGGACTAGATTGGTTGGTTCTATTTGATGGTGAAATAGAAATCTAGGAAACATTTAGTATAAAATTTTAGTACTTGCCCAGGGAAGGTGTTACACATGCAGCATGGAAATAGGACCAAAGTTTCTCACATTTCACAGACTGTATGTAGAGGAAGCAGTTGAACTCTGTGGCTTTACTCAGGATGATTCGTGACAACAGCATCATACACATGAGTCATAAATAAACCACAGCTCTTCAAGCTGAAACTGAGGCACTTCCATAACGAGGCAAGACTGTCCAACAACGCAAAAAGTCATATACTGCTATTAAATGTGAGACTGAATTTAAAAGCAACCTTCAGATTTTAAACTAATAACTATTTAGGCATTGAAAGTTAAGAATAACTTTTAATTGTTATTGTTTAAAATGCTTTTCTAATAAATTTGAACATAAGCTAAGCTAGGTTTATACACGACTGGCCATCGGGCTAGACACAAAATGGCATTTCTGAACATTGGTGTGTTTCAGGAATTGTCTTAAAGAAATCAACAGTCCTTGTTTCACTCACTAATAATAGATGACTAACACTGTTATGCTACCTCAGACAGGAGGCACATACGCAGTATTTACACATAGCAAACATTCCCTGTGACTTGGTTATACTCATGTTGGATCACAGAGGAAATGTATCACTGTGACTGAGGAGTGTTTCATCAGTTATGTCAATATACCTTCTCCTGTTACTTGTTTTTCATCCTTAATACATCTCTTGTCTGGGCAGGTGCTGAGTAAGGAATAAAACATCCCGATGTTGATTATTTTCCTATAACGGCACATCCTGAAGTGTTTCATTCCGCTTATATTACATCAGTTTACCATCAATGAAAAGGTTTTTTTTATTATGTACTTATTATCCATTTATAGTAACATATAATGTCATAAATCTGTGAACTGAGGCTGCACTTAGAGAAAGTTAACCACCAGTTGTTAACCAATAGCTGCTATAACATAAGTGATATTGTTACACAGATGTCCGACAACTTTAACTGTAACTAAAAATGGATGTCATTTTTTAATAAATAAAAAAGAAATTGTAATCATTAGCAAATTGGGATTTATACAGGCAGCAAGTTTTGTTTTTCCAAAAATAATCAACTTTGAGGTGGTAACACTATCTCTGCTTCATCATGTTCATATTCTGTCATTTAATTCTCTTGGGTCAAGGTTATGATTTATTTTATTTATTAATAAATGACTTTTTAGACCTGTGTTACCTCCCCAGTGTTAGAGCCCCAGTGTCCTGCACATTTTTAAGCGTCCTCTGCTCTAAGCACTCCAAACACAAATGCGTTAGGAGCAGAAGAAGACCCCAGGACTGGAGTTCAGCACCTCTGCCAACTTTTTAAATAATTGTTTCTACCTCTTCATTAATGTGTCTACTAGTGTTTGCTTATATACTGTATTAACAAAGATGCATCTTAAATCAGGAAATTAAGTATTACTTATACAATAATAATAATAATTCACTACCAGACCTTAAATTAGACCTTAAAGTGTTGCCCTTTATTATTTTTTTTAGCAACATTATAGGCAGTATTGCTTGTTTCCTTCTTGAAGATAGAGACATTGTAATTCTGTTCAGCAGTCGATTGTTCTATGAAACAGGGCCGGAAGTACCACAATGCACCAAAGCCAACGACCCAAATAGAACCTAGCACTTATCTTTTCTTATTCATTTCTAACAGTGCAGCAGCTGACAGCAAACTTCTCAAAAGTATCAGAATGGCTTTCGATTGTAAACATAAATGTGGGGCCCAAAGGCTCTCATTATTAGACTTGGATTTTTATTAGACATAGACTTATTTATGTATGTATGTATGTTTTTTTAATAAACCCCTGTACATGCATCCAAAGCCAGTGTTGGATCATTAATGCCTTGGGGCTATTTTGCCACTGGTGCTCCAGTGGATTTTAAGAATCCCCCCAAAATAAGGACTAATTTAGACAAAGAAAAGTTAAGGCTTGACCATAAACAGACCTTTCACCAAAATGACAACTCTAAAATGCACTTTAATGAATACAGGAATGGTGAAAGGACGCTTCAGCATGAATTGAAGAGGGCTTTCACTAGCATAAGCCTACAGTAAGAATATGAAGGACGATAGTCTAATCTTTGTCTGATATGCTACTTAGCCCCGAGCTTTCTGTGAACAGAACAGTGAAGCGTGGCTTAAAAATTGCTTATTGCGAATATGATATTAATAGACACACAACGGGCTTGCTCTATTTCTGCAGCACACACACACTTCGCACATGACGGCGCAAGAGATGGCACAAAAGCTCCCTTTTTATTGTTCTTTACGTTTGCAGAAGAGTCCAAAAGGGCAAGAGTTTATTACCTCACTCCTGCCAATTTTCACAGTTTAATCTGCTTTTGGACTGTGGATGAGAAACTAAAGATCTAAAGAGCCAAAGAAACAGAAAAAAAAAAAAACATTTCCTATTTTAATCTGCACGAATGAATCAGTCTGGTGATGCACGGTGCAGAAAGTGAAGAGTCAGCAGTACAAGTGCCGAGACACGGCCTGCTATTCTGACAGCCTGAAGATGGCTGAAAGAAACTCAGCACAAAGGTAAGCTAATGCTGTTATGACTCGGAAGATACGGACAAATCGCTAAATGACTATGAGATAATGATCTATACAGGCTTTAACACTTTAACACTCCTGGCTTATTATACAATCACTATCCTATAGTGTTCTTTAAAGTGTATGCAGGGAAGGCTGTTTCCACCCCAACAATGAGTATTTACCAATAAATGCACATCCTGAAGTGGTTTATTCCTCTTAAACCACAGCAATTTGCAAATAATAACAATATCGCATGAATTAAAAAACAACTCATTGTACATTTTATCATTTTATAGTTACATTTAATGTTGTGGAACGTCTGCAAAACAAGTTCTTTCCCTTTTCCCTCATCAGAAAACTTGAAGTTACAGATTTACCTCAGCACTGAAACTGGAGACTCCTTCCAATAAATGTCACCTCACAGAAAACACCAAATCAAGGATTATACTTTTTCGTTCAATTGGAGCGTCTGCCATACAAGTCCCCATGTAAGTTGTTACCAAAGAAATGATAATGTATTAGAATTAGAACAAGTGCATTAATATGAACCGGTCATAGTTGCTCACCCACTCACTTCCTTTCAGTAACTGCCTTATCCTGATGAGAGTCGCGCTGGATCCAGAGCCTATCCCGGGAAGACGGGGCATGAGGTGGGAATATACCATGGATGGGACCTGTCAGAGCTGCTGTTATAGAAAATGAATCAACACCTTCTGACCAATCAGATCTGAGAATTCAACAGCGCTGTGAGATAAACATCATTATGAATTGTTATATTTATGAATAATGTAAAAGGTAAGCGTGAGGAATACAAGTCTGGTCTGGGGGTTTAGGAGTTAAGGAGATAAGTGTACAGGAATCTGCACATTCTACCTACTTCCCTAAGTTGCAGAACCATTCATCTGCAAGCTCAACTTTTCAACAAGAAATATGACAGGAAGATCAAAAAACAGGTTTGACCTTGTAGACCGGGGAGGGCTGGCTTTTATTGTAACGCAACCATGGCACGAAGGAGTGGCGTTTGTGTTTACACTGAACACGGCAGCTCTCGTGTGGTGCACTTCGTCACAGCATGCCTGCACTTCTCGCCGCCTCTGAGGCGTGCTTGAACACAGTCGAAACTCTCTTCCTCACTTCCTTAAAGGCTGAGTGCTCGAGTTGGGGGGAGGCGGAGCTGGACGGACTCAGTCCAGGTGATCCATAAGGCCGAGTTCAGGCAGCTCTCGCCTTTCAGTAGGTGTCTACAGCTTGACAATGGCAACCACCCGCTTTCTAGCATGGGTCCTCGTCCTCTCTGTGACATCTGTCCCATCAGGTAAGACACTGGATACCGGCTTAAGGCTTCACACAATGGGTGATTAATTTACCTCTGACCATTACTATACAGGAGCTGCTCCTACTCAACTCGTTTATTTATGGGGCTGTGACAGAATCCATTGTCTGGATGAATTAATACTGATTGAAATTACTTAATTCTTTGACTTTCTAAAAAGTTATAAAGTAAGTAATATTTGTTCAAAAATGGTTAGGTAGAGATATTACGACTTTCATGCACTAATGTGGCTTCTATCACGATAAACACTAAGACAGTAACAATTTGTGCTTCTCCATTTCTCCATACACATTTGTGTAATGTCTGCTGTGTAAAAGCTGCTACATGCCATGTGTGTTGTTTTAGGCACAAGCGCAGCGTGCTTGTGTCCAAGTGTTAAGTGCTGTAAACTCCTCCACATCCACTGATCATAAAGCTCACAGTTGTAGCTACAATGCTATTACACTTTCTCCAAATTAACCCCAAAGCTTATGTACAATTTGTCCTCTAACTGTTATGTAAATAAGGTGATTTTTTTTTTTTTTTTTTTTTTTACAAATTGACAAGTTAAAAAAAAACAAAACAATGACACACCCTTATACCTGCAGTCACACCACAATGAGTTAGAGAGATAGGATCAGCAGGAAAACATTCCTTACAGCCTTATGTTCTGCTCGGGAGAAAAAAGAAAAAAAAAAAAAAAAGTTGGGGAAATTTTGGTGGAAAAATACACCATACATATTTCTAAATAGGTAAAAAAAATATGGAATGTCGTACTTTTCTTTTTAAGTTATGTTATGTTACGTAATAGTGTAATAGGCATGTATTATAATGTGCATGTATGTGTTTTAGTGCTCGATATATTTATATATATATATATATATATATATATATATATATATATATATATATATATATATATATATACACACATTTTAACCTAACATGGGCATGGCCTAAACCAGAAGGCTTTTTTTATGGGTTTGGTTTGTTTTTTTGGTTTTTTTAATATGACCCGTATCACCACATTTCCCAAATGTACAAATGTCAGCATGGTTTTGTGACAGTTCCTCAACCTTATAATAACCTTATAAATCATATGTTTGTTTTTTTTAAAACCTGCCTCACACAGTTTTTAATTTTGTTTTTATCTACCGGTGATGTTTTTGAACTTTTCTTCCTAGCCAAAATACAGATAGAGGCATGACGATACACGTCTAGTATATAACATAACATAACTATTTTAAAAAGGAAAGTGTTTATAAATACCAGAAGTCTACGTGGTGTTTTTCCACTTTGTAAAAAAAAAAAATTTCTGCCTATTTTTTTTTTAACCAGACAGAACATAAAGGATGTAAGTAACGTTTTCCTGCTGATCCTATCTCTCTGATTCATTATGGTGTGACTACAGGTAGAAGGGTGTGTCAGTCTTTTCATTAACTTGTCACTTTGTAATAATAAGCCTTAATCTTATTGATATGACAGTTAAAGGACAAAATATACACAAGCTTTGTGGTTTATTTGGATAAAGTGTGACACATATTTAACTGCAAATGTGAGTCTGATGATCAAACTAGTAGCCTAATTTAAAATGCGGATGGATGAAATGCATTGCACAACATCACTTGTTCATGTTAAAGATCTCTAGTGGTCATGGTTTGTCACGTAAGCTTCATAATCGTCATAATTACTAGGTATAAACGGATAAGGATCAGTCACGGAACCATCAGGAGAACCATAACAACGTTAAATCGATCATTTTGTCCTGCATGCAGGATTCAGATGCTCTGGTTCTGAGGTAGCGACTATGAAGCCCATTGTCCTTTAGGTTCATTTGGTCCATCACATGATTCTGAAAGCTTGTGTATAAAAACACGGTTCCCTTTTAGATCCATTCCCGCAGGTCAGATGAACCAACCACGTCTAGCTAGTTACTGCATTTACTTGTTCCTGTTTTTCTTAAGGAAGTTCTTGAAGTACTTATACTTGAATAGAAAGGAAAAGTACTGAAAAACCATTGTAGGTCATCAACCGAGCTGAACTCAAAATGGACACTTTTTTTACTTTTACTTTTTCACCGACACTTGAGACTCGTTCCAAAACGTCACAGATTATACACATTTTTTTCTTCCTTCCTTCTGGCCAATCAGAATCAACAACTCAACAGCGCTGTGGTATAAAAACATGCAGTTAAGGGTTAATCACTGAGCTGCTAATGCCATTATTAACTTAGCATGGAGGAAATACTAAAGTTCACGTGAGTTAGAATTAATCTGAGCCAAAATGCCAGAAGTGTCCCAGCTGATGCAAAACAACCTACCCCGATGCAGCAGTGATAAAACGCTGCTAAGTATTAACTACCTAAATAAACACTGGAGCCAACGGCCTTGTTTTCTTAATTCCAGAAACAGAAAGTTAAACATTCTCATCATCTCATTAATTCCTGACAAGGCAGAAACACTATACAAGAGCAACCACAGGCTAGCTCTGGAAAAGCGTGAAGCAAAACAGAAAGGTTAATATTCCGCTCTCATCACATCGGTTGATACCCTAAATTTATATTGTGGCAAAAATATTGCTTTAATAATAAATAATACACCTTAAAAATGAATACTAAGGTAACATTCCCACAAAAAAATGAGGCACTATGTAAAACTCCCCCAAAAAATGAGGCACAATGTAAAACTCCCCACAAAAAAATGAGGCACTGTGTAGCATTCCCACAAAAAAATGAGGCATTAAGTAATATTTTCACAAAAAAATGAGACGCTGTGTAGCATTCCCACAAAAAAAATGAGGCATTAAGTAATATTTTCACAAAAAAATGAGGCACTATGTAACATTCCCACAAAAAAATGAGGCACTATGTAACATTCCCACAAAAAATGAGGCACTATGTAACATTCCCGCAAAAAATGAGGCACTACGTAACATTCCCACAAAAAATGAGGCACTACGTAACATTCCCACAAAAAATGAGGCACTATGTAACATTCCCACAAAAAAATGAGACACTGTGTAGCATTCCCACAAAAAAATGAGGCATTAAGTAATATTTTCACAAAAAAATGAGGTGCTGTGTAGCATTCCCACAAAAAAAATGAGGCATTAAGTAATATTTTCACAAAAAAATGAGGCGCTGTGTAGCATTCCCACAAAAAAATGAGGCACTGTGTAGCATTCCCACAAAAATATGAGGCACTGTGTAGCATTCCCACAAAAAAATGAGGCATTAAGTAATATTCCCACAAAAAAATGAGACACTGTATAGCATTCCCACAAAAAATGAGGCACTGTGTAGCATTCCCACAAAAAAAGAGGCATTAAGTAATATTTTCACAAAAAAATGAGGCACTGTGTAGCATTACCACAAAAAAATGAGGCATTAAGTAATATTCCCACAAAAAAATGAGACACTGTATAGCATTCCCACAAAAAATGAGGCACTGTGTAGCATTCCCACAAAAAAAGAGGCATTAAGTAATATTTTCACAAAAAAATGAGGCACTGTGTAGCATTTCCACAAAAAAAATGAGACACTGTGTAGCATTCCCACAAAATGAGGCATTAAGTAATATTCTCACAAATAACGAGGCACTGTGTAGCATTCCCACAAAATGAGGCATTAAGTAATATTCTCACAAATAACGAGGCACTGTGTAGCATTCCCACAAAAAAAAATAAATGAGGCACTAACCAATATTCCCACACACAAAAAGGTGCAGTAACATCCCCACAAAATTAGGCATTTGGTAATATTTTCACACCCACAAAAATGAGTCAGTGAGAAACATTTCCACAAAAAATGAGGTACTAAAATTCATATAAAATTGAAGCACATTTTTCCACAAAATGTCGTCAGAAATAACGTATCAAGTTCCACACACGAGTCAAAAAATTATGCAGTCAAAACATCTTCATCTAAGCAAATGACATTAAATTACAGTCTATTTTTATCAAGTCTCTTTGTATCTCTCTCTCTCTCTCTCTCACACACACACACACGCACTTAATTTTAGTATTTCTTTCTTCGCAGGTTGTTTTACACTAAACGGAGTGAAGGTCTATGAGGTGGTTCAGCCAATCCGACTGCATGACCTTCATAAGAGAGATTTGGAGGTAAGGATTTGATTTGTCCTTTAAATCACCGCTTCCTACAGACGGCTGCGTGCATGTAGCTCAACTTTTCCCACAATTATTTAGTCAACTGAGTTTTTTCGAATCTCATTTTCAGCCCACCAGACCTGCAACGGTGAAATATGCCATGACTCTGGGTGGAAGACCCATCGAAATGCATCTAGAGAGAAACAAGTAAGCTTGATCTTTCTCTCTCTTTCTCTGAAACCAAGGATGTTGCAATTTGAGTCATTCAAAGTTGTGGTAAAACCAAGGCAGTCATTTTCCAGGAGCTGTCATTGTTTCATACCACCTTGATAAAAGTGGGTTTGTGGGCTAGAAAGCAAGTCAAGAGTTGAAGCATAAGCTCAAAACTGAGCTTAGCTTGGCTCACTAAACAGTGAAACTCTATATAATATTTTTTTTTTAGTGACTAAAGAGACCACAGTCCCGCCTTCCCATTTGCTATTGGCTCACAAAGCCGAGGTTTAGCAATATATAACCGCTCCCAGGAGCAAATACGCGTTTTACATCCTGTGTTAATTCTTTTACATCCTGTGAAAATTTCGACATGTGAAATTTACTCACGCTGACTACTGCTTCAGCTAACAAAGCAGAAAAGTGTCGTTTTCAGTTTTCAGTTTTCAGTTTCCAGCTTTATTGTCATCACAAGGGTCAAAATAGTCAATGTTTTTTTTATTAACATTTTTAAAAAAAATCCTGGTGTCATGGTGTCATGACTGTGTCTTGAAATAAGCTTCAGCTCATTCAGACTGCTGCAGCCCACATCCTGAACAGGAAAAGAATGAGATCATATCACCTTTTGTTTTTTTTTGTTTTTTTTTATTTACATCGGCTGTCTTTGTGTTGATCACAAAGCTGGAAATGCTTTCGCTCTAGCATATCTTGAACAGGTAGAACCCATCTCGGGCACTTTTGTTCAGCTCAGGCAGGTTTACTGTTGATTCAGATCAGATATTTTTTCTAATTTTGCTTCTAAACTCTTGGCAAGTGTTTCTGAGGACATGGCTAACACTGGTTATTAATTATTATTATTATTATTATTATTATTTGTGTTGGGTTCTGCAGTGGCTTTTTAACTGAAGACTACACAGAAACGTATTACACAGACGACGGGACTCCTGTGATGACCAAACCCCGTGAGTTGGTAGGTGAACTGCAGCATGGCTCTTTGATCGATCTTCATATTTATCGCTTATAGACGCTTCTTGTTCCATGGTTATGCCCTGAAAAATGAGGACATACTGTATGTATCCAAATAATAGCATCGTCTGAAAAACTTTTGCTGTGCCTTTTTTTGGCCATTTCCAGGATCTCTGCTACTATCATGGCAAGATCTTGAACGACAGCAACTCGATGGTTAGCATGAGCACGTGTGACGGGTTACGGTACGTCTCATTTACTGCAAAAAAAAAAAAAATTGCGAAAGTTTTTACAAGTGCTAATGCTCTGTATATTGCTTTTCAGAGGTTACTTCCAAACGGCAGAGCAGAGGTATCTTATCGAGCCCTTGTCCGAGGACGGCAACGGTGATCATGCAGTGCTGAAGTATGAGGAAGTGACCGACACCCCAATGGTGTGTGGTGTCACAAATACCACCTGGGAGCCTGCTGATGTTCCCCCTTACACCAGCAAGTCCAAATCACGCTCTTCCGTAAGTCGGATCAGCTCTCGGTTCCTTCATAGTTCCTGAAATGTACTTTAAATGTTTGTCTACTGGCAGCGAATAAGTGCAACTGAAACGGTTTCACAACTCATTCAAAGGGCTTCAGTAGGTATCAATGGAGAATTAGCACAATCTTGAAGATCAAGGTTTAAAAGTCTGAGGTCCAGATGTAGATACATCAGGAGGTGCAGCGATGGAGCCTCAGAGTGCGTGCGTAGCTCAGTACACAAACTGGACCTGGAGCTGGCTACCACGTTGCAGAAAAGCTGATGGAAAGTGGCGGAAATGCTCAACCACAGACCCGTCAAAAAAAAACTCGGGGCTATAGAGGAAGTTCAGTAACAATGGACAAAGATATTATCAAATAAAGACTCTTTTTGTGTTAGAACAAATAAACAGTGCGGAAGGCATTAATATGGCTATTAGTAATATCTAATTTGATCAATTTTGGAAAATGTCGCACCCGTCCTGTTGCATGAGTTAAATTTCTGTGCTAGATGCGCGGAAACATGCTAGGTGCTATGAACAGGGTTGCCAGATCTGCGTAACGAAAGCATCTCCACTGATAGCGCATAATAGATCTTTACCAAGGTCCTCAAATTGTCTCGTATGATTATACTTGTTGTCGTGATCTTTCCATTCCGAAACCAGTGATTTGTGCCAACTTCCCACTTCAGTCACTACAATCCTGCCTCGAGCGAGTATATATGATGCTATGTTCACACTAGCAACCAATCCAAACGACCGCCTCAGACCAAACCTATGACACGTGTGGCCTGACATTTCTTCAGTTCCCCATTCACAGATTTGGTGTGCACTGGCAATTAGTTCCCATTTAGTTTGACGCACAAAACTTTCAACCATGGTCCTGTCAGATACAACCTCGCTTTAAATGTGACAGAGACAGATAAAGCCATCTCAGAGCTTGGAAGGAAGTAGCACAGAGCCCTGGTGCTTCTGGTGTGATTATGTAGCTTGTAGCTAGCTTGCTACTCTGCTGGACAAACTATAAGTGACTTGTCTCTTGCTAACGTGAATGTAGCACGTGGAAAAGAAGTGCATTTAGGCTTGCACATCAGTTTCACACATAACATGCAGAACACACCTGAAAATGGGTTAAACACATCTGGGCTTGAGTACACTCCCAGGAACCATTATTGTTTTTTTTCAAAATTTGTTTTGTTATCAAAATGGTGTCATGCTGGTGCAGCAGGTAGCGATGCTGTCTCACAGCTCCAGGTCCCTGGCGTGATCCTGAGCTCGGGTTGCTGTCTGTGTGGAGTTTCACTGTGTGTCCAGCTTCTCTGGTTTCCTCTCACCTCCCATAAACATGCCGGTAGGCGGATTAGTGCTTACGGAAAGCTTTCGGAAGATGAACGTATGAATAAACAATGAAGCCCTTCACGTGAGTGGTGAAAACTTTCAGTAAAAATTCAGTTAGTGAACAGTTTTAAAAAAAAAAATGAACAGGACGACTGAAAAGTTCACGTTTAGGTGAAGTTTCGGTCCATTAGGCTCTGATCTAACGTAGCAGAAAATATAACACATTCGCCGGCTCAGGAATGACTGTTCTGCTTTTTGTTTTTCCTCTTGGTTAGGGGCCAACAATGTTCCAGCAACAAAAGTACAATGAAATCATCCTTGTGGTGGATAACAGAATGGTACGTAAGTGGCGGAAACATGAGTCCTGCTCTGTTGCACGCTGATTAATCCATAACGATATATTAAAGTTCCTCGATTAAAGTTTTTGTTAAGTCTAGTGCAAAGTAGCTTAATAAATAAAGGTCACGGAGTTCTTCTTTTTTAAATCAGAGTTATTACAGTAGTAACCTCAGATGACGCCTAAGCATACTCATGATCACAAAATCGTGCCTATTCAAGCTCATTGCGGTGTTATTAATCTCTACATAGACATGCCTATGACTAACCATACGGCTGATTTGTGCTTCCGCAGTACAAGAAGATGGACAGTGATGTCAACAAAGTGAGAAAGAGGATCTTTGAGATCGTCAACTTTGTTAATGCTGTGAGTCACAGATTTCGTCTGTTTCACATGAGCTGACGCACTTGCCATAAAAGGCTGAGATGTCAGAAATAAATTTTCCGCAATGGATTCAGGGTGAAATTTTTATTTATTTATTTATTTATTTTTTTGGACCTGTTTTGGAAGTGCTAAAAAGGCAGCATATTGATCATTTATTTAGATGTACGCCCATATCCTGTACCCGGTTGCTTATGTTTCCAATGTAATTACCAAACTGTGCTTTAGTGCTCAATACATGGAGCTCTTTTCCAGGTTTCTGATTGGGTGCGATGTATGAAGTTCACGTCGGAGCCATATAACACTTTCAGTGTGCATTTCTGTAGCATTTCAGCAGCACTGTAAGATTTTCAGTAGTGCTGTAAGAACGGTCGGTAGCACTTTAATAACTTCAGTAGTGCGTTAAGAACTTCTGTGGCATTTTAAGAAATTCAGCAGTACTGTAAGGTTTTCAGCAGTGCTGTAAGAACTTCAGTACTTCAGTAGTGCTGTAAAAACTTCAGTAGCACTTTAATAACTTCAGTAGTGCGTTAAGAACTTCTGTGGCATTTTAAGAAATTGAACAGTGCTGTAAGGTTTTCAGTAGTGCTGTAAGAACTTCAGTAGCACTATAGGAAACTTCAGGAATGCTTTGAGAACTTCAGTAGCATTTTAAGAATTTCATTAGCGCTTTAATAACTTCACTAGAGCTTTAAGAACTCGGGGGCACTTTAAGAAGTTTAGTAGCACTTTACGAACTTCAGTTACGCTTTAATAACTAACAAGGCGTCTTGTCCAATCATGCACGTTTGTCAAAGATTTCTTATCTCTACATCCCTCATGAACAGCAAACAGGATCTGCTAGTATTTCTGTCTTGTTCTTGGCCTGAGTAGGATTTCTATTGTGGTTCAGTTTTAAAAAAAAATAAAATAAAATAAATCAGGGGGAAAAAAAGCAATGGAAAGACAAAGAGCCTTTGAAATCTTTTGTACTATTAAATATGACATCACACCCCAGTTATCCCAGGCCAGAGTTAGGACTGAACCTGCAAACAGCAAAGAAGAAATGGATTGTCGTCACTCTGATCTGTGATTAGTGCCGCTGTTTTTTTTTTTCTGGTTTGAATTTCAGGATAGTGTCACGTCAAGGCTCATTTATCAAAGTAATTTATTCCTAATTGTTCGCAAGAGCATTTACAGAAGAAACGTGGTGTTCATGAAAATCCAGCTAATTCAGAAAACCATTCGTGACCTCCGTTTCCAGAGTTTGTGTAAATTTATGTACAAGTAAACTCACTAATGTGACTCGACTGATCGGCTTCAGATTGTATAATTAGTGATGGGTTACTGCGGTTTTATATATGAATTACAGTGTCGTTTATGTTATTTGTTTCAATTACACACCAATTTTTAATGAAAATCTGGTGAAACTCAGTCAAGGAAAAAGTAATGGTGCCCTACCAAAGGAGGAAGAGTTAGTGTGTGTCAGTTTTAGCTGAGGCGCTGCAATGACTGAGCTGCGTTACTCGAAGTTCTTTGGATGTTCAGTTGCCATTTTGTCCTTTTCAGCTCCCTGTGAGCTTTGCCCTTTTATGGAGTTTTGTGGGCGTGACCAGCTGTAAATCAGCTGTGCAGTGACCACGGTCGGTAATTTATGGCTGACATTTGCATTTGCCCTCAACTTTACTAATAAAAACTGATAAATGAGGTCAGGGTCAGGTGACCAGGGTCCTGGTGGCCTTTTCTGGTTACCCATGAAAGTGAAAAGGGAGTAAATTGCATTTAACAGCTAGAAACATAATTATCATCTAAAAGCAACTGCTATTTATTGATTTGATTTCATCTGCAGTTAATTTAAAAGGCAACAAAATATATTTAATTAAAAAAAACACAACCATGGAAACTGTGTATAACTTGGTACCAGGCTTTATTCATATCCTACAGACTGACAAGCCCTTCATAAGCCCCGCCCATTTAATAATATCCTTTATTTTATTTTTTTAAAGCAACCATTATAGATTAATCATTATGTTTACATTATAATCTTGATTTGGAGTACTCCGTTACTCTACATTCTCTTGTCAGAATGATCTTAACCGGTTTTAATATTTTTCTGAGAAAGATTATCGTAAGCAAACGATCTGTTCAGGTTTGCATGTGTAAGAATATCTGTTAATAGGAAAATGACATTTGTGGCACAAAGCGTACGATGGAAAAAGAGTTCTCAATTTGGTTAGCAGCATCATCCACATCAGTCTCTCTAGTTTTATCTCCTGAGGGAAATTCATGGCATGGCATTTGAAACGCTAGCCTCATTGTCCTCCCTGTTCATGCTAATATCCACGAGGAAACAGTCACTGCTTCATCACTCACTCCTGTTAGCTAAATTTCACATATTCTTATTAGCATATAAACGTTACGACTTCGTTTGCCCCATCTCTACAATGCGAGTGTCAGTGCAAGTGCAATAGGGATGGTTTGACAGCTTATATTTAGACCGTTCACAAACTCAGCCTATTAGGTTCATGTTTATTTTGCTGTGACGCATAACCGACAATCAATGCATAGCATTCGTAGCATTAGAAAAGACCATTTGGCTAGCAGGCTAGCAATTAAACATCTTTAAGCCACCATGTTTGGGAAATTATCTCCTCATTTATCTGATCTTCGCAGGGAGCTGTTTTAATGAACGATTTTGCATTGTTGCATATTTAAATGACTTCATGGGAAGATTTTTAAAGACCAGACACACGTACTCGGTTTGGAATCTGTGCGCCCGAGCACAGAATTTGTTAAAATTAAAGGTATTATCATATGCAAACTCTCCCAGCATGACGGCTGCTTGAGTTATCATCATGATATTGTTTTTACGATGATTTTTTAAAAATTGAATTCTATAACTGATGTGTGTCTGTTGGCAGGTGTACAAACCGCTGAACACTTTTATCGCCCTGATCGGTCTGACAGTGTGGACAGACTCTGACAAGATTGCAGTGACGGCACCGGCTGGCGAGACACTGGATAAATTTACCACGTGGAGGAATAATGAACTCATAAAGCAGCAGAAACATGACAATGCTCATCTGATCACGTCAGTGTTCTTCTATAAAATTGCTTGATCAACAGGAATCCGTCATCAGCTGACCATAGCATTTCGTGATTAATATACACTGCCAGTCATTATTGTGTGTGCTAACACCGGAGACTTCTTCTGATGTTACAGCAATGTCTCCTTACAGGAAACTTAATCATATCAACGATTACACATGATCTTTGTGTAAAGAACTACATTTTATTTAATCCATTTTTATTAGGCTTACATTATGTGGAATTTCTTGTGTAAGTTGTTGCTATGGAATCGATATTTTTGAGAATTCAGCAGTTTTGTGGTATAAATAATTTTTAAACATTTTAAACATTTTTCAATTCACATTTTTATTTCAAATTAAAAATGTGGTCATTTAAAATGACTGCCACTGCATAATTATACACAAGTTAGCAACAAATGGTACAAATGGTTAGTGGATGGTTTTGGATATAGAAAGTGAATCATGGTTCTGTTAACATTTCAGTGGGATTGACTTGGACGGTTCAACGGTGGGACTGGCGTTTATTGGCACTCTGTGCTCGGGTCATTCTACCGGCATCATCCAGGTAATGAAAAGCCCAGATGCTTCTCGACATCTGATTTCGCAAGCGCAGCAGAAGTGCAACGACAAAATGTTCGCGCCTTTGTGTCTTTGCTAATCCCCTTTCGAGACATCCTCTATTCTTTAAAATCCTATAATGCCACGATGATAACATCTAGTTCTGTATAGAGTATAGAACCACAGTTCCACTACAGCTTCCTAGCAACAATATGGCTAAAATTTTGACTAAAAACTCCCCTTTTCTTTCACTTTCTTCCCATGTACTATGTCAGAAAATTAAGAAATATTTGTATCTATTTGATTGCTACTCCTTCACAAATGTTATGATATCCCAGCAACAGGTCCTCTGTTGATTCCCTCAGGACCATAATCCACGTGCCATAGCTGTAGGTGCCACCTTGGCCCATGAGATGGGACATAACCTGGGTATGAACCATGACACCAGCTCGTGTGTGTGCACCGAGTCCAGCTGCATCATGACTGCTGCTCTCAGGTGATCATTCAATCAATACTAAGGATCCCGAACCCTAAACCTAATTCAATACCAACTAATTACAATCCTCATGATAGGATTTTTAGGCTCTGACGTATCTTCAGTTGCATCTCTGAGGAACCCTTAAAGATCCTCTGTGGAACCCTGTATCAATATCAGAAAGGGTTCCAACCTACAACATTTTTTCTAATAAGCTAAGACCTATACAAAGAACCTTTTTTTGGTAGAATGAGTTTCCCCATTAGATTTCGATTAGATTGTTCCAAAACTAAACAGTAAGTAAAGAATAAAATATGAAGGGACATGCTGTCCAATCTAGAACCTTTAACATTTAGGTTTAATCAAGATGTTATGGATGGTATTGGAAAGGGTTCCAAACTACAACAACTTTTAACAAAGAGGCCATAAAAAAAACTTTTGTGTAAGAGTGTACTGAGAACTAAACCATAATTACGCAGACTTGTGTGCCAATAAGCTTATTGAAGCAGAAAATTCTTTGGAAAGATGAAATGAGACCACAAAAATAAATAAATAAATAAATAAATAAATAAATAAAAAATCCACCACACTTCCTACTATTTCTCCCAGTGTTACTTTAATGTTCACTAAAATTTGTGTGCTTGTACTAGTCATGAAAGACAAACTAAAATCCCTAAGAATCTTCAGTTTTACCCAAGAACAAGGATAACAATGCAACATCATAAAGACTTTATTTAGATTTAGTCTTAACAGGCAGCCAGGGTAGCCAAGGTAGCCAAGGCATGTTCTAACATTTTTAGGAAAGTATGCACTAGTTTCTCAGCACCGTGTACGATTGGGAATTCTGAGAATAAACCGCTGTCAATGATCATACCCTTCTTCTTACAAGTGGTGAATTGTTTCACAGAATAATCAGGAACCTTGTTGCATGCAGAAGGAGAACCTAAGCACCATTTCTGCTTTACCCATAATTTATGAGAAGAACATTTCTATTTATCTCAGCTTTTATATCTTTTACACGAGTGGCCATTTTGCATAGCTGAGCTGCTGAATCTCGCTGAAAAGCTTTCAGGTTTGCTTATACCACGGTGGGGTGGAATTCTCGATTCTGATTTCAGACACTGGATATTCTTTCAAAAAATGTGCAGGTTATAGAAAAATAATCAACTTCAAGATGGTAGCAGTAACTCTGCTTCATCACACCACACCGTCATTGATTATTTGCCTATAAAAGCAAGACGGGAGCTCCAGGTAGCCAGACGCCCCCCACTAAAGACTCTTGAGCAGGAGTTGTTAAATATTACGGTCGGGGGGGGGGCAGATTTCTTCCAAACCTCATCAGGCATTTGCTGTATTTAAAATATTAGTTCTGTGGTCTGGTGAATAGAATTATGGGATGCAAGTAGCGGCAGAATGCAAGTGTGGTCACTTAGTGTGTGATCTGTTTGGGCAATTATTAGTTCAGGTAATTATTCATTATTAGTAGGGGGTCAAAACACAGGCAGCCAGACTTCTTATTGTGTAATTCGTACTCAGAAATGAGGCAGGGAAACTAGGATCGAAACCAAAAAAATGCAGAACTAGAAAACAGTGATATTCAGAAAACAAGGCGTAAGCTTAATGACACAAAAGCACAATAAGACTGCGACTACACAGACAAACTAATCACAAAAACACAAAACAGGTGAACACAACTGGATAACAAACCAATGACAGGAAAGGGCAGAGATGAAAAAGACTTGAACGGAAACAAGATTTTAAATTAGTTTGACATTTTTTTTTTTTTTAGAATAAAACAAGCAGGGAGTAGAATTTATTTTTTTAAAAAAACACAACATATTGTGCAAGCTGAATATTGTGATATATCACACATCAACATGGCAAATTAAGAGTTCCTGCCTTTCTTCTGGCTTGGTGTATGAGGCCCCATAAAGACTGAGAGAAAAGAATCAGATTTTATCCTACGATTTTTCTTATTCCTTCATTCCTGTCATTTGCAGCTACACCGTCCCGCAGCTTTTCAGTAGCTGCAGCGTCAACCAGTTTGAGCAGTACCTGAACTCGCGGAAACCTGAGTGTCTTCTCAACAAACCGCAACCCAAAGACCTGGTCCAGCCTCCAGTGTGTGGCAACGGCTTCCGAGAGACTGGAGAGGAATGTGACTGCGGCTCTGTGACGGTGAATAAGGACTTGTTTATAATATTATAAACTCACATTATAATTTTTTTTTTTTAAACCACAGCATTGTTTAATTCACGATTCTGCTTATTCTTCTATAACAGCAGCACTGGTAGTAGTGCAGCTGGTTTATATTAATGTGCTCATTCTAAATAGTTCTAATAGTAAGAGCTCATTCACGGTAACTTGTATGGTGGAAACACCATGTAATCTAAGTCAATAATTAACGGAATAAAAAGCTCATTGTTATTCAACAATTGTTGACATGGTGACAGTTTCTGTAGGTGTTTATCTAACATTTATGGAAGGAGCTTCGGGTGTCAGTTTCTTGGTACCATGACACGCTAAGTTTGTTTTTTGTTTTTTTGCCTTATCAACTACAAGAAAGAGAAAAAAGAGAGAGGCTAATGAGTGAATGTTTATAGCTGCTGTAAGGCAAGTGCAATTCTGCATCGTTAAACGTAACTATAAACTGATAAAATGGTGTTCTTTAATTAATTTTTTTTTTTTTTTTTTTAATTGTAATTGTTGGCAGATTATTGTGGTATAAAAGGAATAAAACACTTCAAAACATACTGTTATTAGAAAATAATCAACTCCAGGTAACAGTATCTCTGCTTCACGTCAGCCTATAACCTCAGGTAAAGTGTTTTTATCCCTTACTTGATACACTCGTAAAAACGATCAGCTTTGATGTTCAAGTTGGTTGTCGTCGTTGATAAAATGTTAACCATGACCAAATTCTTACAACTTACACACTATTTTGACCTTTTTCACTTGGGATGTTCTGAACACCAAAATGCCAGAGTATATACATTCCTGTTGTCAGCTGCTGTTTAACAGTTATTCATGTCTGGACAGGTTTAAAACTACATTCCTCCAAACTGAAAAATAGCTTCTCTGCCTGAAAAAATGCTTCGAACAAGATCAGGCCTATCTACGCAGTGTGCATTAAAGCTGGAATTCTTTTGGAAATCAGACAATGCTAGTATAATGAGTAAGGACTTAAAACTGCAGCAGTGATCCGCATTGCTGAATTTACCATCTGAAGGACAGAGTACAAGAGCGTCTTGAATTAGTATTAGTATTATTAGTATTATGTAATAGTATTTATTACATTATTTGTTATGCAGCAGTGCTACATCACTCAGCCTCAGTTTTTTGATGGACTAACCTTTTTTTTTTCATATTTGTGGGTTTTTTTCCAATGCATTCAATATGATGGCTTGGGGACTGCGATTGCTGTGGTGGCTTTGGGACTGCGATTGCGGTGGTGGCTTTGGGACTGCGATTGCGGTGGTGGCTTTGGGACTGCGATTGCTGTGGTGGCTTTGGGGCTGCGATTGCGGTGGTGGCTTTGGGGCTGCGATTGCGGTGGTGGCTTTGGGGCTGCGATTGCGGTGGTGGCTTTGGGGCTGCGATTGCGGTGGTGGCTTTGGGACTGCGGTTGCCACTAGCATCTTTGTACTCAGGAGTGGACAGTGGATAGGTTTAACAAACCGGACTTCTTGTGAAAACTATCCTGAATTTACTGGTTGCACAATTGCACTATTTGTCCATTTAGTACACAGCTATAAAAGGGATTGATGAGGATGGGCTCCCTTTTGAGTCTGGTTCCTCTCAAGGTTTCGTCCTCGTAACGTCTCAGGGATTTTTTTTTTCCTTGCCACCGCTTGCTCAATAGGGATAAATTCACATATTTATAATTGATTTTGGCTTAATTTCATTTGAATCTATTTATTTCTGTAAAGCTGCTTTGTGACAATGTCCATTGTTAAAATTGCTATACAGATAAACTTGAACTGAATTGGATTGAATTACCAGATTTTTTCATATGGAGCGTGAAAAGCAATGAATATAAAGCTTGTGCACAGGGTTGCCAGGTTTCAGCAAATTTCCCATCCCTACATCATCTCAAAATCTTCACAAAAAGACTCGATAATAAGACAGGAATTGCCACTAATGAAGTGCCACTTAAAGGACCCCAGTTTGGCTCATATGTGTTGCACTGATGGGTCATTCTTTCTATGTCCAGTTACAGTAAGCTAAAGCTGTTTTTGCAGATGGTAACGGAGGTCTTGCAAACAAAGCCTCCTTTATTGTGGACTCTACCACTTTCCCAAGGGGTAAGGAGGCCTTGGGGTTTGGCTGTTCTTTTCTCCGAAAGAAAAACAGAGTGGCCCATAAATTCTGTCTTCCTTTGTGTGGTCAACACACACACTTTTCTACAGTCAGTATTCTCACGCTGAAAAAGGAACCTGCGCACTGCAAAAAAGCCACAATCATGGGAGGATACAACTACATAAAATGCATCAAATACATGCTCTTCTTCACCTTTATTTTCTGGGTGAGTGCTCATGACATTTTATAATGGATTGTGATGAGGCTGAAGTTGGTTTCTCATGTCCAGCTTTTTATTCAAAATTATTCTGTCTTAAATGGATATTGCACCTGTATAGGGCATTAGTCTATTTTTAAAAACTGTATGGGATGGAAAAGCCTTGAAACAGTGAATTCTAGCACAAATCTACAGTTAGGTCCGGAAGTACAGTATTTGGAAAATGTGTTTTTGTGATTTTGCCTTTATACACAATCACAATGGATTTGAAAGAAAACAATCAAGATGTGATGAAAGTGTAGATTTTCAGCTCCAGAAAAATATGGCATTTACCATTTAGGAATTACAGCCATTTTCAGCAAAGTACTTCCATTTTCAGGGGCTCAAAGGTAT
>JAKKZJ010000024.1:1842581-1863473 GCA_033441845.1 Pangasius mekongensis | reverse complement strand
CACACACACACACACACACACACACACACACACACACACACACACACACACACACACACACACACACACACTAACACGCACGCGCACACCCACACATGTTCCACACGGCCGACAGAAATGAGCTCAGTTCTGTCAATTACGTCTAATTGTCTGAGTGTCCAATTTGGTCTGTTATAGATTAAAACAGAATGTAGCACCAAGTCAAATACCAAACCAGGACATCAGGGTGCAACACACACACACACACTGAGAGACACAAAAGCTTGAAAACACACACATTTGGCCAAAAAACAGGCACTTACCCTGCGTCCTGGGCTTCGTGTGCTCTTATCACTGACAGCAGGTTGTTGTTTGCCAAAAAGTCACAGACAGCAGGATAACTGGGAGAGAGAAGAAACATCACGTGATCATTTCTATCCTTCACACTAATCCGAAATGGTTTGGCACTACGCGTGCCTCAGATCTCCAAAAATATGTGTCTCTCGCCAAAAGACTTGACAGAAAAATCCTTTAATGTGGGTATGCATTTTTTTTGTGGATTTTTGGTTAAACACCTTCTGACAATACCTGCATTTAGTTAGTGGTACGTGAGTGTGGCCCAGACCGAGGCCAGCTGGACGGACACACACACACACACACACACACACACACACACACACACACACACACACACACACACGCACACACACACACACAACCCAGCTGTGGGAAACAGGTCAGCACTTTGTTTCCAGGAGCCAGTCTCGAATCAGAGATTTCCACTCGAGGTTCAGGAGGACTTAATGACACAGTCTAATGGGCTGAAGGGCGTCTTTCACAAAACCCATCACTAGACTCACTCGTAATTGCTTTAAAATGGTGAGATTTGAGCTGGGTTCAATATGACTGGTATATTAGTACAGTCATGACTCACGTACATTATTACATTGTCTCTCCTACCACACTTGAGTCGACTTACTAGAGCAGCGCTTCTCAATGTGGGGTCCGTGAAGCATAACCATAGGGTCCACCATTTGTTTTATTACAGTGATGGAAGCACATCATTATCAAAGTTATTAGGGGGCCAAGCACCAAAGGTGATTCCCTGAAACATGCCAAGTGATGTTGACGTAACAAATTTGTGATCTGTCAAACAAAAATTTAGAATTTTCTCTAAAAAAACGTTTTGTTTTGTTTTTTTTTTCTCCCCCCCCCCCCCCCAAAGACTGCATCGTGAGACCAATCTGGACAAACCTTGTTTCTAAGAATTTAATATGATAGATGATTCATCCATAAAGCACAAATGAAATGGCTGACAAACAGGAAGTCTGCCATTTTGAAATTTAATTAAAAAAAAAAAAATTTCCACTTCTTCTCCTAAATCATTTCCGATTATCTCAAAATTGAGGACGCATCTCAGCAACACTTCTATATATTGACACCAATCTTGTCGCATGTGTTCAGCAACATGACCTTAAATTCATAAACAAACTTAGATTTCATTTGCAACTTGGGAGGGCTACCGAAACCAGGAACTGCGGCAAATCATCAACAGCTTGACGTTTTGCTCTTAGGAACAAGCGCTGATGGTCCTTCGTCGCTAAGTGTTGGGGCCAGAAAGTGCTTGGCCCCCTTAATCGCAGCTTGCAGCTATATTTATATTTATTACTGAGGTTTCATGGCTATCATCTTGTCTGACAGTTCACTTGAATTGAATGGGTCCAAACTTGGACCAATGTGTTCCGTCAGATGAAAGTTGAGTGAAAAAAAAACCTATGACTAATAAATAGCCCAAATCTAACATTAACCTAAAATAACAAAAATACACAAAATGACACAAATCATCACCTGAAAAAGTACGAGCAGCCTCGCACCGAGTTGTGGTTAAAGTGCTCAGAGCTCTTTTCACTGCCGTAATCCTCGCCCGGATCCGCCCAGATTAGATCGCACATCGGCCCGAACGCTGGCGGCTCCTTAAACCTGTCTAACTGCACAGACAGACAGGCAGACAGACAGGCAGACAGACAGGCAGAGGAAAAGAACATCAGATTTTACCTTTGGCACCAAATTCCTGCTTTTCCACTGCAGTCATTAAAGTCCCATTTTCTGAACACAGACCTTTACAATGAACCTTTCCTGTATAAATATATCCTCGAGACACAATGTGCGTCTGTAAATCCACTTGAGAAAGTATTCTGCTAACAAAATCTATTCAAAACATGGTTCATGGTTCACTGTTGATCATCAATCGAGCAGACTAGACAGTTTTTGAATCATCTCAATTAATACTCTGAGAAAATGCCATAATACTGTCACTAAAGATAAAAAAAAAAAAAACAACAACGTCCTCATAAAAATAACCTCTGCGTCTGAGGATATTCCACGAATTTTTAGTCTAGTCACGTCAACAGAAATCTATCTTCCTGGACGTAATTTATTATCCCGTAGCTTAGACAAGTGCGATAAACACGGAGTTGCACTTTATTAAACCAATAAATCAAAATGCGCTCGTCTGTCTTCAGCTTAATATATTCTTGGAGTTGCTTCTTCCTTTCTTTAGGAGCTCCAAGGCAAATATTCCATCCCCTTCACTTCTTATCCTTCATGCTATACAGGAAACGACGAGTTCACGATCAACACTCGATCATTCTTCGTTACCTTAAACGGCTACTTACTTTCCTGATGTCGTCTAAGCAGTTGATTTCGGGCGAAAGGCCTCCGTGAACGCAGAGGAACTGCTGGTTAAGGAGAGCAGCGAGGGGCAAGCAGTCAAACGCTTCCATGCACGCATCGTACACGCGCTCCGAGTACTTTATTTTACCTGCCAAGACAAAGGAAGGTGTGGGTGGACAGCAGCAGAGAGTGTGAGAACACAGAGGTTATATAAGGGAAAGTCGTGAGGCGCTCCATCTCTCTCTAAGGTATAATCGGGAATTCATGACACATGACGATGATTCTTTCTAGAAGACCAAATCACGTCTGAACAAAACGCTTCCCTGTTCACTCTTCCCTCCACTGGACTACTATTTATACTATCACGTCATGTTCCATCGTGTAAACATGCACAACTTCTTGTCCACACAATTATTTTTCCTCGGAGCTGCTGAATTCAATTTCAACTGATTCAGAAGGTTATGGAAGGAGTCTCCAGTGTCAGAACTTTGCAAACAGTCAGAGGTCAAATGTAGCTTTAAGTTTAAGATACAGAACTTTGACTTTTTTTTTTTTTTTCCTTAATAACTTCAAAAGAGGCTGCTGAGGGAGCAACTGTATATATAGCTGCTATAACGCAAGTGATAACAGGAACTAACCTGTCTCGCCGACGTTCCACAACAATAAATGGATAAAAAGTATGTCATTTATAACTATTAGATGGATAAAAAAAAAAAGTGTGTCATCCTTTAATACATAAAAAATGTAACCGCTGAGCTGTGGTACAAGAGGAATAAAACGCTATTTTAGGAAATGAATCAACCTCAGCTTGACTCTGATTAATCACGCCACGCTGTTATTGATTATTTTTTCTATAACAGCACACACACAAGTGTTTTATTCCTTACACAGTGCACAATTTGATGATTGCACTGTAATAAAATGGCCATATCACGGCAACCAGCACACAAAGGAGCGAAATTCTGTCCAAATAGGGCTTCAATAATCGTTAAAAAGTAATCCCGAAAATAAAGACTGAACCAGACTCTGCTT
The DNA here is from genome assembly GCA_033441845.1 of Pangasius mekongensis. Lineage (NCBI taxonomy): Eukaryota > Metazoa > Chordata > Actinopteri > Siluriformes > Pangasiidae > Pangasius > Pangasius mekongensis. Next base: position 1,859,789 of record JAKKZJ010000024.1, on the reverse strand, counting down.
CTGGAACACACAGACGCCCAGAACCGACGCGGTGGCGCACAGATACGGGAGCGAACACCGGGCTGCTATTCAATTTGGCTTAGATGAGCCTAATTAGTCCTCATTAACGGTTACGTGTAACGCTCATTCGGTGCTTTATTAAGCTTATTATTGCTGTAGTGTCTACTCTCGCTTTCAGAAGCTTCCGCTTTATTAAAATACGCCCACAGCAAGGTCACACCGAGAGCACGGCTTTTTGTTATGTAAAGGGGTCGAGCCTTAAAAAAAAAAAAACGCTGCTGATGTGGATGAACGATAGATTCGTCTGCTTTTACACACAAAGGACTGGTTTCTCTTCTCCATCCTCACTTCCCTTCCTGTTCACAGCAATCCTGCTTCACTGATTTGCATGACTTTATGCAGTCCTTTTTTTGTTTCCACAGCCAAAAGCTGCTCCCGGGAATAAGCTAACAGCCCTTCTGTAAATGACATTTCTCGTCTTAAAAGTTATGCATCAGGCAAGGATGAAACCGAACGCACAAACTGACCTATATGAACTGTGTCTATGCCGCTGTCTATGCCGCATCACGATTGGCTGATTGGCATCATTGAAGCATGAACATTCAGGGGTGCAGGTGTTCCTATTAAAGTGTCCGGTGTGAGTAGAATCTCTAGCGCCTCCAGTGGCATTGCCACACGTCAGCACTTGTGTGTAGTGCACTCACTCACACTCCTGTTTGAAGGTGAAGTACTCGGTGAGATGCCGGCACTCGTGGTTGCCTCGGAGCAGGAAGAGTGTGGTCGGGTGGTTGATCTTCAGCGCCCACAGGAAGAGCACACACTGCAGAGAGAAAGCGAGTGAGACGGAGAACATGCAAAGAGACAGACAGAATTCTGCTTGGCCCAGAATCGATTAAATAGTACACAGAGGGAAGGAAGATCCAAACAGCCTTGCTGTGCCATCTGCAACGTTTCCTGTTCGCCCAGATCTACAGTGTTAAAACGCAGAGAAAGCTGGCCTACTTCATCGAGTGGGTAGCATTCATGGCAAGGTTGACACTAACAAGTTATATAATAACAGGTGACTATTAATTTCCTATTCAAGCTCATAACACGAAGGTGTGCTTCCAGCAACAAATGAGAGTTCCTTAGGGTTTTTTTTTTCTCCCCAATGGCCATTTCCCACCAGCCAGGGAGTGTGAAGGCTAACATGCTTCCTCAGAGACATGTAACGCCAACCAACCACGTCTTTTCACACAGGGCAGCTCAACACACTCGGATGGAAACACTATCTGCCCTGTCCTGCATACATGAACTCACTGATTCCCACAATTCACTAGCGTTACTATGATGGACAGGAAAGAGAGAGAGAGTGAGAGAGTATGCCCCTTCCACCCAGAAAGCTTGGCCAATTTTGCTCTCTTGGCTCCAGGCCTTGGATAGATGCGGTATCTTCGGGATTCAAACTTGCAATCTCCCGATCCTATTTTTCTGCTGCGCCCCCTTTTGCTGCTTTTGCAAGACATGGACAGAACGCAGTTATAAAAATATGCTGCTACCGTTTTCTTAAAAATCAGATTTGTTTAAAAAGGTAGACCTGTCCTCATGTATTTCATTACCTACACTCTGAAAAAGGCGTTCCTTGGGGTACTTGGATGGTTCCAGTTTCCTAATGGGATTCTACTTTCCAAAAAAGTCTGTTCTAAAAGGGAGAACCTTGACTGCAGGCTTCGACATAGAACCTTCAAAGGTTTCCCAAGACAGACAAAGAACTTGCCACCAATGATGACCCTTTAGGTGTCTGGAGGCTGTTTACACGACAAAGTTTTCAGCCAAAAACGGGAAACTTTTTATGCGTCTTTGCCTGTTCGTTTACACGACAACGGCATTTTGGGGACTGAAAACGCGTATTTTTGAAAACGGGTTTCAAAGTGCAAGTTTTTGAAAACGCCGCCTTTATCGTCTCCATGTAAACACCCAATACGGGAATCTTTGAAAGCGATGACGTCACGCGCGTGCGTAGTACGTGTTAGGTATATAGACATGCGCGGTACGTGTCTAACGTAAAGGTGAGCGCGAACAATGGTGGAGTACATGGTAGCGTTGTTGCTGCTCAGGAGTTTGCTAACGCTTCTTCAGCAAAGTGGTACTGTTTACTAGCTGTTTAGGTTCTGTTTACTAACAAGGTGACAGCGCCAACTACTGGCCTGTAATAAGTAATACAGCGTTTTTGGCCGTTATCGAGGATATGTGTAAACGCGAATCGTTTTGAAAACGTTGCCGCGTATACGTGGAACTTTTTGAAAACGCAAGAGAAAAACTTTTCCGTTTTTTGACTACATCGTCGTCGTGTACACGTAGCCTAGATTTAACCCTTATCTCTCTCTCTACCGCAACATGAGATGCATTAAAGCTATGTTTTGCATATAGGCTAAGAATGTCGAGTGATTACACGATCAAGTTACGGATGCACTGACTTCAACTTTCCAATACCGTTTTCAGAGCTCGGAGTATCTGAGTATTTTTTCTTCTGCTTTTCTCCCTTCTTTCCTTCCTCCCCCACACTTTCTCTCTTTGCAGTGGCTGTAATAGTCCAAAATATGTAATTTGATAAGAATAAAGCCTTTATTGTCCTCCAAAAAGGGGGAGTGTGGTGGTGGCGGGTTTAAAAAAAAGTGAAAATTTAACTTTGTTACACACTTTCTGTCCAACTATTCTATTCCTCGTCTCTAACAATTGGCCATTATCTTCTCATTAAAATAACGCAGATGGCCATTGTGTGCAAGAAAAATTGCAATTATAAAATACCCACATGACGATCCATCCCAAGAGAGCACTTTGCTTAATTTACACATCTAAGCTCCACAGATTGCTGACAAGACGCTGGCAACGCAGATGGTTCTGGAGAAGAGGCGGGACGCTATTCTGTAGGACAGCAGCAAAACACACACGTATACATACACACTCTGCGAGTCTCATTAGACTCCTGTTTAGCATCCTCTCATCATCCTATTAACATGCATCTTCCTGCTCTGCACTTAAAGCGGTGAGGACGCGCTGCCGAGGTAACCAAGGACGGCAGGTGCAGACTCAAATGCCATCTGAAATAATAGACGACAAGGCTAGTGAGAGAGAATGTGTGTCTGTGTGTGTGGTGTGGTGTGTGTGGTGTGTGTGGGCTGGATGGAGAGTCGCTACTTCAGCCTACGCATGAAGAAGAATGAGCGGAAAATTGCAGGTAACGTTGGCCATAAGCCTTCCCCCTTCTCTTAATGTGGGGAAGGTAATGAGAAAGTGAGCTAGAGAAAGAGAGGAAAAACTCTCTCTCTCTCTCTCTCTCTCTCTCTCTCTCTCTCGAGTGTAGGAGGAAAAACAAAACCCCATGTCAGCCAAGTAGAGACTGAACTCCTGGAACTGGGGCTTGGAGCTCGGAATGAGTGTGTGGGTGTGTCCACCACTGCACAGAAGGAAAATGAGGATAAACTGTGTCGTTCAGTAAACAGGAGAGAGAAAATCTTTTTTTTTTTCCCCCCACTCACTGCTATTTGCTCCTCTGGGCCATTAACATCCATCAAGCAATTACGTGGAGCAGGAACGCACACACATTTACTACACCGGGTGTGAGAAAGACTGAAAGGCAAGAGTCTTAAGTGCGGGGCGAGAAAGTTCATGGTCCGAGTGGCGATCAGGAACCCCCCCAGGGAAAAACTGCGCCGGCGCTTCACAGTATTCTGATGAACTTTCAGAACGGTATCATGCCGTAACCTCAGGACAGATGCTTATTTTCTTTGTGCTCGCGTAAAGTGCACGGCAGAGCTGATTTGCATTTGTTGATGCCGACCAAACTCCATAAAAGGCAAAGCTCCCAGAGATGAAATGATGACTAAACGGCCAAAAAAAAAAAAAAAGAGAGACTTTCTCAGACACAGAAGTGGAAGTTATTTTGACTCACATCCACACCAATAAAAGTATACTATTATTTATCAGAGTGACAGCATCTGAAAAGGCTAACATCTTCACTCGTGGGAGTATACGGCAAAATCTAGGGTGCAAACAGCACATTGCAGATCGAGACATGCCTGATCAGTCACTTATCGATCACTTAGCGCTGGCTCTAAATCAAAACAAAAAAAAAGGTGCTGTAGAAGACAGAACCACTGGAGCCACTTCGGGAAGTCCTCCTTTAAAACAGCAGCATTTCTTCTTAATCTAATCACTGGTCTTATTTGTCTTAATGTATGGATTTACGTTGGCTTGCTTTCATAAACTTTTTGTTTCCATATTTAATATTTCTTTACTTAATGGCATTAATATGAATTGACTAGATTTCACAAAATGTTCATTAAATATGCACGTGTAATCGAAACGCAGAAGCTATTTAAGCTATTTGTAATCCGTATATAAAAGTGCGGCTACTCATCACAAATTATACGATACGATTAAAGCCGATCAGTCTAGGTTTACATTAGTTAGTCTTTTTATATGTAAATTTCCACACACTCAAAATCACAAGGAGGATACGGACGTTTTTACAAAGCGTACAGAACGCAGGATTTCTTGCGTAAATGCTCCTGTGGATGAATGAATCATGAATGAATCTGTTCATATCAAGCAATCATAAATGATGTTAGGCCCAATGTGTGTCCGATACTGACCTCATCTTGTGCAGGTGTACACTTCAGACAAAAGTTCTTCACGCCCGAATTGGTTTCTAAATTACAATGAACCCCCTGCAAATCCATTTTGAGAAATAAGGTCTATTTTTCAGTGTAGGTCCAGGACATTTGCTCCCCAAATTGTGATCTCTTGAGAAAACTGGAGTTGCTGAACTACAGCCATTTTGTCCATTACACTGATTCTGCTACAGTATTTCTGAGTGTCTGGGTCCAGATCCGGCTGATGTCCTCTGCTACAGCTATAGTTGGCATCTGCATCATTTAAAGCTGATCGGTTTGGTGAGGTACTATGCGCCCAGGAGAACATTAACGGAATGCGCAATTCACCACATCATTTGCCTGCTGATGGATCTCACCACCACGTTACAGTCAAATCAAACCAAGGACAACCGTGTGTGAATTCAAGGTGTGAAAACTGATACTGGAGGTTGCTAAAACGATGCCCTGTTCCAACAGAACTGGCAATCAATATCAAAAATATCAAAAATAGCTTAAAAAAAAAAAAAAAAAAAAAAAAGATTGTAGCATCTATACCTTCCCAAAAGGTTTTTCTTTTGGTGGAATCCTTAAAAGGTGTATAGACTGATATGATTTTGCAACAGAGGAGAACTCTTTTAGGAACATAATAACATTTAACTATGAAAAGCACCAGGGAGGAATCATTTTATCTCCTCAAGTACAAATTGGTCACAAAATACCTTTCTTATGACTCAAATCTTTTGGATTTGGTCTTGGAAGCCACCAGTTTAACTGATTTTCCCAAAAAAAACCAAAAAAAAAAAAAAAAAAAAAAAAAAAACAATGAGTTAGTTGATTAAAATGCTGGAGACATTTTTTTTTTTGGTATTTCTTACATATTTTTTTAAACTCAACTTACTGAAAAGTCGATTATCATCATAAAGGACAGTTAGTGCCCTAATGCTGGCAAATTAAATGGTTCTCCCATATAATGGAACCAGCGGTTTCCCAAATAAACCATTAACACCTTTATGTATGTAACATAAAAAAAAAAAAGATGCTAACCAGAACTTGGTCTGAAGTGTGTGTGTGTGTGTGTGTGCGCGTCCCAATGAAGTGATCACAGGCCATGCTCTTTACCTACCTTCATGTTTGACATTTGGAGCAGTGACGTCATTAAAACTTCCCCTATATATACAGTTCGTATTGTTTGGCTTTGTTGGATTGTTGCTGGTATGAAGTGATATTCCATGTTAGCTTTCTGTGTACACGAACACCAGAGATACAGGACACAGAACACGCAGGATTTTATACTTGAACTCTTCATGGCCTGAAACTGCTGACCCCCCCGACTCAAGTGTGTGTTTGTGTATGGTTTTAATATGGTTCGGCCAAGCTGGTCTTTAAGGATTACTCTTTAACAGATGGTTGGAAGAAGCAGATGGTACCATCAGCCAGACAAAGACGAGGGAATATACAGCCAGACTTTTCAGGAAATATTTTATGCATCCAGCAGTCTTTTCTAAACGATGAATGTACTACAAAATACGTTATTGCCTGGTTAAGTTTTTTCAGGGGTTTTTTTATTTTTAATGAATACTGTATTACATCACATCATAAGCAGTTCCTAAGATTTCCTCTCGGAGAACCAATTTTCGGTATCTAGCTCGCGCTCGGTCTACGACAAAAAAGATTTTTTTTGGCTGCATATTTGGTGTCTCTCTAAAACGCCAGCAAATTTTCACTTGCAGTCCTACGGGGAGCAGCTGCAAGGCAGAAAAAAAGTGTCTGCTTTTGAAAAACTGTTGCCTCTGGTAGGGTTTTTTTGGTGAAAGTGCAGCTTCTAAAAGTTGAGAAGCTTTTCAGAAAAAAAGCACTGAATGATGTCAAGGGCTTTTTAAATCTCCTGACCGATCAGGTCACATGCTTTTGGGAGGGTAAGCAGGGGGGGAAAAAAAAGGGACAGGTTTGTTAGTAAACAACTTAGAGATTTATGAAAATGGTCCAAAGTTGCAATGTAACTAAAAATAACAGCGTGTGCATTTCTGGGACGTTCACTGGAACATGACGTGGCGTCCCACTTTAACGGCGTACAGTCAAGTCGCACAAGCAGCTCAAATTCTCCTGATTTCGTGCCTCCAAACCTACAGCAAAAGGCCAACATCATCCTCATCACTATCTGATAACGAGAACTTTAATCTAGAGAGCAATTTACTTCGATGATACTAGATGAAACTGGTAAGAAGAGCGTTGTTATGGTTACAACGAGGGATGCTTGTTTTTTTTTTTGTTTTTTTTTTTAAATACATCAACAAATTATAGCTAGTAATTCAGAACAGCAAAGACAATTCCAGACAGGACATGACAATCTCGCTAACCGATTGTTGATTACACGATATACAGTAGTTACACACGCATACGCATGGTTAAGGGAATAGTACGACCGAGAAATCCCGGTGGAAGGAGATCACGTTCGCGTCACGCGCTCACCTCGATGCTGAAGTAGCCTCTGTCAACGTAGTCGCCGAGGAAGAGGTAGCGCGTGTTGTCTGGAGATCCTCCCACCTCGAAAAGCTTCATGAGGTCAAAGAACTGCCCATGGACATCGCCACACACTAAAAAAAAAAAAAAAAAAAAAAAAATTAGATAGATAGATTACATTATATATAATATGCCTAATAAAATGTATTTATTTATTTATTTATTTTTTTTTAAAGCGATGTTTAAAATATAAGAAATGTACAAGTAATGTACCAATAAAATTAATTCAAATAAAAAACGTATTTTTTTAAAATCCGTGATGGAGAGAGCCTGATGATTTGACACATCACACGCGTATTATCGTGTTTTAACAGCTTATATACATATGTTTTGGAGCAGAACATTAGATTTAGCTTATTTCTTGCTAAGCTACACACACAGTTCGATCAAACAGATTTCTTATCGCTTATTTAACAATAGTGGACGGTACATCGTTTTTTGCAGCATAACTACCAGAAATCGTGGCAGATCTGCACTGGGATCAATGTGAAAATGACGAATAAATAAATAAATAAATAAATAAATAAACAAACAAACAAACAACAGCCTCCTCTGAGACAGGTCAATTGAAGCTCGCATTAAAACCAGAAGTGTGTGTGGAAAAGAATCGGTGAAGACTCACACCTCCGCACACCTTCTTACATCAGGGCTACACTGACGAGGCTGCCGTCACTTAGCAACAAAAGGTACTGGAGGCGAATGTGCATCACATCTGAGGTGTCTCACATTCCAGTGTGTCACTTCAGTTAGAAATATCAGTATATCGTCGGAGGGGGGAGAGAGAAAAAAAAAAAAAAAAAAAAACTGATTTCTTATAGGAGATTTCGGAGCTGTCGGCTTTTCTGGGAGACACCGAGTGAAATGTCGGGAAGTGTGTCATCTCTCGGCTTTGACGGATCGCTGAGGGCTTCGTCGCATTTCTGCCGCGCGTGCATTGGATTTATGCGCACCCTTAGCACATGGTAACATCCTGTATCACTGTAACTCCGTAATGAAAAAGTAATATTTACAATAAAAGGGTATCTTGGGTTATAGGAGCTATATAAATGAAATATTAAACAGCTAGTGACACACAGATCAGAGTCACACACACCAAAGGAACTCATACCTGATGCCATAAATATTATATATATATATATATATATATATATATATATATATATATATATACATATATCTCATGATCTTATGGTAATTCTGAGATCGCAGCATTGTAATCATGGCTTACTTCTAGGAACGAACATTTATGGATGTTTTTGCAGAAAAAAGCACTTCTTAGTAAAGTGTCTACTGTACTTAAAAAAAAAAAAAAAAACCTGAAAACCTAGAATAATTGAAATGAAATAAAGATTGGTGTAACCATGGTGATGAGGAGGTTTGTTCGCTGTAGCTTTAGACGCAACAAAATCGAGAGAAATTGTAAGGTTTTCGTGCGACTTGCCGCCTCACTTTGACTACGGCTGCATACAGTCATCGTGTACCAGTCAAAGTCCCAAGAATATATACATTATTTTTAGTTCTATTTCTACACTGAAATACTGGCAACAAAGTATTTTGCGTTCAACACGTCATAAATCTCTTTAATAACGAGACCAATTGTTTCCCCAGCACTTTGTCGTCCATGTTAGTTTTTTTTTTACCCCCACTTTCCTGCCAACTTGCGACCTGTTTGGTTGGGAGGTGAAAAAAGATCACTTAGGCTACGTTTACGCGACAACGATGTAGTGAAAAGGGTTTTCTCTTGCGTTTTCAAAAAGTTTCACGTACACACGACAACGTTTCCAAAACGATCCGCGTTTACACATATCCGCCAAAAAACGCTGTATTACGTACGCGCTCGCCTTCACGATAGACACGTACTGCGCATGTCTACACACCTAAAACGTACTACGCACGCGCGTGACGTCACCATTTTCAAAGATTCCCGTATTGGGTGTTTACATGGAGACGATAATGGCGGCGTTTTCAAAAACTTGCGCTTTGAAACCCGTTGTCGTGTAAACGGCCCCTTAGTGTCTTTCTGAAACGTTTCCAACTCGCGCCTATGCGAGTAAAAATCCTGCAGCCGCTCCCTATAGGAGGTACAGGTACTATCCGAACTTGTACGTGATGATATTCTTTTCATTTCTAATTCGACTCTAATTTGCAACGTCTCCAAAGTTCGCAACTCTCTCACCGGTGATGGGCGCCTCCACCTCGAGCATGCACTTCTCCTGGCGCAGGATGCCGGCGCCCTCGTTGATGATGCGCAGGGCGACCTCTTCCTCGACGCGGCCCTCCTTCACCAAGTGGCTCTTCAGCAGCTCCGTGTTGGGCTTGCCGTTCACGAACAGCTCCTTCATGGTGAGCCGCTGGTGAGGCGGAAGCGGCACGGCTACAGCGGGGCACAGAGAATAAATACTGCTTCATACGTACAGAAAGGTTGGGGATGAGGAGCGGGAGGGGAAAGACTCCATCAGTGATGTACATTTACCTATTTTTCATTACACAGCAATACATAAGTGTGGTTGTCAGATGTTAGCTCACATGAAATGTGCTAATCTTTGTAATATCTGGTGTATAAATGACAGAAAAAAATGAAAGCGTAAAGGTTATTTTTGTTCAACCAGCGTGACTAACAAGCCTCTCTATTTTTTGTCTCTCTGGAAGTTAGTCATCATTTCGTTACAGAAAACTTCACCATATCAACAATTACACACATTTTTGTAATCCAATTACATGTAGCATCGGCCGTACAAGTCCCTGCGTATGTTTCTACTACAGAATCAATAATGCTATAACGAGCATTTTGATATACACTTGTCATTTGCCTTCTAGATCGCACTGTTATGGAAAATGAACGTGGTATAATCTCCATTATGGAGTCCTATGCACATGAATCGCTGAGGTTTTGGAGACACTGTTTGTCTACTCTCTGAACTGCACTCCAACGTCCATTAAAATTCATTAGAGAACGTCCTAAAAGGTCAACATTTTTGCCGAAACAGACCTCAAGATTCATTCGGTAATAAACTGGACGATCAAACGGCACAACTAGGCCTGCAAACGTTCCTGGATATATTTTATCGCAAGGGAATCTTGATCTAAACCCTGCGGAATGTTCCAGCCATCACCGTAATTCTCATTTTAAGTAGGTGAAACCACCTCGATTACTTGAAGGTTCTGATAATGAGTCCCAGAGTTATGGGCTCGCTTTCGACCACTTTCAGCGGCAGCTGGCATTCGTAGGGAGTCCTCATCTGCGTCGTGACGCCAAGAGTCGCAGGGGAGCCGACCGCTTGACAGCTCTTCTCTCGTTCTGTCAGCTGTCTCCAGGAGCGTGATGGAAATTACAGGGAAAGTCGTGGCAGCGCAGGAAACTGCCTGAACGCTGTCAGACTCCCCAGGCCTACCTAACTCCATCAAGGCAGAATCAATCTGGTGAATCAGTCGATCAGCGGGCTGCGGATGTGTGGAGGGAGCAAGATACATACTTTAGACAACAGGCTCTGTGCTACACACCAGCCCAAAACCAGACTAAACAATTTCATGTATATCTACTTACATCTTAAAGCTGGCAAAAAGCTGAAAGGACCCACTTGAAATCCAAAATGAGTTAAAGGCTTTAATACTACGGAGCTGTCGAACTCTCAAATCTGATAGGTCTGCTATATGAGCTCACATATAATAGACTCTCCACTCATATGCTAGCTGATATGCTAGATTTTTCCATAAGGAGATGTTTATTTAACATTTCCAGAAGGAGTGTCAGCACTTTGTAACAGTCAGAGCTAAAGCTGTAAGTTTTCCACCACAGGAAAGTCTTCAGGACAGAGGAGTTTTACGCTTTGCAGTTCCTCACGATCATGACAAGCTAATTTTTTTTTTTTAATCTTAATAATTATAAGAGAGATTTTTTTTAAAAAAGGCAAAAAGTATGACTTGCTCTTTAATAAACCAGCAATGTAATGATTTGCAAATTGCTGTGGTAGAACAGGAATAAGGCAGTTTCACAGTGTTAACAGTAACTCCGCCTCCTGTCACTGATTATTATCCTAGAACAGCATGCCCCCATGAGTTTTATTCCTTATATATATGGGAAAGATTTCATAAGATTTCATTCGAGTGCCTATGGAAGGTGTAAAGCCCCGTTTCTGGAGATTGTCCTCTCTCAGACCTTTCATTCTGTCCACAGTCTTCAAGGGCATCTGAATATCTGTATATTTTACTTACTTTTTCAAATAAGATGATGTCCAGGTGCAGAGTTGGCTCTAAAATAAAATAGGAACTTCCCTTGATTTTTTTTTAAAATCAGCATTCCAAACATTGGTGAAGGCCAAAGCATTTGCCCGTAAACCTTTCCAGTAACTACCCAAAGTGTAAATTTGTTTCCAGAATCTGGAACCAAGGGCGCGACCTCAGGCTAGGGTCAGCCTTGAAATGCCACTGCATCCCAAGACTGCTGGACTGAAACCAAAGCCACGCGGCTCTCGAGCACACACTTATCAGCTAATTAATCACTGAAGTCAGTGTTTCATGACAGGATCACTTCAGGTCTTTAGTTCAACCCAAATCTTAATTCTCTACAGCTGTTTTTATGAAGTATTGTTTCTGTGACTAACTATGGAAACAATGTACGTTTCACAACTGTTTATCACCAGACTCTGTTATCTGACACAAGCCTGTTTGAGGAAAGATCAAACCCAAAGAGGGGTGGAAAAGGCAACGTAAATCAGTGCAGGCCTGTTCAGTTAGTTGAATATAGACAAATTTATCGAACAATTCTCAAATAACCTCAGATTTCTATAAACAAGCTGCTACAATTAGTGAAATTACATACCTATAGAATAAGACACTTGAAATTAGGAAAAAGGTCTATAAACATATGTGTGTTGTATAATATAACAACAGAAATGTAACAACATTCCTGTCTTGGGCTGTTATCGGAAAATAATAAATGACAAAGTTGATTACTTTCCTACAACAGCACGTGTTTTATTCCTCTTATATCACAGCGACGTGCCAACAACTAATTTGTTTTTTTTTATTAAATGAATGACGCATATTAATATTCCTCTTTTTTTTTTTTTTTTATTCATTTATAGTCACACTTAACGATGTGGAATGTCCATGGTACAAGTTAGCTTCTGTTATCACTTATGTTATAGCAACTATAAACAGTCTTTCCCTCACAAAAAATGAATACCCTGCTTGTAACAGATAAACCACGTAATGCAAACTATTCTGTCCTGAAGGCTTTCCCATGTCTGAAAACTTTAAGTTACAGCTTTACGTCTGTTACAAAGCACTGACACTGGAGACTTCTTCCATAAATGTTTATTTGACATCTCATTTCAACTATGAAACTACCATATCAACTATTACTGAAAAGAAAAAAAAACAAAAAAAAAAAAACAATGGTCATCTGGGATGTAGGTGCACACTAACTGCAGTTCTAACTGAGCGATTTTCATGAATGTCGACAAAACAAGTACCAATATCTGACCCACAGTCAGTCACAACAAATCTACTCTGGAAAACAGAAAACAGGAAGTGTATCCACTTGCATAGTCACAAGCTCCCTAAATACCCACAGCTTAACAAGTTGTCCAAGTGCAGCTCTAAGGGCACGGACACCGAGATGACCATTATAGTGCGCTAAATGGAGCGCTAGTCCATTTATTGCGCGTGCTGCGGCCTATCCGTTCTATCCATGACGGACAGGAAGTGGGCTAAATAAGAGTTATCCATTGACACACCTCGTCAACTTCATCGCCCTTCCATGGACTGTGCTTTGGCCACTGGGAGAGAAAAAAAATAAACAGTAAGCACTCCTGGGTCCACAAAGCAGGCTGGGAAAAGGGACTCTAAGCTGGGTACGGGCTCTAAGTAGAGATTAGGCAAAGCCTCTATTAGCTGGGGATTCCAGGTTCAGTGTGTTTATTTTAAGGTCTCGCATCGCTGCGAACAGGATCCTCAGCCTGAGGTTCACAAGAATAGATGCAGGGCTAGGCTAAGGCTGGCAGAACAAGTCTAGAAATGAATATGCATTAGGAGACTCTCTAACCCACTCACTAACCCTGGAGGGTTTGAGAGCTTTATGAAGCAGATGGTTCTGCATGAACAGAAGTGGCTTTGTCTTGCCAGCATGTATAGTTTATATACACTACACAGATCCAGTTCTGGCAATGTGCTGAGAGAACAAGTCTGAATTTTGGATATTTAAAAGGCAAATAGGCACCTGGATTTAACTGTGGTCTGTTATTAGTCCAAACACCTGTGGTTGGGCGACAGTGGACTCTTTCAGCCGCACTCTATCCTCGCCCGGCGCACTGCAACGAGTTCAGCTGTCGGCCAGGTTTTCAAGCTTTTTCAACCGTGGAAACACGCATGATTTTTTAAAACCAAAAGGGCAAACTGAACATTGGCACGCCGTACCACAGCACAGACTATTTATGAACTAAGCAAAAGGGAAATCCATCTGTTAAGACAGATCCATCAAGTCTTGAGTGACCACATCTGTTAAAAAAAATTATAATAAAGATATTAGATCCACGCCACCAGCACAACACAGTGTGAATGTAGAGGCTAAGAGGGTGAAACACTCGGAAATGAAAAGAACCACACCACACTTAAGGGGGTCTCAGGTTATGTGTGAAATACAAAGGGTTTAATTTCACCTGGTAATTAAAGCATATACTGTTTGCACTGAATATCTGATTAGCCACAGAGAGTAGATGTACGTAAAAAAGAAATCTGACAAATCCATCACTAATCTAACATCCATGGAGCTTATAAAAGCCTTTAGAGACATCTGATAACTAAGAGCCAAGAATGCTAGGTAGATTTGGAGGGAATGGTTCTGGCTTGGGCAGCACCAGTAATAAATTCCTCTCTTGTTTCTTTCCTGCGAGTACCCACTGTTCCAAACTCCTGGCTCCTTCGGCTGATTTTCCAAATCGGCAATGAAGTTTGCCTCTCAGCTCGCCTTTCCTTGCCTCTCTCTACTCAGTAATTGAAAGACTCAGCCCCTCGTTCTCAAAGCACCAGCGAAAAGCCGAGGGTGAAATCTTCCAGAAAGCCGGGAGAGCGCAGAGAACGGGTCTCCTGGGAGCCAGCTGGACTTATCCAACACAGGCTGCCAGAATTAATGAGGTCCGAGTGTCCCAGTGAATCAGAGAGCTGGTATCCACCACGTGGGACCGGACCAGGCAGAAAGACTCACCATTCACACAGGATGTACAGATATGGCTATTTTTGAAAACATAGTTTTTACGCCTCCAGTTTTTTTTTTTTTTTTAAAAAGAATTCCCATCCACACAGAAGGATGCCACCCCAGGGATAGCACGTCATAAACTGTAACTACTAATGCTTCAAGAATAACACTAAGAGCTGTATATTGAGGGGCAGAGAAGAAAAAATCTCTGTATATGGGTAGATCGGGTCTACAAGAATCTGTGTATTAGGCTATTTAGGTAACATTCATTCATTCATCTTAAGGAACCGCTTGATCAGGGTTGCAGTAGATCCGTAGCCTATCCCTCGCATCCTATTCAGGAATACCTCTGAATATGGTGGAAGTACATCTCAGGGCACCATGCATGCACCACACATTCCCACCCAGGGGCAATTTAGCAAAGCCAATCCACCTACCAACAGTTTTTAAAGAGGTAGGAGAGAACTGGAGGACCTGGAGGAAACCCATATGACATGGGGAGAACATGCAAAACTCCAGATAGACAGTAACCAGAGCTCAGGATAAAACCAGGGCCTGGGGCAAATTGAGATATGGTGGACATCCACACAAGATATTCTGCTGGTTCATTTTAAATTCAGCTTGCCTCTTTCTCCAAGCGGCACAGATTTCTGACTTGACAGAGAGGAAGCACAGACAGTCTAGCTCCCTATATTTGCTCTGGAGATCCTGAGTCAAGAACATTTCACGACCAGGCCCAAAGCAAAATCTAGGTTATGAATTCTGGCAACGTCTGCATGCACAGAACTGCACCATGCAAAACCAGAAGAAAAAAAACAAAACAAATCAACAACCCGACGGAGGATTCAGAGGCAGGCTGTGATCATCAAGCAATTCATGGCAACATGGTACTTTTACTCCACATCATTATGATGGACATAGAGACACAGAGGTGAAGGTGAAGGTGAAGGTACACGTGCCGCCGTAGACAAATGTTTCAAAACAAAACGACTTACAACAGAAATGAAAACAGAAGCAAATCGAAAACAAAATGTACAGATGGCAAGGAGAGAGTGACATTTTAAAAAGCAGACGTGAACCCGTTGAGCATCTCAGGGTTGATCAACCAGGCTTTTTTGGTATCAGGAAAGAATATATAACTATATTTATTTGTGCTTTATCCAGTTTTATCCAGTGTTTGGTATAGCTAGTTCAAGCTACAAGCCAAGAAGGTTAAACTGAGAATTTCCCATTTTCATTGTAACTTTGGCTTGAGGCAAATAAACTTACTTTTAATGATACGTTCAGTGGTCGACTGTTTTTCTTTCGGCTCTTTGGTCGACATCTTCGCTTTGACCGCCTTGTATTTGTATTTTTTCCTGTATTTTCTTGAGATTTAGATAATTATGCTAATTAATTTTCCCACGAAGTGAAGTGAAATGAGAGTGCTCTGATATCCAGCTGTTCCCTTTGCTTCAATTGTTCAAAAAAAAAAAAAAAAAAAAGTGCTGATTAAAAAAAAACAGAGATATGCAGTCAGCAAAGCGCCCAAGTCCAGAAGACACGTGACAGGAGCATTGTAATTAGTCAACAGATTAATTAGCAATCTGATTGCTATAGTAACGAGTTGTTTTTTCGCGGGAAAACTAGTGTCACTGGAAGCCGGGTCTTTACCCCAGATGTCATTAATGCACTTTGCAAGACAACAGCGTTATTTTAGGTTTAAACTCCAGCTCCAGCTCCAGCTCTCTGCGGACAATAAGCAACAAGATGATTAGGCTCAGTACGCGGTCTTGAACGTTAATCCGATTTTCCACTTTTTTTTTTCTTCTCCAGTCAGAATCTCAAACTCGCGCAGAAACTCCTCTCTCTCTCTCCTTCTCTCTCACTCTCTCTCTCTCTCTCTCCCTCTCTCTCAGCGCCGGTTTAATGTTTCTCACACGTACACGTTGAGGGTCAATAAACAGCAGGTCCAGATATCCCCTCCTCCCACTCGGCGCTGACCGTGTGTGCCTATAGCTCTGGCTCGTCCCTCCCAGCTCCCCTCAGATTAAAGACGCTTATCGCAACATGGCGGAGTCGGAGCTCCCGACGTCATGACGTCGCCGTGACGCGTCAACGTTCACACCAGCTAGCAGAGAGCTAATCCAGACCCCGCGTTCCAAACGGCTTCTTACTGACTACACAAGTGCACTACTTAGAACGTAACCAAGCCGCATCATACGCCCTACCTAGTGGACTTTATATGCCACAGTGAACCGTTTTGTTTTTGTTTTTTTTTTTACCTCAGCCACAGGCAATCCTGAGGTAAGTCACTAGCAGAAGGGATTCTCTGTTTACAAAAAAAAAAAAACCCACACATTATTATCCCACATTTCTGATAAGAAATGTTTCATAAGTTATATTTTGTGTTCTGGAAAAAAAAAGGACAAAAGTTTGTGTGTTTATAAAAGCGTGCAATATCGTTTTCTGACATTTTATATACAGTTGAGGTCAAAAGTTTACATCCCCCTTTCAGAATCTGCAAAATGTTAATTATCTTAACCAAAATAAGAGGGATCATACAAAATGCATGTTATTGTTTATTTAGTGCTGACCTGAACAAGATATTTCACATAAAAGATGTTTACATAGAGTCCACAAGAGAAAATAATAGTTGAATTTATAAAAAAGTTCAAAAGTTTACATCCACTTGATTCTTAATACTGTGTTGTTCATGAGAAACTACTTCAGAAAAACCCTTCAGGTCCCACAAATTCTTTGGTTTTCTGGCATTTTTGTGCATTTGAACCCTTTCCAACTGTTACAGAAGGTTCAAACGCTCACTGATGCTCCAGGAGGAAAAACCATGCATTAAGAGCCGGGGGGTGAAAACTTTTG
>JAKKZJ010000024.1:1788657-1801109 GCA_033441845.1 Pangasius mekongensis | reverse complement strand
TGTGTGTGTGTGTGTGTGTGTGTGTGTGTGTGTGTGTGTGTGTGTGTGTGTGTGTGTGTGTGTGTGTGTGTGCGAGCACCTTTGCAGCGCCCAGGGTGTATCGTTTTCCAGTCTTCACGGCGGATTTCTGCAAGGAGCTGGTCGAAGAGCTGGAGCATTTCGAGCGGTCCGAGGCGCCGAAGGGTCGACCGAACACCATGAACAACTACGGGGTATTTACTCTACAACCTCATGCAGATACATCAATCCTCAATCAATCCCGCTCCGTCCGGTTCGCACATGGCCTGTACCAATCGTACTGTTAACCGAGTTGCCAGTTTATTAGGTACACCGGCCTTGTAGCTGCACTCAGTGGCCATTTTATCAACTAAACCTGCCATATAGTTATATAATTACTGATTACAGCCCATGTGTTGCTCTGTATGGTGTATAATCTTCGTGTACTTAATAGACCAGCAATTTGTTGTATATCAAATCAGCAAATATAGACTTTTACACAAGTATTCTAAGGTGTAGACACACAATTCATTCATCGCAGGCTTTGACATATCACATAGTCACATGATACAGTGTTCTGTAGCAGAGATCATCCAGTGGTGAACCGCAATCCAGATACAGACCCGGCAAAGTATTTAAAAAAAGAAAAAAAAATAGCTGGAGTTTAGTGACTCTAGTTTTCTAAACTTCAACCTTCACAGCTTCTGTAGCAGATTCTCTGATATGGTTCATCCAATCACATACATCTATATAAATTCTTTAGCTGAAGGAAGTTCATCAGGCCAGAGACTAGCTACAGGGCTAGAGTCAGAAAGGAGATTTATTTATTTATTTATTTATTTATTTTTTAACGTCTCTGGGCTTTTTAGCAAAACGACGACAAACCGAAGTTGGCGATGAAAACGGAACGCTTAAAGATGACTGGATGGAGGAGCTTATTGTTCCCACATCCCATCAGCTCAGATGTATTTCATCTGTTCAGAGTCCACGGCTGTAGTCAAAAGTGGTTTACAAACAAAACAAAACCTAGCCATTTCAAATTGTCTCCTTTCTGTATAAATACAAACTAATCATCAATGGCTAAGAATTAAAAGGCGCCTGTTGTCATCATTCAGTCGTTTTCACTTCTGATTCACACCTTTTGTAAGCAAGGAGTTTTATGGAGCTGATTTTACACATTTTAGTTGAATACCCCTGATCTATAAGAACCAATGAATCTCCTCAGTCACGTGACGAAACATCTTAAAGCGACAGGTGAAGTGAAATGTACAGAATGTCGCCTTTACCTCGAATGTAGTCGATCAGCTAAGATGTGTTTAGTAAGCAAAACTTCCACTCGCCTCAAAAGACTGGCTCAGGATCACCATTTATACGTTAAAATAGCAGTGAAAAGTTACTGGAAATACTTTTTCAGGCCACGCCTCCTGTATGAGTCTGATGCTGGCTTGGAGTGACGTCAGACTCCCTCTGTGCTGAGAAAGAAAGTGATTCATTTTCAAGATTTGATGTCCTTTTGTACCTTTTCCTACATAACAGTGTGTCCGAGACCACATCAGACCACATCATCTAGACATGCAGTTTGTACGCTACTAAACTCGGAGGCTAATAAATGGAGCCCAAACACCAAATACTGCTAACATTTGGGAGAAAGTGTTGGCCAAGTGAGCTTTACACTCTGTCCCCTCACAGATCCTCCTGAACGAGCTGGGGTTTGACGAGGGTCTGTTTGCTCCGCTCAGAGAGCTGTACCTGAAGCCCCTCAGCTCGCTGCTGTACCCGGACTGCGGAGGGAAATGGCTGGACAGCCACAAGGCCTTCGCCGTGAAATACACCCTGAATGAAGACCTGGACCTCAGCTACCACTACGACAACTCCGAGGTCACGCTGAACGTCTCGCTCGGGAAAGACTTCACTGACGGAAACCTGTACTTCGGGAACATGAGACAGGTGAACAACCTTTCCAAAAAAAAAAAAAAAAAGAGAAAACACAAAGATGACCTTTACATAAGCCATTTATTTTAGAATTACACATTTTCCAAAGACTTTTTTTTTTTTTCCTGGACAGATAGAGGATAAAGAGTTTACACAGTGCACACTCAGCTCTTTAGATGTATATGTACACTTATATATATATATATATGTGTGTGTGTGTGTGTGTGTGTGTGTGTGTGTGTGTGATGCAGGTGCCCCTGAGCGAGACGGAGTGTGTGGAAGTGGAGCACCGTGTAGCCGAGGCCGTGCTCCACCGCGGCCAGCACATGCACGGTGCTCTGCCCATCTCGTCAGGGTGCCGCTGGAACCTGGTGCTGTGGATGCGAGCGTCACGTCAAAGGAACCGCCTCTGCCCCATGTGCAACCGAGCGCCACGACTACAGCCTAGTGACGGCTACGGAGACGGATTCACCGAGGACGATACCGGGCTGTGCCTTTTAACATGAAGCTCTTAATGTCTGATAACATTAAAGTTGCAGTTTGTCATTTTTAGTGCCCGTGAAACGCAAGCTTTCACCTTCCCGCTCTGCTGAAACTAGACATATACAGCTCCTTACCTGTTAAGGAAAAGGGTTAGAGCTTTAAGCCGGGGACGGAGCTAATTTCAGGGCCAGAAAAAAAAAAAAATGCGTGCATTTCAAGCCTGAAATGACGCAACTAGTGAGATGCACTGCATGTTTGTCGTCCACTTGAATGGATCGTCTCAGATTATATTTTGAATCTAAACTCTTATTTAAAAAAAGGTGAAATCTAGTATCTTTCTTTGGTTATCGGCTCATTGGATATCACGTGTTACATCAGCCCTAAACAGTCATTTTCCGCACTGAATTACTGCTTTTACTCTTAATCATGCGGTTTTATCCAACGCGTTATTGAAATAATATGATTATTAGAAGTCTTGAAACACTTAAAAAAAAAAAAAAAAAAAAAAAAAATACAAACTGCACCTTTAAAGCCCAGTAAGTCAAAACGTATGAGCTTGAGCTGGATGCTATAATGAGTCAATGTGCCTTTAATGTAAACTGCTTGGCATGTCACAGTCACGCAGTGAAAAAAAAACAGACCGATTTCCTTTTGCTTTTGTAATACACATCAACACAGAGAGATACATTTACACACAAAGTGTCCATTTCTGCTAAACTCTTGTGACTTATATAGCGTTTATGTACAAAACCAAGGTATAGAAAGTATAGAAAGTACATGTCACATGGGCTTTCGCCTTAGACTCGAAGTGAATTTTTTTTTTTTTTTGGTTGTTTCTTTTCCCTCAGTTTATCCGCTTTGACTTGCATGGAACGTTTGAGGCAGGAAAAGAACGGAAAAAAGAAATCGTGTCGCTGGTTTCTGTTGCTTGGAAAGATGCAAGAATTAGAAAAAAAAAAAAAGTGGATTTTTTTTTTTTTTTACCCAGAATTCTCTGCAGTACAACAACAGATTTATCAACAAAACAAACATGCGAACATTACCACAATATCGATTGTAACCACACACACACACATATATAAATGATTTGAAATAAGAACACATTCGGGGTTTTCGCTGCCACTGTACAGTTAAGACGTTTAGACTGTAAGAGTGTAACCTGTCGTTTCCTCACCAGCATCTCTCTCTTTTTTTTTTCTCTCTCTCTCGTTCTTAAAGTCATTTTACTGCGAAACTCCTGAAAACGTTCCCGTGATGGAAAACTTACTGATTATTACAAAGCGCTGACACGGGAGACTCTTTCTGTAATAAATAAATAAATAATAAATAAATAAATGTGTCCATAAAAAAAAAAATAATAATAATTCATCATATCAACTATTATACACATTTTAGTTCATTTAATTCCCTCTTACTAAACTGTTACTATAGAAACGATGACATATTAAAACAAGCGCATTAATGTAACCCTTTGATTTGCAGCTACGCTACTGTCAGAGCTGCTGTTACAGAAAGCAGTAATGGCCTTGAGAGACGTTTTGTTGAAGAAATCTACACGAGATTTCACGAGCTCATCTTCGCTAGCTGCGTGTTAACTTACAGTAAATTTAACTAACTAACTCTCCGTACACGTTTCAGAAGAAAAGCCATGATCGTTAAAGGTACTATATAGACTCCTACAACAGACAGTTTCCCTTTCAGGAAAGGTTCCTTGTTTACTTTCCAGAGAACTATTAAGGAACCCTTCTTTTTTTTTTTCTAATGCAGTTAGCGAACAACACACCTTCTTGCCGTTGTTCAAGTTACCTTGAATGCTGCTGTTTATCCATAGCAGCTGGGTTTGTATGAACAATTATGATTTTGACAAAGTCCTGCTACAGTGTAGTTCTGGATCAAATAAGCCACCACCAGGTAAAACCCTAATTACTCCATCTTATACAATCAGCCAGCGTTATTCTCTCAAAAATGGTCTGTGTTATATAATTTGCTATGTTAAAACCCCTGAAAAGACACAACTGATTAAAAGTTCTTGTGCTGTATTGTTTGCGCTTGATTCTAGAGTACTAGAAAAACTCAATACACTGTTTTAAAAAAAAAAAAAATGGACACATTGTCCACTGTCCAAAGTTAGAGGGTGGTCTCGCTGCTCATGTCCCGGTTCCTGTGTCTGAGCTCCGTGTCCGTGTCGTCGTACTCGGACTCCATCTCGATCTTCACCTGCGGGACTGGACACGACACGCCTCGGGTGACGGACATCGCAGGCGACGGCGGGCACGAGATCTTCAAGTGCAGGGTGATGCTGCGCAGTGGCAAGGTCCCGTTATGAGAGGGAGGATGAGGTAATGGCAAAAGGTCAAGGGTCAGCGGTGCGGCACCAACTCTGCAGGCGAAGAATAGCCCTGCGTCCTAATACAGTTTTTAATACTTGCCCCTCGGGACTTGGATTTGGACACTTGCAGCACAAGAGAAGGAGTGTTTAGCAGTGCTAGCTAGCAATTTACTTCAGGTAAAATTTATGGGTAATTTCCATCAACTTCATATCAGGTCAGCTGTCATGTACATTAAAAAAAAAAAAAAAACAGGTCATGTATCTGAGATATTAAGTATTTTAGGACTGCGTGTGGTCATCTAACAAACCTAAAGTTTAAACGCAAGCTGTTGGAGCTTTCGAGTGGCCCGTCATTAAATAAGCAAACTTTATCAATGGTAGATTCAAGAAACTACAATTAATTAAAGCTAAAAGATGCCAGACCAGAATTGAGTGGGCGTGTCATATCGCCTAATGACTGACAGCAGTGTCTCCCCGATAAAGTAAACTACACCTGAAGTGCTAGGAAAGAATGACACTGGTGCTTTTGCAGTGCTTTTCATTTTTACATGCGAGTCATGAATGTTGCGTGATCAGATTAGGCAAGATCAGATTACCCCAGATCACCATTACGAAAAATAACTACTGCAGCAAATCAGTGTAAATGAAATGGTAAAACTGTAACTAGATGCATTTTTGCTCAGGCGCAAAGGGGCCAAGTGAGCAGTAAAGAAGTCAATTTAGTTTCTGTAATTGGGGTAAAAGAGAAGCTAATGTAAGCAGGAGGCTAATTCTGATCGGTAGCTTTGCTAGCTGTACTGAATAAAGTCCTACCTAATTTGAATCCTCCACAAGAAAATGGCAAGGGGAAAAAAAAGAAAATCCAAAAATGTCAGTAAGAAGCTTATTTAACACCAAAAATGGTCCAAATGTGACCAACCATACTGAACCCTGAAGTTCTGGTTCATATCTTGCCTGAAATTTGGTCTTTTTAAGGTTAAGATGTGTCTATGATTTAACAGCGGATGAGTTCATCACCATCATTCCACTGTGGTTTGAGGGCCAGATGGACGTGCTAAGTGTGGGCCAGAACTGGGCCGTCACTCAATTGCTTTTTGGGAGTAATTATGGTTCTGCTTTAAAAAAAAAAAAAAAAAAAAAAAAAAAATGCTTGGAAAACATTATCATCATCCAGACCATGCACCTTTATCAGCAATGCAGACTTGATGACCACTGTGTGCACTTCACATCGGCTGGAAGGAATGAAGGAAGGAAGTGTGGAAAGAAGCGGGGCAAAAGTCTGAATCCACTACCCAGATAGCAAAGCTCAACGTGCTTCAGTTTAAGCTCACAGGGGCCGGTTATGGCAACAGCAAGTGTATCGTACTCCAAAAACCACCCAATTAATTGTGCGGTAGTTAAATATTTGGCCAAAAGTGTCCCAGCTCTGAGACATGATCTCATCGAGGTTGAGCTGTCGCTGTGTTGGAAGCCAACTTCGCATGAGTTCATCTTTTCATTATTCCACGCTGCTGTGTGAGCCAGATGAATAGATTTGGAGAATTATTCATTTGCTATCTGGGTGCCAAGATCGCATCAGTTATGAAAAATCAGTTATAAATGCAATAGGTCCTTAAACTTATCTCTCAAATAAAATTCCATCTTCAGTATCATCATTTTTATTATTTTTTGTAGCGCCAGAGCAGTATCAGCGAGCGTAGTCATTAAAAATGAGTGCAAGATACCATTAATTGTACCTTGCCTTTCAAGCAAAGTGTAAAGGAAGCATTCTCAGCGCTCAGTGCTCGCTGAAATGAAGTGCTCCACCTTGCAACAGTTACTGTGCGCGATCTGCTCAACGCTCGCGCCATTGTGTGTGCGCAATTCACAGCACCTGAACTGATGGCTTATGCTTGGGCCACACAACAAGACTAGTACAATCCTAACCTCAAATATAGTGACAGATTTCACCATTTTAATACCCTGGATCATGGTTTAGTCATGAGTTCCCTTCGAAGGTAGCAGAATAAAACACCCCCACCAAATATCCAGTCGTAAATACTGACCATGTCTAAATTTCGATTAAGATTCGAATTTAAACCATCACACACCACAGAACAATCTAGGTAATCATTTAAGAGCCGAATTAAGCTTTGCATTTGTTGCTGATTTCAGTGTTGCACTCAGACTATTTAGCCCCACTACATTTCCATTACAAAAGCACACTTTAAAGGAAGACTAAATAAAGCAAATGAGAAGTTTTGCACTAGCTTTACAGGACATAGATCGAGTTAGATCTTGGTCTAAATGGAGAATCCCTGTTGCTCTCAGTGGGGATTTTCCATTCATCTGTGTCCAGAAAACCAGCCTTTAAAAAAAAATAAAATAAAATAAAATTGCACAGTACGACTCTAAAAGCACACAGCGAACATTAAAGTGAATACGGTGCACAGAGGAGAAAGAAACAACCAAAACCTGCGGCGAAAATGCACTTGTTAAATGTTTCTTCAATATGCAAGGAAGACTCGATTTCACCTTTTCCATCTCGATATTTTGAAATTAATTGCATAGATTTGCCTAAATGGACCTCATTACAACAGTGTGAACCATGTACTAAGAGCAACATAATGCCACTAATGCTACAGTGTTAAATGAATATTCTACACCACTTATCGATGAATCAGAACATCAGGACGGATGCATGCAATCTATCTGCATTGCTCACAAGCGCATGGAAAGGACAACTAACGCGTAGCGGTTCAATATGCAGATACTTCTCGTTATACTAAAACACATTTCACATAGCCTAATGTTTCGATATTTATAATCTATATAAAAGCACAAATCAGTTTATATGTGCATTTATATACCGCAGCATCTGTCTGTATGCATATGTGGATAAGGAAGGAAGTGTGTGTGTGTGTGTGTGTGTGTGTGTGTGTGATTAGTAAAGTGGTGAGATGGTGGTTTGTGCACGTCAGTGGTAAAAGGTGCCCGGCTGACAGCGCGCAGCCCACTCGGAGCTCGAGTCGGGGGGATCTAACAGGTCTCGGTAGGGGACGTGCAGTTTGAGCACACAGTACCTGCGGTCCATGTCTAAATCTGCCGGAGCGCAGTCGGAGTACGGGTGGAACTTCTCCTGCAGGACGAGAAAAACAACAACAAACAACAACAACAACAACAGTCAAGCAGCACAACCAGCGAGGAGGTGTACCTAATAAAGTGGCAGCTCTGTGTCTCGGTGTATGTTACAAGTGTTTCAGGCCAGTAGGGGACAGCAGCAGTACATAATGGATACTGATGGGACCTTGTGTGTGTGTGTGTGTGTGTGTGTGTAGATTATTTTACACTAAGTGTAATGAGACAGGTAAGACCAAGAACACATATCAGATGTGAGGATAAAATCTAATATCTATCCATAACTTGACAATGAAACTATTAGTGTTGAGCATTACATTATATCATGAGGTGTCATTGATAGAATAATAAGAATGATGTGCGACAGACTATTACACACACACACACACACACACACACACACACACACACACACACACACACTCAAAGCAGATACACGAAGACATTTATCCCCAGTACTCCAAAATTCAGGCTTACCTCATCCTCACTCTCCTCTCCTCCCCTGACCTTCTTCTTTTCCTTCTTCCCTCCATCCTTCTTCTTGTCGTCCTTCTTCTTCTCCTCCTTCCCGGGCAGGAGATCGTCGAGCCAGGCCAGGTCGTGCTGAGAGAACACCATGTCGAGCATCTTGCGCACCAGCATCAGGCCCAGGATCTGAGACACAAGCACATCGCCAAAGTCAGATCTCTCTTTACTGTCATGTGCACAGACATGCAATCACATTCAACACGCAACCAAGATTTCACATAAAAAAGAATTAATTTCAATAATTAATTCAATTAATAATTAAATTGTGGGTAAAAATCAGATGTGAAAATAAAATCATTTGAGTAAGTCACATGTGAAAATGAATGAATCATTTGAAAAAATCGTATGTGAAAATGAATCATTTGAAAAAGTCACATGTGAAAATGAATCATTTGAAAAAGTCACATGTGAAAATGAATCATTTGAAAAAGTCAAATGTGAAAACAACTGACTTGTATGTAAAGTGAAAAAAACTCATGCACTGCATGTGAACAAGCAGCCCGTTATTTGTACACGATTAATTATTTTTCAAGTGATTTTTCTTTTCAAATGATTCACCATTTGCTGAAAATAGAGTTCTATATTATTTTGATACTGAACTCTTTGTCTCCTGACTTCCTGGTTCAACTCAATACAGCTCATTAACTGACTCTATGAGCTAAAAAAAAAAAACGTAATCGGTAAATCCGGACCATGACGGGGAAGATGATGGCGAGGAAGGTGGATTTGAGGATCCAGAGGACGGTGAGGCAGACGACCTGCAGCAGCGTGAACAGGTGAACTCTCCTGAGCGGGACATGGCGCAGGTAGGCGTAGTCTGGCTGGTGCTTCGCTGGCATCAGGAACAGCTTGATCCTGTCCCAGAACTGTGGCACGAAAGGACAAATGTCAATTATTCACCAAAAGAAGGGCTGCTAATGGGGTAGAACTTTATATGAACATGCTAACCTTGCAAGCATTGGGTACTAATAGCAGCTAACTGAGGTCCTTGATTGATTGCTAATTATGTTGTTATGTTTGGCTGTACTGAATTTTAACATTATTTAATAGTGAATTTTAATATTAATGATGCTAATGTGGCTACATGAACGAAACTTCACTGTGTCACTTATGGAGGTGGCCATCTTGGACAAATGGGGACCTTTTTCCCTGCTGAAATTCTGTATCATGGTACCATTTAGGCCCCGCCTACTGGAAGTGACAAACTGAATTTGGCCGACGTATAATTGATACGTTCCAACACTCTGTACTAAAGCTTGCATGCTAAGCTAGCTAGCTGTGTCAGCTAATTTTACTGATTTACAAAATAATTTAGATTGTTATGCTAACATTACATTTTAACGTCTTTGCTGCTGCTAAATAAATGCTAACGCAAATCGAGACAACGATCCCGCTCGTGTTGACTTTAGCTAGCTGACTAGCTACTTTAGTGTTAGTTAAGTGCGTGCATGTTTATAGATCCTGTTAAATGTGTTCTGCAATGCTTATTTTCTTGTGCAGGGATACCTTAAATCAAGAAAGCGTCTTGCTTACCTGGATGCCCCCAAGAGAAGCGACGCCCATGTAGAGAAACACACCATAGAGCACAGGCATCGGGATGAACTGAGGACAGAAAACTGCACTAAATACGGCACATCAATTAGCATTCAGTGCTAGCATACGCTGAATAAAACACCTCAATAAAATCAGCGCATTTTTCAGACTAAAATACTTGGGCTCTATTTTATAAAATGGCACATTTGCACTTGAATGGAACCCACGCTACATTGGTATCAATCATCGCTGCCAAATCCACTCCCGTGCCATCCTGAACAGGTAAAGGAAGGCTGACATTTCCAGTTTTGGTGTGATTAAAGACAATTTTCCCCATTGTGTGCCAGCTGGACCTACTCATTCTTTTGATCTGGGGTTATGAATATGGAAACCTAGCAGGGTTTGAGATATTCTTGGAGTGAGACCTTTACGTTCTGTTTAATTAGCTGTCGTCTGAGTTAAGGTGATATAAATCTGCTCTGGTGTTCAAACATGATCTTACCTGCAGAATCGGAGCGAGGAAGATGGAGACTCCGGTTAGGACGAAGACGAGGATTCCCGTCAGTCGCTGCTCCCTTTGGATCAGAATTATGTAAAATGAGGCAAAAAGAAACACAACCCCAGGGTCAGTATACTGTATATTAGTCCAAGTTTATACCACAGCACTGCTGAATTCTGGATTTTGATTGGTCAGATGGTGTTGCTTTAATGTCCTATAACAGCGGTGCAAGTCACTGGTTGATATTAATGCACTCGCGCTAATACCTTATCGTTTCTATAGTAACAGCTCATTCATAGGGATTCATACGGCGGAATACTTGCACATTAAAAAACATGTTTTTAACAAAGAACACCATATATAACACATTTTTAAATGTTTGTTGGAAGGAGTCTCCAATGTCAGCGCTGTGTAACAGTCAGTAAGTTTTCCAACTCAGGAGTTTCTCTGTAATACGCTGTTTTTTTTGTATCTTTGTATCTAACTACAATAGAGTGAAAAAAAAGAGAGGCTCGTAAGTAAACAACTGTTTACAGCTGCTATAACATGAGCGATAACAGGAACAAACTTGTTTTGCTGACTTTCCACAACATTAAATGTAACTATAAACGGTTAAAAAATGACTTGTCCTTCTTTAAGTAAAAATTGTAATCGTTGGCAAATCACTTTGGTTTATAAGGAATAAAACACTTCAGAACGCAGTGTTATTAAAAAATAATCCATTTCTGGGTGTTAACTGTAACTCTGCTTCATCACACCACCTCATTGTTGATTATTTTCCTATAACAGCATGCAGAAAAAAAAGGGTTCGTCAATTGTTCTTTGGCTAGTCCCACAGGAAGACAAACTGAAGGACTCTTTAGGGGACCAGACTTAACCCTTTTTTTTTTAATTTTTATTAAGAGTGCATGAATAATCCCTTTAAATAAGACTTTGGATAGAACCCCTTAAGACAGCTAGAACCATAATCCATCCAAAGAACCTTTAAAGAAACTTCATTTTTTTTCCTAAGGGTATCCAGTAGAGTGTAAATGTCTGAGTCGACTACCAGTGTTGTTGTTTTTTTCATCATTTATCAAGAAGTATTACACTTTTTGTCTAATTTCTGACATTCAATTATGTCAGACCTGCTCCACCATTTTTCACTCATACAGTCATAAAAAGGGTGTTGTTATTCACTGGAAGCAGGCGGAAGGAAGTATGTGGTGTCACAACAATCGTTAAAAACCAATCAGATGCAGTGATTTAAAGTTTATTAAAGATTTCATAACAAAGTTAAAAAGCTGATTGATCTCAGTTTTAAATAATTGAATTCTTCCTAAAGTATCTGAGTAAAAACATGTATTAGTTTCTGGAAACTTTTTTTGTTAGTCAACTCAGACTACTGCAGCTTCATGATGACTGCTGTATATATTGTTCTCAACCAAACCACAAAAAAAAAAAACACTCTGACAGAAAGTTTGTATACCTCACGCCCAGAAACTGGGGCTGTTCTCCCGGGGCGTTGGATTCACTCTCCATTTTAAGTGAGTCGATGTGAGCGATAGAGATGACTGTAGCTGCTACGTACCATGGCAGACCCGTAAAAGAGCAGGCGGCCATCAGGACACCCACCCAGAACAGGTCCAAATGGTACCCGCACCCTTTCTGTTCGAGAAGACAAAATGGATACATCGATTCTGTGGAAATACTTAGGACTTGAGTTGCCACATTCAAATCCAAAGCTCTCATAAATACACCTGAAGCTCTCAAATTCATATAAAACACACTCATTCACATATAAAGAACTAATATTCACAAAAATGCTCTTTCATTCACATAATATGCTCTCACATACATATAACTCGCTCTCACATTCATATAAAATGCTCTCACATACATATAAAACGCTCTCACATTCAAATAAAACGCTCTCACATTCATATAAAACGCTCTCACATTCATATAAAACGCTCTCACATACATATAAAACGCTCTCATATTCAAATAAAACGCTCTCACATACATATAAAACGCTCTCACATTCATATAAAA